>JZKD02S2156877.1:0-43502 GCA_000966675.3 Picea glauca
GAGAAGATCATGGAGATATGGATAAACATATCTTAGCCAATATATATGAGAGATATGTGTGAGGATTTGAAGGGAATATATTTTGTAATAATGGGAAATGGGTTGAGAGAAAAGTGGATCTGTAATTATGAGATGCTTATCTTCTTTTCAAAGCTCTCATGTATAAAAGAGAGTGCCCTCTCTTCATGTGGGGGGAGAATGATTATGATGTAAGATTGGTTCTTGAAAGGAGAGAATTGTTATGATGTAGATTTGATTCATGAAAAGACTCTTTTTGTAAACCTACTTGTTGAAGATCAATGCAAGTCTGAATTCAGTGATCTTGTGTCTCTTAGAAGTTAGCATATGTTGATCTAAAAGCTTCCATGTTGGCATCGGCAAGGGCCACCGATCCAGCTTGGTAAGCTCATTGTAAATTGTTAGTGTAGATTTTCATTTCATATACCTGTTATTTTGATTTCATGTTATTTTGTTTGATTTCACTATTCGAATTTGTTGCAAAGTGTGGTAATGCAGGAAAAGTTGGATCTCCATATTTCACCATACATGAGCTTTAATGGAGCATCCCACTACACTTAGATTTCTTTTCCAAAATTGGTTAGGTTACACCTTGCTAACACATGCACAATCAAGACCTCCATCTCTCACCCTACATGCACCTATAATGGAATGTTGCGAATGCGCAAAGTGTTAACTGTTGTTAGTTTAGTTGCTCCAGGAGATAGAATCAAAGTTCATCTTTTCCCCTCATAAGCCATCAATGAACAGGTCCATCACCTGAGCAAGATCTTTTTCTTGTTTATGAGTTTTGCTTTCCAGCTTTCGAATTGTGTGAATATTGTTATTTTTAAAAGTGTGTTGGTTTCTAAATGGTTTTCTTATCTAAGCTATACTAAAAAGACATAGGAACCTATCTGTTATCGGCACATATAGTGCATCAACTCTACTGATTATGAATCCCGACTGATAATTTATGTTTGGTAATATATTATGCATATAATTGCACCAACAGTCTTCACAAGAATAAAATGTGCAGCTTTTGTTAATTTATCTGCCACCATCATGATGGAATCATTTTGCTTCATTGTTTTGGGCAGTTTTGTGATGAAATCAATTGTAACCACTTCCCATTTCAACTCTGGAATGGGCAATCATTGTAGCAGCCCCGTTGGATGTCTATTCTATGTCTTCACGTTTTGGCACTCTAGACACCTTACTATGTAATTAGCCAGTTCTTTCTTCATTGCTGGCCAAAATTATTGGCTTCTTACAACTACAATTGTCTTTTGATATCATGGGTGTCCAACATATGGCACATTGTGCATTTCCCTCAACACAGTTTTTTCCATCTCTCTTGAATTTGACACATATTATTTTCCTTTGTACATGAGGATTCCATCCTCTTTCAACTCATAATAATTAAATTCATGTTGTAAATTGCCTTGATGTAATGTTTCTTTTATTTTTAGATATTGTTGTTTTGAACTTGCAACCTCTAAAATTATGTCTTTTAAATATGTGTTGAACATGTTGATGGCTGAAATATGCATTTCATGATCTCTTCTGTTGAGTGGATCAACCACCTAATTTTCCTTTCCTTTGATATTCTTAATTTCAAAGTCATATTCATTTAGAAATTTCAGCCATGTAGTTTGTCTGAAATTTAATATTGGTTGTCCAAACAAATGCTTTAGACCACAATGGTATTTTCTTAACTCAAATCTTCGAACCACGAGGTAACGTCTCCACATTTTTAGTGCATATACAATGGATTCTAATTCCAAGTCATTCGTAGCATAATTCCTTTCATGCTCTTTTAATTTTTGGGACTCGTATTATACCACATGATATTTTTTATTGAGGAATCCACCGAGCCCTTCCTTGCATGCATCCATGCACACTACAAAATATTCATCTAGATCTATAATATTTAATATTGGATCACTTGTCAATATGTCTTTCAACTACTGAAATCTTTCTTCACACTTGGAAGTTCATTCAAATTTCACTCCCTTCTTTTGCAAAGAGGTGATTGGGCTTGAAATCTTTGAAAACCATTTTATGAATCTTCAGTAGTAATCAACAATACCCATAAATAATCTGACCTTTGTCACATTACTTAGTGTTGGCAATCCTCTAATGGCCTCTATCTTCTCGAGATCAACTGTTATCCCATTTGTTGAAATAATATGCCCCAAGTAGTGAATCTTCTTTTGATAAAGGACACACTTACTTAGTTTGGCATACAATTTATGTTCTCTCAAAACTTGCAACACCATTCTCAAATGTTGCTCATGCTCTTATTTTGTCTTTGAGTAAATGAGAATATCATCTAAGAAAAAAATTGCAAACTTGTTCAAGTACTCCTTGAACACACCATTCATGAGGAAGATGAAAATTGTTAGGGCAATTGATAGCCCAAATGGCACTACTGTAAATTCATAATGCCCATATCTTGTCATGAATGTTGTCTTGTTGATGTCCTCTTCCTTTATTCTCACTTGATGGTAACTTGATCTAAATTCAATCTTGGAAAATATCCTTGCATCTTTCAATTGATCAAATAAATCATCAATCCTTGGCAAAGGATATTTGTTCTTTATGGTGACCTTATTTAGCTGTTTGAAATCAATACATAGCCTTAAGATTCCATCTTTCTTCTTTAGAAAAAGAACTGGGGCTCCCCAAGCTGACACACTTGGGTGTATATACCCTTTGTTCACAAGTTCTTCAAGCTTCATCTGCAACTCTTTCAATTCTGGTGTGCCCATTCTGTAAGGTTTATTGGACATTGGGGCATCCCTTGGTGCCAAATCAATAGAGAAATCAATGTCTCTCTTTGCTGGAAATTCTTGGATTTCCCCAAAAACATATTCAAAATCCCTCAATACTAGATGGTCTTCAATACTTAAATCCATTTATCCATGGTTTTCTCTTCTATACGGGCTGCAAAAATTTGGCATCCTTTCCTGAAACTCTTTTTCAGCTACATGGCCGAAATTTCTCTAATAGCTACAACTGTCGGAATGATCTGAATATTACCTTGTTGTCCATCCTCATCAAGACAAGTTATTTTCTTGTTTTAATAGTCTAGGAAAACATGGTGTTTTTCCAACCTATCCATGTCAATTAGACAGTCATATGAACACAATGGTGTGATGTTCACATCTACCTTTGTGTTGAGTCCATTCATGTCTATTGGACAATATTTAACCAACTCATTGATCTTTCTCTTAACCCCTATGGCTAACTAAACTAACCATGATTTCTTATGCTTACTCCTTTGCAAGTGAAATATTTCAACAATTTTAGAGTTTATGTAACTATTTCTAACTTCAGAATCAATTAAAATTGTTATTGGTTGGTTATCAATCTTACCTTCAACTTCAATCACGGGGGATTGATATTCTACTTGTTTGTTGTCCAAGGCTGCATAAATCCTTGGCATGCTTCCTCCCATATCTTCGATTGTGTCAGCCTTTTGAATGTTGCGAACAATCCTCATTCTTTCTCCTTTGTGAGGGAAGTCCCTATATAAGTGATTTCCTTCACATCCCCAACATTGTACAGACTATTTCCTATTCCTTTTCCCAAATGAATTTGTTGTCTTGTGCTCATTTTGGGCTGACTATCCTTGTTGATTTGCTTGGGAGTTTTTCTTGAAAAAGGGTGGTTTAAAACATTTTTTCCTTTGATCCCTTTTACCCTTCATCTTATCATTCCAATATTTTTGGATGATTGGCCTCCCTATGATTTGCTCATAAAGATGATTTTATCTCTTTATGGTCTCCTCCAAAGTTTTAGGGTTATCATATTGTATCTTGTCACCATATAAAGAAGTTAACCACTTAGAAACCTTTGGATTTTTACCTTCTCATCCTTTATGAAGTCCACATACTTCAACAACTCAAAGAACCTTTTCTCATATTGATTTATTGTGATGCTTCCCAATTTGAGTTCAAAGAACTCTTTCATTTTCCTCTCATAGTAATGCTCTGAGATATATTTCTCTTTGAAATATCCTTTGAACTACCTCCATGAGACCTTCCTCTCATCAAGGTTTTTTCTTGCTTAAGTTGATCCCACCACATGATTGCCTTTCCTTGCAAGTGGTAGGTTGCAATTCTTGTGTCTACCCTAGAGGGGTAATCATGTAGCTGGAAATATTTATCCATTTCCAATAGCCAAGCCTCAACCTCTTCTCCCTTTCCGTGCTCACCATTGAAAGTAGGTGGTTTGATTTTCCTAAGTTCACCTTTCAAGATGTCTCCCTCGGGCCTTTCTCCTCTATTTCCTGAAATGGGACATTTTTAGGTTGCTTCCTGGCCCTGAACTTGCATGAGCTCTCCTAGTGGATTTCCTTGGAGAATGATGGTGCCTTCTCATGCTCTTTGACTACCTATAATTCCCATCCTCATCCCTTCTGCTACAGTATTTGGATGTTTTCACATGTCTAGCACTAACTTCTTGCTTTGTGCCAAAGTATTTATTAGCTTGTCTCTGTAGCATGTTCAAGCTTTGAATTATCTCTTATCGAGACTTCATAATGTTCTCATTATCATCCCTATAGCTCTACACTTCTCTCTACAAAATTCTCATAGTCATAGGATCCTACCTGTCTCTTCTTCCATTAGACTTCATCTCAACATTTGTCATGCTGACATGTATCCCTATGAATTCTCTTCGTGACTGTAGGACCCTTGGGTATCTTCCATGGTTGTAGTTCTCATTCGGAAACCAAACTACCTTCATGTACCGATAAATTTTGCAAGAAATTTGCATGCAAACATTTTTCTGTTAGACAAAATATATACACAATTTTTGGAAAAGAATGCATAAAAAAAATTATGCCCTTTAATGCCACCAATCATCTTCTTTTGAGTTGATTGTAAACTTTACTACCCAGGTCAATTTTCTAGGCTGATAAATGGATTCTCCCATCCAAGAGATTTCCAGTGACTTCTTTCTTGCTCAATTTTGAGCTCTAAGTAGAAATTTATAGTCCTTTGAATATGGATATTTTACCCCTTTTGTACACTTTTCATTATAGTGCAATTAATCTTAGAAACCAACTCCTGTCACTTGTAGAAGTAAATATTTCAAGAACTAATGAAACTTTTGTTTGAGACATAGCTAATAGTGATGACAATAAATTCATAAAAACTCTTAAATTTTCAATTTGAAGCTCCATTCAAAAACTGTAGTAATCTGGAAATGACAACTTTGTCCTTTTCACCCCTTTTCCCAGACTTTGAATTTTTAGCCAAACTGGCTATCTCCCAAACTGTGCACTTCTGGAAATTTTTCACTACACCAAATTTGTCTATCTTGATGAGTGCATAAAATGTTGAGGAAATAAATTTTTCCAGTTTTTCCATCTAGGGACCCTTCTACTCCTTTGAAAATCCCATAAATCCCTAAAAAGTGGCCTGGAATAGTGGATTTTGGCCTATCTCAGCATCCCCATTCCAAAACCCTTAGGATTTATTCAATTACTTCATGGTTTATTTCCATGTTTACTTTATGGACTCTCTCCAAGAATTTCAGCTAAATCTGGACCTCTTCCAATGATCTAGACTCGGATATTTAAAAACCACTATTTTACATTTTCTGAAAAATCCAAGTTGAAAGGGACAGTGGCCTTCTCTGGAAGTTTTTTAGATCCCCTCACTAGAAAAAAAACTCAGAAGTTTCATATCAATATGACTTAATATGCTCCAGTTATGGCCAAAATAAGAAAATGGCTTTAGACTTAGTTTTGTTTTTAGACTATATGACAGTTTTGCCTACATGGCATCTTTGCTGACGTGGTTGATGATGTGGAATTTTGGATCCACATAGTAGACTGAGGTGATTCCATGTTACCCTCTTGGCCACCCCGACCCTACCTCATCAGCCTTCATCACCTTCTTCACCTTTATTTCAAAAATTAATCTATATTTCGGGTCCCACTATACTCAAAAGTCTACTTGGTAACTTCTTTGACCATAGATGGGACATGAGTCCCACCTCTTATATTAAATTTCCATATGGTGCCCATTTATTGGTTGCAGGGATGAGTGGGTCCCATCACACACCCTTTTTCCTCGGGCGTGTGGAGATCCAGAGATGATCAACGACCCTCGATGATCTCGCATCGTCAACATGTGCGAGGGTTAACAACCCTTTGTGATACGACGGTGGTTTCATCCCATGATACGTGGTGTCCTCCCATTGGATTTTCATCATGAAAAGTCTTATGGAAAATTGCCTTGCTACCATGCGATACCGCTTATGGTATCGCTCAATTTGACCTCGCTTATGCAGTATCCACATCAGCCCCGAGCCCTCCACCATGCATTGTCGACCCTACCACCCTGCCATTGTGGACCTTCTAGCTCCCAGATCTAATGGCATAGATGATTGGAAGATCACAGTTGTGTTTCATTCCGCATGGTGAATTTTCTTGGAGGTTAATGACATCTCATGATACGATACCACTTACCACCCAATTATATGTGGCAACCTTCTATTAATTTTGCATCGCTAAGAGATTCCTCGAAAACCACTTGGTTATGATGTGAAACCACTTTTGTGAAACCACTTTTTTGAAACCAATTATGTTTTCGGTCACCCCATTGGTTTCCCCATCACCATGGCCTGCCACCTCACCATCAGATCTGCCACCGTCGATATGTGACCATGGCAGTCCACATCACTACTGTAGATTGTAACATTGTACAATATTTACTGAAAACAAATTTTTAGTAAAAGAACATAAAAGATACAATGGAAAATACAAACATTACACAGAGATTTTTCCCCTGGAAACCCAAACCGGGAAAACCAGCATATTCTATATTCATTCATATTGATACATTGTTTACAATACAATATACATATAGGAGCCAGTGACATCGAAAATCCTAACCCAATGACCTAGATTAGTCAACAACCCTAATTCCTTAACTGGAAATAGAAAACCATCGTCAAAAAACCATGTGTCAAAAAACCACCTAAATATGTGACACGTTTTCTGAGGAAAAAAAAATTGACAGCGCTACCCCCAAACCCCCGCACGGTGGGATTCACCCCCCTACACGCCTGGCGCAACGCACAGATACTACTACTCATGCAAAGAATATAACACATACCCAACATTCTCCCACTTGTTGTTTTCTTTGCATACAAGGGATCACACGGTTACAGAGTCAACAATCCAAGTCAACAATGCCCATGGATCCTATACACCAAGAGAACTTCCCAGTGCTCACAGATTTTGTTAATGAGTCTACAACATTCTTCAAAGTGTCCACCTTCATCAATGATACTTTCTTTTCTTCAATCATGTCTCTCACAAAGTGATATTGAATATCAATATGCTTTGTCTTTGAATGATAAGCCAGGTTCTTCGCCAAAAAAATTGCACTATGACTGTCACAATCTATCCTTACATCTTGTTATACCAACTCAATACCTGAACACAATATTTGTAACCATATTCCTTCCTTAATTACATGAGTGGTTTCCATGTATTCAACTTTTGTAGTTGAAAGTTCCACTACAGCCTGTCTTTTGCTCATCCAACTTATTTCTCCTCCAAACAGGTTAAACACATACACACTTGTAGATCTCCTATGATCCAGATCTCCAGCCTAGTTTGCATCATCAAATCCATGTATATCCATCACTTTGTCCAATCCTGGTCTTCCTTCATAGCAAAATCCATAGCTAGCAGTGCCACACAAATACCTAAAAACCCTTTTTACTGATGTCCAGTGCTCCTTCCCTGGTTTTGACATATACCTGCTCAAAACTCCCACTGCATGTGAAATGTCCGGTCTAGTACAGACCATTGCATACATCAAACTGACAACTGCACTCGCATATGGAACACGAGACATATCCTCTTCCTCTTCATGTGTCTTGGGACATTGATGCACAAATAAATTTACACCAACAGGAATATGAACCTTGATCGGTTTACATTCCTGCATATTAAACCTCTGCAATATTGTCTCGACATATTCTCTCTGATTTAACTAGAGTTTCCTCCTTTTCCGATCTCTTTTAATTTTCATTCCCAAAATTAAATTTGAAGCACTGAGATCCTTCATGTCAAATTTAGAGGACAACTGAGTTTTCACATCCTGGATAATATCCTTATTGTTTCCTATCAACAACATGTCATCCACATTCAAGACCAAATAAATCAAATGATCACCAATTAATTTAAAATACACACAGTGATCCTCTTTGCTTCTTGTGAAGCCAAGTCCCAGCATATAAGTATAAAATTTTTGATACCACATCCTTGGTGATTATTTTAAACCATACAGGGACTTTTTCAGCTTGCATACCAGCTCCTTCTTTCCCTTCACAACATAACCTTCTGGTTGCTTCATATAGATTTCTTCTTCCAGATCCCCATGTAGTAATGTTGTCTTCACATCCATTTGTTCTACTTCAAAATCAAATGCAGCAGCAACAGATAACATAAATCTTATAGAGGTTAACTTGGCAACAGGAGAAAAAATATCACCAAAATCAATTCCCTCAACCTGGTAATAACCCTTTGCTACTAACTGAGCTTTTTATTTCTCCACTTTTCCTTTTGCATTCAGCTTCTTTTTAAATACCCATTTGTTGCCAATGGGATTTCCTCCAGTTGGCAACTCCACTAGATCCCAAGCCTCATTCTTATCCAAATATGTCATTTCTTCGTCCATGGCCCTTTTCCATAGATTTACATCCTCTGAATCCACTGCCTCCCCGACAGTTCTAGGATCATCATCAGTAATAGACAAGGAAAAAATTGAACGGAAATAATATGGAGTTTACCTTTCCGGTAGCCTTCTTTCTCGAACCAATCTACTCAATACTACAATATGAGGATCTTCTTCTTCCGATTCATGTTCTTCTGTAGAGTCTGACTCATCATCCTTTAAATAAAACTCTATTTTCTATGGTTCTTCCTTACTTGGTAGGACTTCCTATTTAAATACCACATCTCGGTTATACACTACCTTCATAGTTTTTGGGTTCCAAAGATTATAACCTTTGAGACCATATTTATATCCAATAAAGATACACTTTTTGACCTTCTTATCTAGCTTACTCTTGTTTTCCTTTGGAACATGAACATATGCATCACATCCAAATACCTTGAGATGTGTGAGAGAAGGTTCCTTACCAGTCCATACCTCTTGTGGAGTCTTGTCATCCAACGCTGATGAGGGTGATCTTTTGACTAGGTAACATGAAGTACCTACTGCCTCTACCCATAATTCTTGCCCTAACCCGACACCACTGAGCATGCACCTTGCTTTTTCCATCAGCGTCATGTTCATCCTTTCTGCAACTCCATTATGTTGAGGTGTGTATGGAGTAGTATTCTGCCTTTCTATACCACACTTCTTACAGAATTCTTCAAATTCATTCCCGCAGAACTCTCCACCATTATCTGTCCTCAACACCTTAATTATTTTCTCTGTTTGATTCTCAACAAGAGCCTTAAACTCTTTAAACCTTTCAAAGACTTTAGATTTCTTCCTGAGGAAATATATCCAAGTATTCCTCGAGAAATCATCTATAAATGAGACATAGTACACAGATTTTCCCAATGATGGGACTGACACAGGTCCAAAAACATCATTGTGAACTAGCTGTAAAATTCCGTCTACCCTCGTTGCACCAGAGGGGAATCTTACCCGATTATTCTTCCCATATAGACAATGTTCACAGAAATAAAAATCCAAAGAGCAATTAGACATACCTTCAACCATACCTTTACCGTGTAGTAGTCGAAGACCCTTCTCTTCGATATGCCCCAGTATTTGATGCCACAACATAACCTTTTCTCCAGAGACTATAGGAGTTATTTCTTCTTCAACTCCAATATCATGAACAATGGAACTATTACAACCATCACTAATAGTGCTTCCTTGCAGCTTATACAGAGTTCCAAACTGAACTCCCTTCAGCAACACGATTTCTCCTTGAACCATCCTGCAGGTTTCCTTTTCAAATATTGTTTTTACCCCTGCATTGTCCATTTTACTTACAGAAATCAAATTTCTAGCCATATGTGGGATGTGCAGAACACCACACAATGTTCTAATCCTTCCATCTATGAGCCTCAACTTTACTTTTCCTCGTCCTGTGATTATGGTTGTCGAATCATCACCTAAGAAAGGATGCACCAGAGTCATATGAAAGGATCCATCATACCTTTCATATTCACAGAACAACTCCCTATGGGGAGTCATATGAAAGGATGCACCAGAATCAACCAACCATGCCTCATGATCTGCACGTGTGCTTGAAGAAGCCAAGTACACATCCCCTCCTTCTTCCTTGGAGGTCTTTTCTTCTGTAGACGGAGATTCTTCAGATCCCTTCTTTTTCTCAACTTTGGATCTCCACTACTTCTTGTAGTGCCCTTTTTTTCCACATCTCCAACATACCTTTACAAACTTTCCGGGAGATTTAGATCTACCCTTAGACTTAGATCTCCCACTTGAGAACTTAGATCTATTTCTTTCCTGGGAACGTCCTCTTGCAAATAATGCGTCTGTGCTCTTTCCTTCCATATTCTTCCGTCTCATCTCCTCTGACAACAAAGATGAGACCATTTCATCAAACTTCAAGGAAGTTGTATTACTACCTATGGCCATAACCAGACTATCCCGTGAGTCTGGTAAAGAACACAGTAAACTGATACATTTATATTCATCTGAAATTTTAATCTTAATAGATACTAATTGACTTACCACAGTATTGAAGGCGTTCAAATGCTTTGCCACCGAGTCTCCATCTCTCATCCTCAAGTTTTACATCTTCTTTCTAGGGAATAGTTTATTCCGTAGGGACTTAGATTGATACAACTTCCCCAACTTATCCCATAAATCCTTGGTTGTAGCGTCCTCTGACACATTTAGTAATACTAAATCTGAGAGACACAATCGGATTGTGCTCTTTTCCTTTCGATCCAACTTTTTCCAGTCATCTGTTGAAGTTTTTGTAGGTGCAGTACCTGGATATACCGCGATCCACTAATCTTTGTCCACCAATAGATCTTCCATATTGAGCTTACATAGCTCAAAACTTTACCCATTAAACTTCTTGATCTCCATCTTAGAATTGCTTGCCATTTCTTTTCACCTGAAAAATCAATACCACAGATCTTCTACTGTAACAAGGCTTATCACAGTCTTGAGCCAAACCCTTGACCACAAAGGCGTCCCCCTTAAGCCAATAAAGCTCTGATACCAAATGTAGATTGTAACCTTGTACAATATTTACTGCAAATAGATTTTCAGTAAAAGAAAAGAAAAGATACAATGGCAAATACAAACATTACACAGATATTTTTCCCTTGGAAACCCAAACCGGGAAAACCAACATATTCTATATTCATTCATAGTGATACATTGTTTACAGTACAATATACATATAGGAGCCAGTGGAATCCAAAACCCTAACCCAATGACCTGGATTAGTCAACAACCCTAATTCCTTAACTGGAAATAGAAAACGATCGACAAAAAACCATGTGCCAAAAACAACCTAAATATGTGACACATTTGTCAAGGCACTGCCCCCGAACTCCCCTGCGGGGGGCTTTGTCCCCATGCACCCCCTAAGGGGGGGCCTAGCGGCCCCCCTCTAACCCCCCTGTGCAACCAGCGCAACGCACAATCAACTACTACTCGTACAAAGAATATAACACATACCCAACAACCACCACGTGACCTCCTCATCACTATTGATGTCATGTACGAAAAAATATCTAAATTTTCCCAAATTTCAATTTTTTCTAGAATTGCATAATTTTCAATTTTTGCACAGGCCACCATGGAAGCTCTGAAATTGAGCTTTCTATGTCCAATTCCAACATTGTGCATGTCAATTCCACTATTACACCTGAAATTTGACACCTCTGTGTCAACCCTCAACAAATTCCACTTCAAAATTTTGGGTTTTTGCCCAATTTCACCCCATTTCCCTCCATCTGCTTTGTAATGTCCAAAATTTGTCCCATTAAAGGCCCAACAATGCTCAAACTGATGTGAAAAATAGATATTTTAACCCTGGGCTCCATTCCTCAATTTCCCATGAATTTCCCCCAATTTCATTTAAACAATTTCGACAATTAATTTGCAAACATCCTTTGAGCTTAACTTTGCAAATTCAGCTTTTGCATGATGATTCTGGCCCATGCAAGCTCAGTGTTTGAACCTGAAGCTCTGGTTCCATTATGTAATGTTCCCCGGCTTAACTAAGGAACATTACTACGTGAAATACTCATAAAGTGAAAATATTTCTTGCTAATTCATTTCTTATAGCTTGCTAACTACAAACTATGCACATATTTAACTAGATTCTAATGCCCGTAATTAAATGCATCTACAAAATTATAAATGCTCCTAAATCTAACTAATAAATAATCTATAATATCACATAAAACCATTCACATTCACAAAGTAAAATGCACAACCATGAACTCATAAGATAACTCAGAAAAATAGATACACACTTATCTTTTTAAAAGAAAGCTTGTGCAAGGAGATGCTTGGGAAGGAAGTTCCACCCAACCATAGACTTGTTGTTCTAGATCTCAACAACAAGTCACCACTGATCAAGGGATAGGAATCCACAAAATAAAGGTGCCCCTCACGATCCCCTCACAACTCAATATCTCACAACCCACTAGTATTCTCCTACAACTATCCCAAATTTTCCTCCATCTCTCTTCCTCTTGATCTACCCAATCCAAGGAATGTACCCTTTTATTTCTCTCAATCCATTAGGCATCCCATTAATTTATCAGGGTCTTTTTGGTATAGGTAACCAAGAATCTTTCTATTGGGAACTCAAGGGAAACTCATTGCCAGAAAAACTACCAGGAAAACAACAACAAACACTTGTTGTTATAGTGCAACTCACACAAGAGTTCACTCTTTAGGACTGACAACCTAGCTCTTCATTTTCCAGCTCCAAAATGCTCTAATATGCTCCAGAATTCGCCCAACCTTCTTGTTCTAGCTCTAATGATATTTTTCCTTGCTCTCCCCTTATTGTTCATGCAAACACTAAATGTGAAAACTGCCTATGCTCCCCATATGAATTTCTTATATTTTCCCAAGACGGTTGACTGCACACTCTGCCCAATGTTGATTGTACTTCAACCCAATGCTTCCAATAACTATGGGATGTGACTTCTACACCCACCCTCTGACAAGTATTCAATTATTTGGTCTCTCATACACTCAAACATAAAATAGATGGTTTTCCCAAATGATAGTAAAATCCATAAATATGGGTTTGGATTAATACCCATAAACCATTTCCCCCTTTAGGCCCCTCTTAGACAATCTATGGAAATTCCACTCTCTCTTGTGGATTAATCATCCCCCATCTATGTCCATATTCCCAACAACTAGCATCACATTATTTTTATTAAAATCAGAAAATACATTTCGCATATTACATTGGTTGGCCATGGCCACATTCATTTCTACATTATGCATTAATTAAACTAGGGATTGTAGTGGGGATGTTACAATAGTCTCATCTTATGAATATACCATGAAGAAAATGCATGGATCAATATGATAGAGGAGGCATTGCACCTTGCATAACATCATGAATGGATGAAACTGTATACAAGTTCATGTACATGTGTGATATTTTTCCTCCTCATTATAAGAAGTTCACATATAAGGAGTGTGATGTTGTAAAGGGTTAAGTGGTTTGGTCCTTACATATAAAAGCAATGCAATGTAAACAAGTAAAATGTGCATGTGCATTTACTTGTGTGCCTCAATATCTTAGGTAGGTAATATGGGGTACTTAGGGAGGTACCCAAAGGGATTAATAATAGTTGGGTAGTTATGTATATTATTCTTGGATATTTTGTATGTGGTTTTGTATTCAGATATGTGGTACTTAACACTCATTGATGCCAACTAATAACAATGGCTAAAAAATGTTTTACACTAGAGAAATAACTTAGAAGAGTTGTTGAAAGATATTTTAAGGCTAGTAACTAAGATTAAAATTTTTGTTAAAATATGGAGTATTAAGAGGAAAGTATAACACAGTTAAATTGATCTTACTCAAGGTGGTATCAAGAACCTTGAACTTTGAGACTGAGACAAACCATATTTTCTTGTGGAAACATTATTTACATAAACACATAAAATACTTGGTGTAATTTAGTGTAAGAAAACAATGCAATGTGTGGTGAAAATTTACATACTAATCTACTCAACCTTATACTTTTACAATATTTAATAGTAAATGGTAAATAAAGAAATTGTAGAAATAGATTGAAGATATCACTCATGTTATTTCTTGATGGGTTCACCCAAAAAACAAACCTCTCTACTTTTATGATGCAATGTAATCCCAAAATCACTATAGATAATTTAACAAACTATGATAGCTTACATCAATCTCACAAAGATAACTTATCACATCAAATGGGTAGGCATCTCATAATAAAATTTATGCAAAAAAACCAAAGATCTTTGTTAAATTTTAAAATTATATTATCATAATCAAGCAAGTACAAAATTGAGTTGTGACTATACAACAACAAGTTACTATGTCCTAGAACCTTGAGAAAGGCAAAGAGGAAATTCATTATAAGGCTAAGTGGTGCCACCACCTTAGGCTAGCAATGGAGGAAAGAACCAAGGGCATTTCTTCAATAGAAGTAATTCAAGACCTCTATAGTAACCTAGTAATAATACATTAAGGGATGCATCACCAAGATCATTTAGGGACTATCACAAGTTATAGAATCTATATATTAGACTAGGGTAGCAAAGAAATAAGCCCCTTCTATAATAATCATAACAAGTTCCTTCCATAAAACAACTTTAAGGAATATAAGTACTAATAAAATTTCTTCCATCTAGAATGTTAATGGTGCTATGCAAAAAGAACCAAAAACTATGAAGGAAACATTAAATGTTTGTTTGTGTCATCATCTATTTGCATAATCTTCTCTAGGAACCAAGAATAAATTGAGAAGTAATAAAAAGGGTAATCCAAAAAATCCCTAGATTGGTTACTCCAAATCCAAATTTGAGGTTGCAAAGAAAAATTTCCCTTTAAGAAATCCAAAAGGTGATCCTTGATTTAGAGAACATAACTCCATACCCAAATGGATTTTTGGTTGATTTTCCAACTTTTTTGGGGTCATAGTTAACATTGACATGTGGAAAGTAGTGGAAGAGTCCAAAATATCCAAACAAGTTTTAGTTAGTTTTTCACGATTAGTCATGATGTGCTTGAACTTTCTAGAAGTAAATTGTGTTTGATTTTATGAAATATCCAAACTCAAACACAATTTACTTCCAGAAAGTTCATGTACACAAGTTATATTTAGTTAGCTACACCATCACTTCTCTAACTATGATGGTTGAGAAGCCTACTTCAACTAACAACTTTCACCCAATCGTTGTGTAACAACACTTAGTAATTAATCTCTAAATTCATGGAAAACAAAATAAAAGAAACACTAAGCACAACTATTTCTCAATAATAAGTGGGTTTGGTGGAGTGAAGGGAAATTCTAGATAGGATAATATAAACTTAGGAAACCATATACACTTTAAAAAATTTAAAGCAAAAGAAAGGATTGTCAAGTTGAAGATCGGTCTAATACCTATGATAGAGTAGGCCTCCAATGCCCACTTCTTCTAAGACAAATAAATGTGTGAAAATAAGTAAAAGAGTCAAGAACAACCAAACAAGTTATATTGACCACCTTCATTGATTTATTCATGAAATGTGAGGGGCCTACATCGATGGAAAATTTTTACACAATAGATAACTTTTGTACTTATTTTAAAACTATGTGGGAAGTAAAATTATATGGGATTGGTGATAAAACTTATACACTTTAAAAAGTTAAAAGCATAAAGGAATTCTTATCAAGTTTGACATGTCTAAGGCCTATGACAAAGTAGGCCTCCAACTTATACCTCTTCTAATACACAATGCAAATAGTTGTGTTAAAAATAAATGGAAGAGTCAAGAAAATCCACTATTATCTAAGGTATAAGTTGATATTATGGTAGCTGCAGAAGGTATTAACCTCCACGTGTAACCTTAACAAGAATAGAATATTCCGAGAAGCAAGAAGAAACCCTAAAGAATTAGACATAACCCTAGAAGACAAGTCGACTAAAGGAAATATTTAATATTGAGTTTTTAGCCTCCAGAATGAGAAGTCGGCCAAGAAAGCTAAGGAGGAGCAGTATAAATACAGGACGCCATATCCCATTTGACACACACAGCTCGCAACTACAAAAATTCAGTTGTGCGCAAGTCTAGAAAGTAGTTGCAGCTGCAACTACTACAACTTGTATTTTCGGTTTCAGTCTTGGACTCTCTCTTGGTTATGGTTTGGAATTTCTGCTTGGTATGCTAACTCTGGAGAGTGATATGCTATGTTGATTGGCTATTAGGCCTAGGTTTTTCTTCTAGAATTATTCTTTGTCAAGGTTAAGGTGCTCGGGGGTGGCTTCGGCCTATGGTTGGGTGACAATATTTCTATATTGTCTATGGTTAAACGAGCACACCTATTATTTCTAACAAGTTATGGGCCCACACTATCTTTGGGCACTCTAACCACTGGAATATAGATTGGGAGGATTTGCCTAGTTACAGTTGCAATTGCAGTCAAAGTTTTTGTTGTAGCAACAAAACCCTAACCCTCTTGTTAAGGCACCTTAAGTGGAGAGATTGACCTAATTTCTGGATAGCCTAATGCGCCCTAACCTAGCGCACCTCCTAGTACTCAACAAGCTAATATGTCAAGTTTGAGTTCTTGGTCAAAGTCAAAGGTTGGCCAAGTCAGAGTCAAAGGTTGACCAAGTCAAATTCAAAGGTTGACCAAGTCAAATTCAAAGGTTGACCAAATCAAAGCAGTCATGATTTACTCTATGAAGTCAGAAAACAAGTTAGAAGGGGATTCTAACTTTAGATCATGGAAGACAAGGATTGACCTCATCCTTGCCTAGAATAAAGCATTGGATATCGTGAAAGGGAAGATCATGGAACCACAGTTTGAAGAAGGAACCTCAGAACGTTGCAGTTATGGATAAGTTCAAGGACAATGACATCAATTCCATGAGTATCATAGTGGACTCTGTAAAATACCACTTGATACCCTAAATCTCTCATCTTGACTCATCTAAGAAGATGTACGATGCCCTAACTAACCTCTTCTCAGTCAGAAACATTGAACAAGTAATGAGTCTGAAGAATGAGCTATGTGACATTAAAATGAATGATGATGATAGCATAACATCATACTTGGTAAGAATCTCTCAGTTAAGAGATCAACTACAAGTTATCGAATAAATCATTTGAGAGAAGGAACTGGTGAATATAATACTCAATGGTCTTCCAAAGACATGGGATGCATTTTTCGCAAGCATGAACACAAGAAAGGAGTATCCCACATTTGGAGAGCTTTGGACTTGTTGTGCACAAGAAGAATCAAGGATTAACGCAAAAGAGAAATCACAAAAGAAATACGATGATCAAGCTTTCACAACAAAGTTCAAGAATTTCAGGAATAAGAAGAAGTTTGGCTCAAGGAAGAAACCAAATCAAGAAAAGGATATGTCAAAGATACAATGCTTCAAAAGTTGAAAATATGGTCACTACAGGAACCATTGTCCCGAGTTAAAGAAAAGGAAGGAAACAGACGAAGCAACAGTTGTCGAAGAAAGGGAACCCTCAAAGAAAGTCAAGCAGGATAAAACAAACTTCTTCTTCTAAGTCAAGGTAACAATATTTTTCAAAGATATTGTATATATCATGTTTACATAGTTCATGTACACATCATGTATACCTATTTCTTAGAAGATAAGATTTTCAATTGAAACAATACCTATGGAAGAATAACAAGATAAGGATTTCTATCACGATGACTACAAGTCAAGCAATACACATGAAAATATGAAGTACATTGACAATCCTTGGTAACAATTCCTGTGGAAGCTATTACATAAGTAACAACTGCAAGATAAGCCGAAATCAGAATCAAACTTGAAGAGACCAAGAAGAAGTCAAAATAGAAAGAAGTCAACAATCAAGAGGAAATTAGAAAAAGACTTGTGACACTTTGCAAAAGGAAATAAGAATGCAGACGGAAGCATGGACTATCTTAGATGGAGGGAGATGATTACATAATTCCAGAAGAAGAGCATGCATTCATGCATGAAGCAAGGATTAGGAGGGAGCTAATCCTAAATAATATGATCCATTGAGGATTATGAAGTATCTATCCATGTTCCCATTGAAAGTAGCAGCCATGAAAAGCATCACATGTTCAGTTTGACTTTAGAAGAAGTCTTCTTCAAAAAGAAGCCTTAAAGTATCCTTGGTTGTCCATCTACATCCATGATCCTGTGATGAAAGGAAGAAGTTGGAATCTTTAGGGCATAGAATCTATAGAAGACTCCATGGACCCAAGAGCTAAAGAGAAACATGAGGAAGAACGAGAAGATTCCAAGAAAGAAAGAAAAATCTAGAAGAAACAGAAGTTATGATAAAGAACGTTGTATATAAAATTTGAAGAAGACTTATGAATGGAAGCATTACAAGATTCAGAGGTTCTTCCAGAAGGAGGGAGAAGACTATGACAACAACTTGTTCCATATATACCTCTTGTAGTATCCATGGATTGGAATTTACATGTAAAATATTGTTCTTCCCAATAAATCAAGTGAGAAAGAAGCTTATACTAGAAAGAGACCCATGTATGTAGATATAAGAACACCTTGTATGGATTCAAACAACTTGATGTAGAGTATCTCATATACAACATAAGCATGGTGAAAAATTTCTATGATAGAGATAGTATATCAGAATAATTATTCAGAAGTATGGGATGATGGATTGCTAATCCATGGAAAACTCTCATGATGACAGAAGAAGTGCTACTTGGATATGTTTTAGTTTAATCCTTGCCACGATGTCATGAGCTAGTAGGAAACATAGTGATGAATTCAACCATGATATATTGTAATGATCAGAGCTATATGAAGCCTTCAGAGAAAACCAGTGTTCCATGACAGACCAAAGTACATTGAGATCAAGCATTAAATTCTTCATGGTGAAGTCCAAAAAATAGAAGTGGTTATCCAATATATCTCCACAGATGAGCAGATAACATATAAATTGGTAAATCCTCTGTCAAAGATGAAAATTTTGCATACTTAAGAAACTAGTTGGGACTCGTGGAGATGACTTCCTTATTGAAAAAGGAAGAGATTACTCCCAGGTTGGGAGGGAGCACCGATGTGTTATTGATTTATGGACAGTCATTTTTTAGTTCGAAAAATGGTCCAGGATAAGCAATTCCTTTCCAGTTCGAAAAGGGGTTTGAGATTTCTGATGGACAGGCATTTTCTAGTTCAGAAAATGGTCCAGATCGAAAAATCATTTTCGTAATGAAAATGGTTGGATAGATTATTGATGTACCATAGATAGTGATTACCCTTGTGGACAGTGTGGGGGAATGGTCTAGGATAGTCATTCTTCTTGGTAGTCACTCTGAGTAGTGGTCAAGTAGAATGGTCTGCCTCGTCGAGCAGTCATTCTTTCGAAGTTCATAGTTGTGATAAGTTTCAAAGAATGGTCTGTTTTGGAGGTTGGTGCAAGACAATCATTTCCATTAGGAAATAGTTCGAATAGTCATTCCCTAGGGCCACCTCATTCTATCAAGGTTGTGTTAGCACATAAAGTTGTCATGGGTCATATGTAGTTATTGTTAAGACCTGGGTCCACACCTATGTTGAGTCTCTCTCTTTTCTGCATACCTTCCTATAAGTTTTTCCTCTTCTAGTTGATAAAGTCAGGTTAGTCAAGTATGTTGTATGCATAGGGGAAAACTATGAGAAAAATGTAGAATTCAGAGAAATCCATTCTGGGCTTGAAATACAAGCAAACGAGCAGGTTCAATTTTCAATGACGGAGATCACATGTGCAGTTCAATTTAGCGGCTCTCGTGCATTCAGAGTTTCAAAATCACGCAAGGATTAACGACCAGATAGAAGCCCCGAAGTGTCGAAGTCCCGAAGTAAAGAGAGGCTGCCACGTCAACCGGGAGAAAGCAACTTAGGGAGATTTCTATCCAAACATCCTGAAGTCCTGAAGTAACAAAAGATTGTCATGTTAATCGTGAGAAAGTCACTTCAGGAGATATTCATGCCTGTGTTCAAAATATCCCGAAGCCCGAAGTCCCGAAGTAACGAGAGGTTGCCACGTAAACTGGGATAAAGTTACTTCGGGATATTTATATCCAAACATCCTAAAGTGTTGAAGTGTCAAAGTCCCGAAGTAACGAGAGACTGCCACATCAATTGGGATAAAGTCACTTCGGGAGATATCCATGCTTGCATTCAAAAGCTTCTGAAGCCTGAAGTGTCGAAGTAACGATAGGTTGCAATATCAACCAGGAGAAAGTCACTCTAGGAGATATTCATGCTCGCATTCAAAAGCTCCTGAAGCCCGAAGTGTCGAAGTAATGAGAGGTTGCCACATCAACTAGGAGAAATTCACTTCAGGAGATATTCATGCCCGCATTCAAAATCTCCTGAAGCCTGAAGTGTCGAAGTAACGAGAGGTTTCCACGTCAATCGGGAGAAAGTCACTTCAGGAGATATTCATGCCCGCATTCAAAATCTCTCGAAGCGTGAAGTGTCAAAGTAACGAGAGGTTGCCACGTCAACCGGAAGAAAGTTACTTCGGGAGATTTCAATCCAAAACTCCTGAAGTCCGAAGTGCCAAAGTGATGAAGACACTTGGCACTCATTAGTTCAAATGCATGGCGCTCATCTATCTGTAGCTATGATAGCACATGACGTTAGACCACCATGTCAAATTCATGAGATCTTCCTCCGGGAGATATTCTTACTCAACATTCAAAGCTTCCAAGCACCAAAATTGGGTTACCCAGATCGCAGGGTTACCCATATCGCAAATTTCAATAGATCAACGACCATACTTCATTGCGGGGATGGAACATGCTCGAACGATAAAATTCTAGAGCAGTCTCACAATCGAAACCATGGTATAGCGGAAGAGGTATGTGTTAGTTGGTGGTGAATTGCGTGGGTCAAAGCAGTGTGGACCCAAACTTCCCTTATCCAGTTCCGCAATCACGTGTTGATGTAGGGTCCATCCAAGAGCAGTGTGCGGTAACAAAAGCAGGGCATTCCTAGATCGCGGGTTGCTACAAGATCGACGACCACACTTCATTGCGGGGACAGAAAGTGCTCGAATGCTAAAATCTTAGAGTGGTCCTGCAATCGAAACCACGGTATAGCTAAAGAGGTACGTGGTGGTTGGTGGTGGATTGCGGGGGTCGGAGCGGTGTGGATCCAAACCTCCCTTGCCGACTTCCGCAATCACATGCTTATATAGGGCCCAATTTGAGAGCAACGTGTGGCAACAAACTAGACATAAGGCCTAGTCCCGATCCCAAGGATAAACTAGTTAATGAAAGAAGGACCAGTGGTTGAACAACCGACTACCCCCTTAAATGGAAGCATGGGGGGTCTGGCCGAGGAGACATAAAACTGTCAACCTGAAGTACCATAGAGGGAAGTTTTTCCTACAGGCCCATACAGACCAGAGTTTCCTTCTGACATAAGGAAGAGGATAGACAAGAGAAGATGCACGACACTAGAGAAGAGGCGCCCATGCATCAAGACATGTCATTCATTTTTGGTTGCCAACAAGATCCTTGATTTTAGCAGTTTGTTAGATCTGTTAATACAGATGTTAAACTTGTAGCTTTTTGTGGAGAATCCTAGGATAGGAAGGCCATATCACACTCCTAGATGTTGTCTTCTATTTTGATTATAAATACATCCGATGAATGATATATGTTGTCTTTTCCTTTCTTTAAAGTCTTGTTGATCCACCTACTCAAACCATTTTAATACATTTACATTTTGATGGGTACTGGGCTTATCCTCTAGCAGTTTGAGGGTGACTCTCAGTGCTAACATTAATGGCACCGTTGTTGAGGACGAAAGTGAAGATATCTTCCCTGGGAGAACAACAACGAAAAGATCTAGTTTTAGATGGTGACCTGAAGCTGGACACATTGTTCTGACTACTCATCTTTTCACCATGGCGACTCCATTGTCTGGAAATCTATTGGCGACTCCACTGGTTTAAAATGGACAATATTTTAGCTCGGAGGTATGCTTTCTGTGATTTTTCAAAGATAGTTGGTTTCCCTAATCCAGAGCCTAGTAGAGATGAATGGGAAAGTAGCCTTCCTAAATTTCGAGGAGAAGAGTGGGAGGTACCAGCTGAACATTTCTTGAATTTTCATGATTTTATTCATCAACTTCATATCATGCATGAAGATGTTCAGATTAAGCTTTTCAGGTATTGATTAGAGGGGATTTCTCGTGATTGGTGTCGATCTCTTCCCATTGCAGGCATCAACTCTTTGACATGTTTTCATGCAACTTTCAATTTGTTTTGCAAAGAGTATTTTTTAGCTAAGTATCTTTATGAAAACTGTTGTGATGAGTTTTCTTTGCTTCATAAAGATTCTGCTAGTCACGAAAACCAGATTTGTGATGAAGCATTGATTGTGGAAGAAATCATTTTCCATGAAGATCAAGAGGTGTTGAATGATATTCATTATGATTTTCAGATTTCTGTGGTGAGGAGTTTCGAAGTTATTTGCCGGAGAATCCACAGTTGGTGTCATTTTGTCATCGACGTTTCGAATCCGAATTGGGATTTTGTCATCGACGTTTTTAATTATATATTTATATTAATTTAAATAAAAAATACACATTAAACAAACTATTAGATTTTAATTAAATTTATATACATATATATATATTCACTATTATCAACATTAAGATTTAGTTACGATATATTATTATTAGTAATTAATTTGTTTTTAATTTTTATTTAGCTCTGCAAATAGAGTTTATAGATAGCCGACCTGGTTATCTTATATTGTCTTGCATATACATTATTAATGGACTAAGATCAGCAAGCTCTCAAATTGATGACTAGTCCCAATGATGAATCTCGATTCGGATTTGAAACGTCGATGAAAAAATGACACCAACTGTGGATTCTCCGACAAATAACTTTGAAATTCATTGTGATATAAATAACATAGAAACATCTGGCATCATATCAGATGTATCTGTTGTTTTAAATGTTTATGAAGATCAACATGTCTCTTTTGAATATTCTGATGTCGAAGAGCAAGTGTATACATTAGTAGATATTTCTCTTGACTACGAAGGTGAGATAAATGATAAGTTAGTTTAAAAAACTAGGGAAGATTCCTCTATGTTTTTTCCTAGCTTTTCAGGATTGAAGGCATATTTTGTTTGTTGCTCTTGTGAAGAAAATGCAGAGGATATTTATTTTCTTGAAACATATGTCTTTAGCGGCCCTTCTTATCATGAAGAATTTGTTTCAAATACTGACCAAGAACAACCAATTTTTTATGAATATCCCAGTCAAGATGGTGAAGAGCAAAGTTTTTTCATAGCTTCTTTAGAAACTCGTAGCATCGTTCTTGTATATGATAATTATGAATTTGATCCTTGGGAGATCCATGAAGGAGAAAAGGAAGAGTTAAATGTGCAGCTTATCTCATGTCCAACACTTATAAATGAGTAGATATCACCTGGGATTAGCAAGCCTGCATCAATCCTTTATCCACATGTACATTCTGAGAACATCAAACAATAGGTGAGCAATGATGAAATAAAGGAGCTAACTTTCTACTAGTTTTGCATGCCTTATTATAAATTTTATGACCTTATGGGGTTATATATGAAGTTGAGCTTTCCAAAAGCATTGGAGCCTACAAAATTATTCATTTTATCATCATTTGGGGGTATTGTCAGTGTTCCAAAACATGTTTTCATTATGCTGTCATACTTCCCTTACCTTTTATGGATCATTTGTAGTGAAAAGAAGAATTATGTTACCAACCATTTTGGGTGGCTATGGTGGAAGTTTGTTTTCACCTGAGTATTGTAAAGGTCATTTAGAGTAGGGTCTTGTATATAAATAATCCTATGTGCAAGATTTTCAATTTTCAGTTTGCTTTTAGTATTTGAATAAGTGACCCCATAGCCCTAGGATAGGACATTGAAGCTGCTTGTTCTTGGTAGCTCACAGGGAGCATGACATCCCTTGTGGAGCCAAATGTTAGCACATAAAGTTTTCATGGGTCATATGTAGTTATTGTTAAGGCCTAGGTCTACACCTCTATCGATTCTCTCTCTTTTCTGCATACCTTCCTATAAGTTTTTCCTCTTCTGGTTGATAAAGTCTGGCCGATCAAGTATGTTGTATGCGCATGGAAAAACTATGAGAAAAATGCAGCATTCAAAGCAGTCCATTTTGGGCTTGAAATACAAGCAAATGGGCAGGTTCAATTTTCAACAATAGAGATCCCATGTGTAGTTCAGATTAGCGGCTCTCGTGCATTCAGAGTTTCAAAATCGTGCAAGGATTAACGACCAGACATAAGCCCCGAAGTCTCGAAGTAATGAGAGGTTGCCACATCAACCAAGAGAAAGTTACTTCGGGAGATTTCTATCCAAACATCTCGAAGTCCCGAAGTAACGAGAGACTGCGACGTCAACCGGGAGAAAGTCACTTCGGGATATATTCATGCCTACGTTCAAAATCTCTCGAAGCTCGAAGTCCTGAAGTAACGAGAGGTTGCCACGTCAACCAAGAGAAAGTTACTTCAGGATATTTCTATCCAAACATCCTGAAGTCAGGAAGTCCCGAAGTAATGAGATATTGCCACGTCAACTAGGAGAAAGTCACTTCGGGAGGTATTCATGCCCACATTCAAAAGCTCCTGAAGCCCGAAGTGTCGAAGTAACGAGAGGTTGCCACATCAACTGGGAGAAAGTCACTTCGGGAGATATTCATGCCCACATTCAAAATCTTCTAAAGCCCGAAGTGTCGAAGTAATGAGAGGCTTCCACGTCAACTGGGAGAAATTTACTTCGGGATATTTCAATCCAAAACTCCCGAAGCCCGAAGTGTCGAAGTGTCGAAGACACTTGGCACTCATCAATTCACACGCATGGTGCTCATCCATCAGTATTTGTGACAGCACATGACGTCAGGCCACCACGTCAGATTCGAGAGATCATCCTCCGAGAGATATTCTTGCTCAGCATTCAAAGCTCCCAAGTGCCAAAATTGGGTTACCCAGATCGCAAATTGCAACAGATCGATGGCCACACTTCATTGTGGGGATGGAACATGCTCGAACGATAAAATTCTAAAGCGGTCCTATAATCGAAACCATTGTATAGCGGAAGAGGTATGTGGAAGTTGGTGGTGAATTGTGGGGGTCGAACCGGTGTGGACCCAAATCATCCTTGGAAACTTTTGTAGTCACGTGTTGATGTAGGGTCCATCCGAGAGCAGCATGCGGCAACAAAAGTAGGGTGTTCCAAGATTGTGGGTTGCTACAAGATCGACGACCACACTTCATCGTGGGGACAGAAAGTGCTCGAACGCTAAAATATTAGAGCGGTCCCACAATCAAAACCACGGTATAGCTAAAGAGGTATGTGGCAATTGGTGGTGGATTACGGGGGTCAGAGCAGTGTTGATCCAAATCACCCTTTCTGACTTTCGCAATCACGTGCTTATATAGGGCTCAATTCGAGAGAAATGCATGGAAACAAACCAGGTGTAAGGCCTCGTCCTGGTCCCAAGTAGAAATCAGTTAATGAAAGGACATGTGGTTGAACAATCGACTACCCTCTTAAATGGAAGCATGGGGGGTCTGGCCGAGGAGACAAAAAACTTTCAGCCCGAAGTACCACAGAGGGCAGTTTTTCATGCAGGCCCATACTGACCAGAGTTTCCTTCTGACATAAGGAACAGGAAAAAAAAGAGAAGACGCACGACACTGGAGAAGAGGTGCCCATGCAACAAGACATGTCATTCATTTTTTGTTGCCAACAGGCTCCTTCATTTTAGCAGTTTGTTAGATCTGTTGGTACAGATGTTAAACTTGTAGCTTTTGTGGAGAATCCTAGGATAGGAAGGCCATATCGCACTCCTAGTTGTTGTCTTATGTTTTGATTATAAATACATCTGATGAATGATATAATAAGGGGGGTGTTTGGCCCAAGACCGGAGGAGGTTTTGAGAAATGTTTATGACTGTATATTTCATTTTGTAAGCTGGAAGGGCATGTAGCTATAAATTGTATGTTATTGAAGATTCATATGAGTTGTTTCATCATATTTGTCTTCTATGTTCTCTGTTCTATTCTTCATCTTGTTTGAACGTGTTGCAGATTTTGAGGATTAAAATTTTCCTTTGATTGATAGATTCCTGATGTGGTAGAGGATCTGTTGTAATCTTGTCTATTTATCATCGTTTACTATTTAGACACATCTAAATTCTATGTACTATGTTCTATTCTTCTTCTTGTTTGAATGTATTGCAGATTTTAAGGATTAAAATTTGTTGTTGATTGATAGATTATTGATGTGGTAGAGGATATGTTGTAAGCTTGCCTATTTATCATTGTTTATTTTTCAAACACATCTAATTCTCTTTGCAGAGAGGATCTCTCCTTAGTGAATATTTGTCTTTATGTCATTCTCTTATTCTTCTCTTCATCATTATACAAATCTTTTGTTTGATAGGGAGCTTAAATTCCTTCAATGAGCATATTGTTTATGACTCCATAGCCCAATGGTCCATCACTGATCAGTAGTGATATCTGTTGTCTTTTCCTTTCTTTAAAGTCTTGTTGATCCACCTACTCAAACCATTTTAATCCATTTACATTTTGATGGGTACTGGGCTTATCCTCTAGCAGTCTAAGGGTGACTCTCAGTGCTAACAGGTAGCACTATGATTAGTGTTGGAGGAATGGCCCAGTTAGGTGAATGGTCCAAGTTCGACAATCAGGGGCAGGCATTCCTTAGGGCAGACTCATTATCTCCAGGTTGCACTATGACTAGTGCTAGAGGAATGGCCCAGTTAGGTGAATGGTCCAAGCTTATAAATCAGGGACAATTATTCTTCTATGCTTGAGAAGATTAGTCCAGATAGCCCATGGATGATATTTTATATTCTGAGGGTAGATGCTCTTCCAAATCTCACAGATGTGAGTGGAAGAATGGACTAGATGACTTAGTTTATATCATGATATTATTTTATGCAGGTTGATATCAGATGATATGATTCCTATGGATATTGTATGTCTCTGGATAGAAGATGTATGTTACTGTGGTGGATGTGTTCCACTGGTTGTGACTATGTGTCATTGATTAAGTAGTTGTGTGCTACTTGGTGTGGTTGTGTACCACTGGATAGTAGTTGTGTACTACTATGGATAGTTACAGTTTTGTTCTATTGAATGACATTGTTTTGATTTCCATGTAGACTATCAGTAGTGTTGAAAATGATTATCAGTTAGATGGATAGTCAATGTATTGATGGATAGACATTCTCCAGACGGAAAATGGTCTAGGATAGTTATTTTTCTAGGACATATGTCTGGATTAGAAAAATGGTTCTTGTATCACTTTGTGGAGTGAGTGACTTATTCAACATCATTCTTGATTACTCAAATGGAGTACTTCGAGAAATGATGCAGTTTATGCTATCAAATGATATTGATAGTGATGATTGTGCTCGTGATCTAATCATGAGATAGCTTGTATGGTTATGATGATGTTATCGGTTGAATGGTATGTTTGTACTCAAGACCATTTATTTCAATACCTCCTTAGCTAAGAGGGACTGTTGAGATTATGTTAGCTGCTAGAGGTATTAACCTCCACGTGTAACCCTGACAAGAATAGAATATTCCGGGAAGCAAGAATAAACCGTAAAGCATTGGAAATAACTCTAGAAGACAAGTCGGCTAAAGGAAATATTTAATATTGAGTTTTTAGCCTCCAAAATGAGAAGTCAGCCCAGACAGCTAAGGAGGAGAAGTATAAATAAAGGATGCCAGAGATCATTTGACACAGAGAGCTCACAACTGCAGAAATTTAGTTTTGCGCAAGTTTGGAAAGGAGATGTAGTTGTAGCTACTGCAACTTGTATTTTTGGTTTCAATCTTGGACTCTCTATTGGTTATGGTTTGGACTTTTTGCTTGGTATGCTAACTCTGGAGAGTGATACACCACCTTGATTAGCTATTAGGCCTAGGGTTTGCTTTCAGAATTATTCTTTATCAAGATTAAGGTGCTCGAGGGTGTAGATTTTAACCTTGTACAATATTTATTGCAAACATATATTCAGTAAAAGAACAGAAAATATACAATGGCAAATACAAACATTACACGGAGATTTTTCCCCTGGAAACCCAAACCGGGAAAACCAACATATTCTATATTCACTCATAGTGATACATTGTTTACAATACAATATACATATAGGAGCCAGCGACATCCAAAACCCTAACCCAATGACTTGGATTAGTCAACAACCCTAATTCCTTAACCGGAAATAGAAAACCATCAGGAAAAAAACCATGTGTCGAAAAACCTCCCAAAAATGCAACACATTTCTTGAGGCAAAAAAAAAATCTTGGGGGCATTTCCCCCGAACCCCCTTGCACGCCCGACACAACGCCGACACTACTACTCGTGCAAAGAATATAACACTTACCCAACATTCTCCCACTTGTTGTTTTCTTTGCATACAAGGGGTTACAGGGTTACATAGTCAACAATCCAGGGCAAAAATGCCCATGGATCCTCTACACCAAGAGAACTTCTCAGTGCTCACAGATTTTGTTAATGAATCTGCAACATTATTCAAAGTGTCCACCTTCATCAACAACACTTTATTTTCTTCAATGATGTCTCTCACGAAGTGATATTTAATATCAATATGCTTTGTCTTTGAATGATAAGTGGAGTTCTTTGCCAGAAAAATTGCAATCTAACTATCACAATCTATTCTTACAACTTGTTGTACCAAACCAATACCTAAACACAATCTCTCCTTCCATGGTTTTGACATATGCCTGCTCAAAACTCCCACTGCATGTGCAATGTCCGGTCTAGTACATACCATTGCATACATGAAACTGGCAACTGCACTCGCATATGGAACATGAGACATGTCTTCCTCCTGTTCCTGTGTCTTGGGACACTGATCCACAGATAAATTTACACCAACAGGAATAGGAACCTTGACTGGTTTACATTCCTACATATTAAACCTATGCAATATTGTCTCGACATATCTTCTATGATTTAACCAGAGTTTCCTCTTTTTCTGATCTCTTTAAATTTCCATGCCCAAAATGAAATTTGAAGCACCGAGATCATTCATGTGAAATTTAGAGGATAACTGAGTTTTCACATCTTGGATAATCTCCTTGTTGTTTCCTATCAACAACATGTCATCCACATACAAGACCAAATAAATCAAATGATCACCAATTAATTTAAAATACACACAGTGATCCTCTTTGCTTCTTGTGAAGCCAACTCCCAGCATATAAGTATCAAATTTTTTATACCACATCCTTGGTGATTGTTTTAAACCATACAAGGAATTTTTCAGCTTGCATACCAGCTCCTTCTTTCCCTTCGCAACATAACCTTATGGATGCTTCATATATATTTCTTCTTCTAGATCCCCATGTAGGAATGTTGTCTTTACATCCATCTGTTCTACTTCAAAATCAAATGAAATAGAAACAGATAATAGAAATCTTATAGAGGTTAACTTGGCAACAAGAGAAAAAATCTCACCAAAATCAATTCCCTCAACCTGGGAATAACCCTTTGCTACTAATCGAGCTTTGTATTTCTCCACTTTTCCTTCTGCATTAAGATTCTTTTTAAATAGCCATTTGTTGCCAATGGGATTTCTTACAGTCAACAACTCCATTAGATCCCAAGCCTCATTCTCATCCAAAGTTGCCATTTGTTCGTCCATGGCCCTTTTCCATAGATTTCCATCATGTGAATCCACTGCCTCCCTGACAGTTCTAGGATCATCATCAGTAATTGACAAAGAAAAATTTGAACAGAAATCAAATGGAGTATAACTTTCCGGTAGCCTTCTTTCTCGAACCGATCTCCTCAATACTAGAGTATGAGGATATTCTTCTTCTAATTCCTGTTCTTCTGTAGAGTCTGACCCATCATCCTTTAAATCAAACTCTATTTTCATTGGTTCTTCCTTACTTGGTAGGACTTCTTGTTTAACAACATCCTTCATTTCTCTAAACACCACATCTCGACTATACACTACCTTCTTAGTTTTTGGGTTCGAAAGCTTATAACCTTTGAGACCATATTTATATCCAATAAAGATACACTTTTCAACCTTCTTATCTAGATTACTCTTTTTTTCTTTTGGAACATGAACATATGCATCACAACCAAATACCTTGAGATGTGTGAGAGAAGGTTTCTTACCAGTCCATGCCTCTTGTGGAATCTTGTCATCCGACGCTGATGAGGGTGATCTGTTGACCAGGTAACATGCAATACCCACTACCTTTGCCCAGAATTATTGCCCTAACCCGGCACCATTGAGCATGCACCTTTATTTTTCCATCAACGTCCTAGTCATCCTTTCTGCAACTCCATTCTGTTGAGGTGTATATGGAGTATTCTTCTACCTTGCTATACCGCACTTCTTATAGAATTATTCAAATTCATTCACGCATAACTCTCTTCCATTATCTTTCCTCAACACCTTGATTCTTTTCTTTGTTTGATTCTCAACAAGAGCCTTAAACTCTTTAAACCTATCAAAGACTTCAGATTTCTTCCTGAGAAAATATATCCAAGTATTCCTTGAGAATTCATCTATAAATGAGACATAGTACACATATTTTCCCAATGATGGGATCAACATAGGTCCAAAAACATCAATGTGAACTATTTGTAAAATTCCTTCTGCCCTCGTTGCCCCAGAGGGGAATCTTACTCGATTATGCTTCCCATATAGACAATGTTCACAGAAATCAAAATCTAGAGAGAAATTAGACATACCTTAAACCATACCTTTACCGTGTAGTAGTCAAAGACCCTTCTCTCCGATATGCCCCAATCTTTGATGCCACATCATAACCTTTTCTCTAGAGACTGTAGGAGTTCTTTATTCTTCAACTCCAATATCATGAACAATGGAACTATAACACCCATCACTAATAGTTCTTCCTTTCATCTTATACAGAGTTCAAAACTGAACTCCCTTCAACAACACCATTGCTCCTTGAACCATCCTGCATATTTCCTTTTCAAATATTGTTTTTACCCCTGCATCGTTCATTTTGCTTAGATAAATCAAATTTCTAGCCAAACATTGGATGTGCAGAACACCGGGAAGTGTTCTAATCCTTCCATCTATGAGCCTCAACTTGAATTTTCATCGTCCTATGATTCTGGTTGTCGAATCATCACCTAAGAAAACATTACCTCCATCATACTTTTTATATTCGCATAACCACTCCCTGTGGGGAGTCATATGAAAGGATGCACCATAGTAAACCATGCCTCATGATCTGCATGTGTTCTTGAAGAATCCAAGTACACATCCCCTCCTTCTTCCTTGGAGGTCTTTTCTTCTATAGAAGGAGATTCTTCAGATCCCTTCTTTTTCTCAACTTTGGATCTACATTGTTTCTTGTAGTGCCCTTCTTTTCCACATCTCCAGCATACCTTTACAAACTTTCTGGGAGATTTAGATATGTTGATGATTCCAGCTACGTGATACATTCTCCAGGACACAAACCTCAGAGAGAGCCCCTGAGAGGGGTATGTGGTTCCTATATGAGATAGAGCTAGAACATAGAGATCGCCTCCTCCTTACAGAGAGTTGAGAAGAACTCTGATGATTATCCTCTGTAACGCAGTGACAAAGGAGATCTGCAAATTTGGATGTTCTTGTGGCTGAGCACGAGGTGAACGTGTGAAATCCCAAAGTGTTGGGTGCATCGTCATGAGACATAGATGAATATGATGTATTAGCCTCCTCTGAGTAGAGAGTTAATGATGAACTCCAGATGACTCTCATGTGTAATGCAATGGGAAAGAAGATCTGTTGATTAGACGAGCACAGGTGAACGTGATCCTAGTTGCTGAGCACTAGTAAGAAGTGGTTCTTATGTGTAATGCAGTGAGCCAGAGATTTGGACATCCCTATGGATGTGTCCCTAGTGGTTGAGCACTAGTGGGTGTATGAGATCCCTTTCTATATTGTTCAAGAGTCAGACATGCATGTAACCCTAATTGTAATGTAAAGGGTACAGGTCGGCCCCACCTTAATGTTATTGATAATTAATGTAAAAGGTAATTAATATGGTTAATATTAATTATATTATGAGATAGAGAGGTCGGCCCTGTTGTGCCAATAGACACTTATGTTGACATGTCAAGTCTAATATAAGGTAAATTCCCCATTGAGGAATCATATATTCTGTGTGTGTTTGGAAATTTTAGCAAGTACGTCTTCTTGGGAAAAGTGTGCACCTCTCTTGGGCGCTAGAATTCTAGGTTTTGCAAGCACCCTTTTGTGTGCTAGGTTTTCTTGGTGGTGAAGGTCTTTCTCTTGAAGAATATAGCAAAGAATTTGGTTAGGTTTTCTTCCCTTGTTGAGAAGGGTTTCCCAGAACACTTCTTGTGTTCTTGTGCATGGTGTTTCTTCTTGTGATCTTGGTTGTTGCAACATAATTGTTTATGGTTTAAGTTAAATGCTAAAAAGGAATGAACTTCATGCTTAAACCTTGCTTATTGAAAAATCAACAAGATCTACCCTTAGAATTATATCTCCCACTTGAGAACTTAGATCTATTTATTTCCTGGGAACATCCTCTTGCAAATAATGTGTATGTGCTCTGTCCTTCCTTATTATTTCGTCTCATCTCATCCGATAACAAGGATGAGACCACTTCATCAAACTTCAAGGAAGTTGTATTACTACCTATGGCCACAACCGGGCTATCCCACGAGTCTGGTAAAGAACATAGTAAATTCATACATTTATCTTCATCTAAAATTTTAATCTCAACATATACTAATTGACTTACCACAGTATTGAAGGCGTTCAAATGCTCTGCCACCGAGTCTCCATCTCTCATCCTCAGATTATACAACTTCTTTCTCGGGAATAGTTTATATATTAGGGACTTAGACTGATAAAACTTCCCCAAGTTATCCCATAAATCCTTGGTTGTAGCTTCCTCTGACACATTCAGTAATACTGAATCTGAGAGACACAATCGAATTGTGCTCTTCACCTTTCGATCCAACTTTTTCCAGTTATTTGCTGAAGTTCATGTATGTGCAGTACTTAGATCTACCGTGATCCACTGATCTCTGTCCACCAAGAGATCTTCCATCTTGATCTTCCACAGCTCAAAACTTTGCCCATTAAACTTCTCGATCTCCATTTTCAAATTGCTTGCCATTTCTTTCCACCTAAAAAATCAATACCACTGATCTCCCACTATAATAAGGCTTATCACAGTCTCGAGCCAAACCCTTGACCACAAAGGCGTTCGCCTAAAGCCAACAAAGCTCTAATACCAAATGTAGATTTTAACCTTGTACAATATTTACTGCAAACAGATTTTCAGTAAAAGAACAAAAAATATACAATGGCAAATACAAACATTACACAAAGATTTCTCCCTTGGAAACCCAAACCGGGAAAACCAACATATTCTATATTCATTCATAATGATACATTGTTTAAAATACAATATACATATAGGAGCCAACGGCATCCAAACCCTAACCCAATGACTTGGATTAGTCAACAACCCTAATTCCTTAACAGGAAATAGAAAACCATCGGCAAAAAAACCATGTGCCAAAAAACCACCCAAAAATGCGACACATTTCACGAGGCAAAAAACATTCTCGGGGGCATTGCCCTCGAACCCTTGCATGCCCGGCGCAACACATACACTACTATTCATGCAAAGAATATAACACATACCCAACAGGGGGTGGCTTCGACCTACGGTTGGTGACAATATTGCTATATTGTCTATGGTTAAATGAGCACAACTATTATTTCTAACATCCTCCAACGCCCACTTCTTCTAAGACAAATAAATGTGTGAAAATAAGTAAAAGAGTCAAGAACAATCAAACAAATTATATTGACCACCTTCATTGATTTATTCATGAAATTTGAGGGGCCTACATTGATGGACAACTTTTACACAATAGATAACTTTTGTACTTATTTTAAAACGATACATAAAACTATGTGGCAAGTAAAATTATATGGGATTGGTGATAAACCTTATACACTTTAAAAATTTAAAAGCATAAAGGAATTCTTATCAAGTTTGACATGTCTAAGGCCTATGACAAAGTAGGCCTCCAACTTATACCTCTTCTAATACACAATGCAAATAGTTGCGTTAAAAAGCAGTGGAAGAGTTAAGAACATCCAAACAAGTTCTAATCTCCACCTTCATTGCTCTAATTTAGAAAGTTGAGAGGCCTACTCTGATGAACAACTTTGATCTAACTGCTATACTTATCTTAAAATGAAATATCAAACCATGGGCCAAGTAAAATTCCTTCTAGTCCAAAACCTCTTGGTCAAGGGAGATGACAAGAATTAAAGTATGCATCTCCATGTTGAAGCATTGGGAAATAGATTGTGAAACTTGAGCATGTTGAGTGGGTGTCAAAGCCTCTTTGAAGGAATTTCCTAACCCTGCAAGATGAGTAGCTCAGATGAGACCCAAAACCAACTATAGTGATGCAACATTTGCACCTAGAAAAAGTGGACACATGTCCTTCAAACACAAAACACCTACCACCCTTTTAATAACATAGGTGGTTGAAAGATTTGAAGGACCAAAAAGAGTTTTTCCCCTCCAAGATTGATCAACTCATCCCTTACAAGAAAAATCAAATCTCATCCCCTTCAACAAAGCAGAGCTTATAGCAAGGTCAATACCCAATGAGGGAGTGGAGTGATGAGAGACCATAGAAAAATCAAATATGTAAAACAAAGGAGGAGGGGAATACTAATATTTCTAAATACGAAAACCATTATTTTCAAGAAAACGATAGAATTATCCTTACTACTTAGAAAACAAAATCAAAAGCCTTAAATGTTAAGAAACAACGCTTCATGATTTTAATGATTTGGAGAATTCAAAATTGAAGGTATGGTCTTGAAAAGAAAGAAAAATATATAATGGACATGCTACAATAGATGAGAACATATTCAAAGAGAAATTGAATAGATAAAACCCCAATTTCCTATATGAACATAAAATGGTGAAATGTGAAACAAGTATTCATATTGGATGGAAGGACTATTTTTTCACTTGAGGGTTAGATAATTGAAAACATCAATTGCCATTATTGTTCAAAACTAATTTCCATCAATAGGTAAAGTGCAGTAAATGGATATTCTCAATTTTATAACTATAATTGGGGCAAGCTATGCTAGCATCACTTCTCCAGTTCTCCTTTTGGATAGATTATGTTGCATTCATTACTTTCAATACACATCCTTGAATATTGACAAGTGATTATGTTCTACATTGTCACATAAATAGATTGTTGGCCTCCCTCTGGTCAACATAATATCATATGAAGAAATAAATACAAGACGTCATCGCTAGTGACGTTGGTTAAGCATTAAAAGCCACATGAAAACAAACAAGAAAATATGTCAAACATTTTTTATGTAAACTTAACTCGGCTACCAAACATGATTGGTATTCATTCATGATACTTAACAACAAAGGAAACTCTTACGATAGAAAAACAAAGATGTATTTTCTCAAAAATATATTTGAATTACATACAAACCATGACAACTTGAAGTATATATTCACCTAGTCTCAACTTAGTAGTTGAGAATGTAGATTGTTAGATTTCCTTAGCAAATATGACTTGAAATATATCATCTTAGTGGTCATATCTACGTCATGCATGCCAAAAAAGGATGTCAATCAATAAAAAAATCCTAGATAATAATGAGTTTATATTTTATGAATGGCATTGACACCTACTAGGGGTTCAATTTATGAAAACCAAGTTCTACAATGAAATGCTCATATGTACAAGAACACACCATTCTTGGTCATGATAAGCTACATGAGCTAGCCTTGCAAAATCCATTAAGGAAAACTAGATTGAGAAACAAACAGAACATAACTAAAATAATTTATATTTCCTTAAAGCTTGCACTGCAATCTTTATTGATATATATATTTACTTTTGTGTAGACTAAATGTGTCATACAAGATAAGGATGCAATACTATAAAAGTAAAGATATTACTTTTGTGTAGACTAAATGTGTCATAGAAGGGAAGGATGCAATGTATAACTACTTTAGTTATACATTCAACTATCACTCCACCTCCTAATATAGTTGACATAGCTTCTACCTTCACCATACCTATTATTGCTCTTTCTCAAATTCTTACTAGGAATCTAGTAGTGCTTAGTCATCTTTTTTTCCAGGTAACAACTCCCAAGAAATGTCATATCAACAACACGACACGTAGCCATTTCAACAATTTTACCCATAATGAGCTCAACATGTCATTATTGGGAATAGAACTTGGGTGGGAAGGATAACACTCCATCCCACAACCACACGAGCTAGACCCAATTAACAAGTGCTTAGTCATCCTACATGGCCTTAATATTTGATTGAGAATTGAATAAGCACCAATAATAATATCACTCTTTTAGTACTAATATATTATGAGCTTTTTTGAACTTACTCTATTTTAGCGCTCTGTAAACTTTGTTCGGCTGAGGAAACGAATGACAAAGGCAACCTACAAACCAAATTTGAGACCGGAAACTAGCCTTCCGACCTAGAGAGGGCTCTCTCTGGAGACTTCATCTCTGTACAGGATATGGCTTTAAACTATTGGCTAGATTTAACACCTTTAAACAATATTTCTAGTTCTATTGGCGAAAGAAAGCAAGACCTTGGGCTATGGAGTCGATTTAAGAAAATGATAGAAACAAATGACTTAATGATTGAACTTGAGAGGATAAAGGCTAAATAAGCAATAGTCTTTAAGTTAAAAATCGTTGTGTGTGGTGAGAGAAAAACACATGAAGCAACTCAGAGCACCATTGGGGATGAATTCGGAGTTCTCTTAGAAGAAACACAGTCGTCTAAATGGCGCGAATCTAGAGCATCGCGCGATGAATTCTAGATTCAAAATCATGTTTCGATTTAGACAAAATATAGATATGAATATAAAGAACATAAGAGATCACGTACGCAAAGAGACAATACAATACATCAAACTGCTACAATCAAAATCTTTTCATCAAAGCTTCATGACCTTTGCATTAAGTTTCAATCGGATCAAAAGATACATTCAATAGTCATTGTCTACAATGTTTTTCCAACCAACCCGGCTTACATTGAAAAGACGGAATATATAAACAACGGTGTGTCGCTCGGGCTACCCTACGCTCTAACTACTATACCTAGAAATTAGGCTCTAACTACTATACCTAGAAATTAGGCTCTAACTACTCCCTGCTAGATGGCTCTTCATATGGCACTTTACTAAAAATAGAAACTGACTATGCTCTGTTGTACCATAATCGTTCGTCTTTGCCACAACGGTTCGGTCATCAGCAAGATCTCATCGTTAGAGAGTGATGTGTCGATAATTTCCTTTGACAGGGTATCTGGACGATCAAGTGTTATGTCAAACTCCTGCCACCCATTGTAACAGCCTTGATTTCTATCACACGATCGTTTGTCGAAGCATGCATGTGGTGGGTGACTGCAGATCGTCGTAGGTGTTTCCAAAATGATTACCTCAGTTAGGGAACGACGCCTCTCTTCAAATTGTCGCATGTCCAACGTACACATGTCCTTTTCAATATATGGGATTCCATCGCTGCACGTCGTATGTTTGTCACACGGGTATATGTCAAAGTCCCTACCTCTTGGTAGGAAATAGGACGCAGGGAGACAAAATCCGCGCCACGTCTGAGAAGAAAAAAATGGAGTCAGTTAATCATGCTTATAGTCTCGTCTACAGTTTTGATACCTGGAGCATTCTCCTGAGAGACCAGTTGCGCCTTTTCATATTCATCACCTGCCTTTGCAAAACTGCGTTCCCTTTCATTTTCTTTTGTGCACTGGCCAGAGTCACGCAGACATTCTCCATGGTCGGTCCACATTCCTTGAAGTGATTTGCATTTATTTCTTCTGACATCCTCTGTGCTTCGTGCAATTATATGATTGTATCTTGCACTTCCCTAAGCTGCCTCTTGAGCCAAGTAACGTTTCCCTCGCGGCCTTGTGAAGCTAATGCTTCGAGGGTCTTCACTGCTAATTGTTGTCTCAGCTCTCTATTCTCCTGGTATAGATCAGTAATAGCAAGTTGTGCTTGCTTCATCTACTACGATGGTTCGTGAATATCCGTGCCTTTAGTGTCTATCCTTCTCTGTCTACCGCAGGCTTCTCGACTTGGGCCTTCGACGGGTTCTAGTCGAATAGCGTGCATGAGTAACTCTTCAGCGGACGACTTTACGCGCGGCTCGCTCGGGGCTCGGGCCTCCCCGATTTCCTTGTTCTTCTTTGGCCTGCCCCTTCTCCGGGGTATCGGCTGTTAGGGGGATAGAGCCTCCAGTGACTTTCCTTCCACTGTAGCCTTTCCTATTTCCACCTCCGCGTGGTGAGATGTCACTTTTTCCGCGGGTAGAGAGGAATATCCTCTGGGGTCCATGGGGATGTCGGCTGTGAGTAGAAACGAATCCTAGTTGTTTCTCAATCACTTCAACTCCTCAACTATTAGTAATTTAATCAACGAGACATGAGATAGTTTCTTCTTCGGCTAGTTTGCTTCAGCCCGAACATTGTTTGCCATTTCTTGGATGCTTTGGTCCAAGAAGAAAGGAAGATTTAACAGTCTCCTCCCTGTGAAATGCATCAACAATCTGATGTGGTGTGAGTGTATTCTGTCACACCTTCCCGACTCCAAGGACCAACCGGCCACTTGCTGACTTCAACCCATTCGTTGTTCGATACTTGACCTCACACACTTTGACACACAGACTCTGACTCGACTAAGACTGACTCTAACTGAAAAAACGACGGTGCTAACACTCTATACATAATTCTCTAGTTCAAAATGGTAGAGTCGTGACCATCATATATGTGTATAAGTCTCACTACCCACTCCTTATGTCCTTAGGCCACTTGACATCTAACTATGTTTGTCAGTGCCTACTTTCATTTTGACTATTGTACCTTCATCCAAAGATGTTAATCCTTTCATGAACTTATCTAGTGCCCCAATGAGTGTATATGTTACTCTTCTTTTCTATACAACTCCCTTAATTAATTAAGTTAGGCTTCCTCCAATTTCAGAACTTGAGTTAATAGTTACACCCACACTCAATAAAGAGAAAAATATGGTTGATCATATAGTGTATGTAATATCTTAATCTCCTACACCTCATAGTGCTTTAAAAACTCGGTGTGGATGCTTCTTAGATAAGTAACTTTCACTTAATTTATTGTGGCATCCTTTCACCCTAGGAAAGTACCTTAGGTCCTCTTTAATAGCATGCCTTTAGCTAAAACATATTGGTTCTCGTCCAAAGAATTGCTACAATAATTAAAAAATAACAATTTGTAGAGATAGAACTACAATATCTTCTAACACTTGAACTAAGGCTTATGATAAGCTTATAGATGAGAACAACTAATGCATTGGTACAAAGTTTCTTTTTTGAGAAATTAAAAGCACAAAGATGAAAAGAAAAATTGTACTCTAATGTGGGCTTTTTCAATGGCACTGCTATAGGAAACCTTGGGTAGAGTAATAGTGGCAGAAGCAGAAGAATGGACAAACAAGGCCAAATCAATTTCAAACCACTCACTTTCTAGTCTAGTCCTAAAGAAACTACTTTCATGTAATATCCTAATAAGTTGACACCTAGTTCTAGTAAACTTGATCACCACCCATAGTTAAGGTAATGTTCCTTTGATTAATCAAATATTTGTACTTACCACAACCTTCATAGTCACTCCATATAGAACCACTTCACCTAGAATATGATCCTTGCTCAATAAGGATAGTTGACTATTACCTAGACTATAACAACTCTTTAGCCACAAAATGCATGACTCGATATCTTCATGGATCCCTTCCCTAGTTAACATTTTAGTTAAGGTTCAATAATTTATTTAGTTCYCAAACCTCAATCATAWTGACCTTCCTTTGGTRCTTTTGRGGGTACATACATTGTCAATTTATTAAAAGACGTTTCTCACCCAAATGTCATTGTGATGGTATAAATGCAAGTGATTGTTGAGTGTTTCTTTCTCTTCTAACCCATAACCACCATGAGCCTCAACTACTTTATCTATACATTCAACTATCACTCCACCTCCTAATATAGTTGACATACCTTCTACTTTCACCATACCTATTATTGCTCTTTCTCAAATTCTTACTAGGAATCTAGTAGTGCCTAGTCATCCTACATAACCTTAATATTTCATTGAGAATTAAATGGGCACTAGTACTAATATTGCTCTATTAGATTTGATTATCTACATTTTTAAGAGATCCTTTGGTGGAGAGATTTTATACTTCTCGTTCTCCTCCTATTTCCTTTGAGGCTATAATTATACCTCCTTCTTTTACTACTTGGTTGAATAGTCTCACTTTATGGGGTAGTGACTAGGGGTAATAGAAGAGAGTCTTTCTTAGTTGTCTTGTAATTATTAGGGAATTTTGATTTGTATCCATGTACCTGTATATATGACTACTCATTTTTAGTAAAGTGTGATTTTCCCTTAATTATACAATGCCAAGTATATCCTTATTATGTTAAATGTTGCCTAATTGATTATGGTTTGGGTCTAAATGTTGTTTCCTATGATATTTTTTGAACTTACTCTGCCTATTTTTCTAGTTCAAAATGGTAACGTTATGATCATCCTATATGTATAGGTCTCAATACCCACTCCATATGTCTTTAGGCCATTTGACACCTAACTACATGTGTCACTACCTACTTTCATTTTAATTGTTATAGATGAGAATATGTGATTTTCCCTTAATTATACAATGTCAAGTATATCCTTATTATGTTAAATGTTGCCTAATTGATTATGGTTTGGGTCTAAATGTTGTTTCCTATGATATTTTTTGAACTTACTCTCTGCCTATTTTTCTAGTTCAAAATGGTAGAGTTATGATCATCCTATATGTATAGATCTCACTACCCACTCCTTATGTCTTTTAGGCCATTTGACACCTAACTACATGTGTCACTACCTACTTTCATTTTAATTGTTATAGATGAGAATAACTAATGCATTGGTACAAAGTAATTTTTTTTTATAAATTAAAAGTAAAAAAGATGAAGAAAAAAATTAGTAAAATAGTTGTAACAATGAGGCAACTCCTCTCTCTTGTAGTGTGACTTTAATAAAGCGCCCTTTAAAGGGGTAAAGGTTTTTAAATGTTGTATGGTTCTTTAGGGATTCCATAATCAAATTTTGACTACATTACTTCATAGATATTTTATAAGACCCCCAAAACTAGGTTCATATCACATACTTTTGAGTTTAGATGAGAATGTTATGTCCATTAAAACTTATGGGTTGAAAACCTTATCAATTTTAGGATTTCTTCAAATATTGGGAGTTAACTATATGGAGGAACGATTCACAATATAGAAGAAAAATTCAGTGGTGGAATGGTGTGAAATGAGTTCTAAATTGTAGTATTTATAGTGACCAACTAAAATTGTCTTAATTAGATTTGATTTTCAAGACTATGTCATCATATGCATTTACTAGTGTAGTACATCAAGTATAACATGATCAAACATGCTCATATGTCACACTTCTATATTGAAGTAAACTTAGATCTGATAGATTGCACAAGGCTAGAATCTAACTAAAGGGGAAGGTCTTATTAAAGATGACAATATTAGCACGTGGTCTCCTATCTTCCTAATTTTTCTATGTATGAAGAGAACTCCAATCACTCCATTCTAAGGATTTTTAAGGATTTCTTACATCCCTAAAATTGATCAAATCAAATGAAGACTATGAGGAAGACCTGTATGAAAATGATGGTTATTTTGAAAATTATTGGGGGGATTTTATCATTCTTCAATGCTACATAAAATAAGGGATGCGGCGATGATGTTGTGAACGAGGACGATCATTTTAATATACTCTCCTTTCTCCCTAAATTCTCTAAATATGATAAGGAAGCAACTGGAACTATGGAGTGAAACAAAGCGGGACTATTGATTTTATTTAAGGAAGATCCTCATTTTCTGAACTTCATACGATGAAATGATAGGCAAGTGAAGAGACTCATAGTCCCATGGGTTAGCTCAAGTGGTAAGACGTGTGCACACTCTCTCGGTACGAGGAGAGGTCACGAGTTCGAGCCTTGCTGGAGTCCCTGGGGCTGCGGTTTGGCACCTCATATCATCCACGAAGTGGGGAAGTATCAGGTGTGTTTCCCGCGACATTTACTGTTGAAAAAAAAAAAAGTGAAGAGACCCATGTGACTTTCAATTTATATGAATCTTATATGGTTTATATGATACTAACCCCAATTAAATGACTCAAGATAATCCAATCTCGAGGCATGACCTATTGATTCTCCTTGGTAGTATTTCCAAATTTGAGAAGGATAGTAAGGCATTGACCTTTTTTATTAACTCCATCATTTGATCTTGTTGATGGCAATCGATTGAATGTGAGGTGTTGCATTGATTACATACAAATAGGAGAGAAAGCAAAAACCTATTCTATACCCAAAAAAACATCTGAATATACCATGAAAATAAACTAAGATGATATAAAATCTATGGGAAATAGGGATTTGAAGGGTTAATGAAATTAAAAAGTTCTTGCACAATGAAATTTTACATTCTTGAGAAAAATTAAAAGCTTCATTCTCTACAATGTACTCGTTTTGGTGAGTTGGAATCTATAGTAATAGTGAAGCCTCCATAGATGGTGAAGAGCGAGCGTTAGGGTTGTGCAGCGAGCGTTAGGGTTCGGGCAGAGAGGCTCATGACGGCGCCAGGGGGCGGGATCCCCGCCCCCCCCATGATTGCAGATGCATTCCGCAGGCTTTTCCACAGTCGTGGGAAGCAGACTGCACCCCCTGAGATTCCGAAATTCATCAAAAAGCTGGACGAGATTCCTGAAATAGCACTACCGGAAGAGAATCCAATGAAGATAGCAGTAGCCCTAGCCAATCGAGGGTTAGTCGGTCAGTTTATGGGACTGTGGCCGTCCACCAAAACCACAGACGACTGGATACAGAGGAACTGGAGACCGAATCTAGCGAACGGAGTAACCTGCTACCCTGTAGGTCGAGGCTATTTTGTTTTTGAATTCATAACGGAAGAAGATCGAGACCTGGTATTCAGGAACGGGCCTTATTTCATGGGGACACAGGGTCTCTATTTAAATAAATGGTCTCCGGACTTCAACCCCTTAA
>JZKD02S2156888.1:28112-43501 GCA_000966675.3 Picea glauca
GTACATCTTCTTTGATCAGTCAAGATGGGAGATGTAGGGTATCAAGTGGTCTTTTATGGAATCCACTATGATACTCATGGCATTGATGTCAACATCTTTGAACTTCTCCATAGCTTCAACGTTCTACGGTTCCTTCTCTTCTCCTTCTTTAAACTCTAGCTTCACGATCTTTCCTTTCACGATATCCAGTACTTTATTCTTAGCAAGGATGACGTCAATCCTTGTCTTCCATGCTTTGAAGTTAGAAGCTCCATCTAACTTGTTCTCAGACTTCATAGAGTTCGTCATGGCTGCTTGACTTGGTCAAACCCTAGATTTTGACCAAAAATCCAAACTTCATGTCTTGGCCTTCTGAGAGTACCAGGAGATGCGCTGGGCTAGGGCGCACTGATCTATCCGGAGATTAGGTCAATCTCATCACTTAAGGTGCCTCAACAAGAGGTTTAGGGTTTCTGCAACTGCTTCTGCTAGTAACCCTAGCTGCAGTGCTTTTGGAAACTGCTCCTGCTAGTAACCCTAGCGGCAGTTCCTCAATGAGCTCAATGTCTAGTGGCTATGTTTCCTTCCAGCGTTTTAGGCTGACTGAAGAGGTGTGGGCCCATAACCTGTTAGAATATAGAAGATGGTGTGCTCGTTTTACCATTGACGATACCTTCGTCACCCAACCATAGGATGAAGCCTCCCTCCGAGCACCTTAACCTTGACTGAGAATTCCTCCGGAAGCAAACCCTAGGCTAGATAGCTAAACAAAGAGTAGCACACCTTTCCCCAAGGATAGCGCATCACAAAAGGCTGATCAGAGAGTCCAAACCCTAGCCAAGAGATATTCAAGCCAATACTAAAAACTTGTTGCTGCTGCAGCTGCACCACCAGCTCTCCTCCAAACCTGCGCACAAGACTGCAACTGCAGTGCGCACCAAACTGGGAACTGCAATTCTGAGATGCTGCAAATGAGCACTGGCGCCCTGTATTTATAGTAGTTCTGGCAATTTTGTTGGGGCTGACTTCCCCTTCTGGATAAGTGTTTATTCAGTATATTATTATTATTTGTGGTCGACTTCTTCTCTTGGAGGCCAATAGCCTAATATAAATTATCTTCTTGAGCCGACAAGGCTTCTAGGGTTATTAGCCAACTCATTAGGGTTTCTCTTGCTTCCCGGAGTCTTCTATTCTCGTCAGGTTCACACGTGGAGGTAAATACCTCCCACAGCTACCATAATATTAACAAGTAGATGTTACCATGTATAGACAGATGATCGAATCATTGATGTACTTGGCAAACACAAGACCAGACATATGTTTTGTGGTGAACACCTTGAGTCAGTATATGGTTGAGCCGAGACATGTTAACCTAATTGCGGCAAAACACATATTGAAGTACCTTAAGGGTACAATTGATTATGGTCTCAGATATACCTCAGATCAGGAGATAAGCCTACATGGCTATGCCGATTCACATTGGATCGGTAGTGTAGCAGACCGAAAAAGTACATCTGGATGTTGCTTCAATCTAGGATTAGTTGTGATTGCATGGTTCAGCGGGAAACAAACAAGTGTGCCTCTGAGTACGGTTGAAGCAGAATATATTGCAACATGCTCAGCCAGCAAAGAAGCAGTGTGGCTCAGAAAGTTGCTAGCAGGATTATTTGATCTCGAATTAGAGACAACTTGAATTTTATGTGACAACTAGAGTTGTATGAAGTTGTCAAAGAATATTGTGTTTCATGACAAATCTAAACACATGATATAGAAGGGAGCAGTAAGACTCCACTATATCGCCACCAAAGAATAGGTAACATATGTGTTGACCAATCCCCTGTCCAAAGTTAAGTTCGAGTATTTCAGAGACATGCTTGGAGTGATCCAGAAAAACTTCTCCAACAGTGAGAAGTGATTGTTTTCTACAGTAGAGGGAGATGATGTGATCCCCAATAGAGGGAGATGACGCAATCCCCAGTAGAGGGAAGTGATGTGATCCCCAGTAGAGGGAAGTGGTGAGATACCCCAACGCAGGTTGGTACGCTACACCAGCGCAGGTTGGTAACCCCAACGCAAGTTGGTGCGCTACCCCAACGGAGGTCGGTAACCCCAACGCAGGCTGGTACACTACCCCAGCACAGGTTGGTAACCCCAACACAAGCTGGTATATTACTTCAGTATGAAAGACTGGCGACAATGCAAAACTTCTTATGACAAATAAATTCATGAAATTCAACAAGACAATGACCGATGTGTGAAGACAAGAAGAAGCAGATTGTTCCAAAAGAATACCTTCCTAGCTAAGAGGGAGTGTTAAAGAATATGTAGTTGCAGAAGAAATTCTCCTATTATACCTGATCATACAAAATCCCTAAAGCATATTATTATATTGCATTAATGAAGTCGGTCCCATTGTTGTTAAGTTTTCATAGCATTAGGTTAAGCATGTAGTTCACTTCAATTTCATCATGTCTTAACCATAAACAAGAATGTTGCAGCAACCAAGATCACAAGAAGAAACACCATGCACAAGTACACAAGATATATCCTGGGAAACCCTTCTCAACAAGGGAGAAAAACCCAGCCAAATCCTTTGCTATATTCTTCAAGAGAAAGACCTTTCACCACCAAAATGACTTAGCACACAAGAGGGTGCTTAAGCCCTAGAAACCCTAGCGCCCAAGAGAAGTGTGCACCCTTGCCAAAGAGAAGTACTTGCTGAAATTACCAAAACATGTGAGGACGATATGATTCTACAATGGAGAATCATCTCCTGCTTATATCAGACTTTGACTGTTTTAGCAAGGGCGTCTTATTGGCACAACAGGACCGACCTCTCTAAGTCAAACACACTTTATTATTATATTTATTATTATAATTAATATTTTCATTATTAATTATCTTCTTTATATTAATCATATTTACATAGGGCCGACCTGTACCCTTTACATAATAACTTGGGTTACAGGGGAGTCTGACTCTTGAACAATATATAGCAAAGGATCTGATACACCCACTAGTGCTCATCCACTAGGGGCCACATCCATAGGGATGCCATAGACCTGAGTCATTGTATTACACAGATGAGCTAGGCCCTCACACGTGCACTTATGCTCATCCATAGTCACGTCTTGCTCTACAGATTTGCTTTCCCACTGCCACCAACAGGAGGATCATTTGGAGTCTTCTCATCAACTTTGTTGTTGTTCAGAGGAGGCCATCACATCATCTTTGTTCTTATTCTCATGATGATGTGCCCAATGCTTTTCGGGATTTCCCTAACTCAACAGATCGCTCTTACATCGGATAATCATCTGGAGTTCTTCTCTCTCACGTCATGGAGGAGGCCATATACATTCCTAGCCCCTGTCCCAGGCTGGAACCACGAACCCTTTATTAGGGGCTTTCTCTCAGGTTTGTAAGCTGAGAGTAAGACTTCACATAACTGCTATATTACACATCTCACAGGTTTGTAAGCTGGAGGATGTCTCCTATAGTTGCATTCATCAACAATTGTGTCCTTTATTGTTAAATAAAATGAAACTATCAAGTCGGCCCCTATTACGGCTAATGTAAAGTATAATGAAAAGACACTTGACAAGTTGGCCCTAGCAGTTAAAGAGGGCAAGTCACTTGTGTATAAATAAGAGAGCTAGGCGCCTCATTCACTACTCATCTCACTCAAGCATAAGAGAGAGAAAGGTGTGCAAGTATTTGGAGAGAGGGGTCACGCAGCAAAAGGACCTTCTGGTTTTTGACTTGGTATTGTTCTTGGTTGAAGAATCTATTTAAAATAAGTTTGTTGGGTTTTCTTCCCCGAGAGGATTTCCCAGGATAATCTCTGTGTCTATCTTGTTTATGTGATTGTCTCTCTTTCACTGATATTAATATGCAGCTAATGTGCTAATTAATTGTAATAACATAAGAAGAATTGTAATTGCTAGTTGTATATGTAAAATAACAACAAAAGGTGCCATCTTCCTGAGAAAAGATAACAAATATCTACGGATTAGTGTGTTGAAGTTTGAGTAGCTTCGGAAGATATTCTTATTATATCAATATTGTATTAAACTAAGACAAAACCCTAAAGAATAATATTATGTTATATTTGTAAAGTCGGCCCTATTGTGCCTTTGTAAAAGTTAGCCCTATTGTGCTTTGGCAAAAGTCAATTGTAAATTAGAAGGGTAAAGTATACAAGTCGGCCCTGACCTATTTCTGGTGCCTCAACTTGTATTTATAAGAGGCTAGGCACCTCACTTGGACAACACACAACACAAGCTCTCTCACACAAGTAAAAGTGCACAAGTCTGGGGAGGAGGTTCAACTACAGAGGAAGGGTGTTTCGGTGAAGGGTTTTGGTTATTTGTTGGAGGACTATCTTGGTCTAGTGGTGCACTACCCATATTCTAGTTAGGGTTTCTGGTTTATCTTTTGTTTGGTGAGATCTCTCTTGAGAGAGACAGTGTACTTGTTGAAGAATCTATATTGAAGAAGCTTTGTTGGGTTTTCTCCCCCACGAGGGTTTCCCAGGATAAATCTTGTGTATATTGTGGATGTCTTTCTTTCAGTGATCCTGATGCATGCAATTATTGTTTTAATAGCTTAAAGTTAAAGAATATTGAATACACTTAATTGCTAAAGGGAAATTTTAACTTGGTATCAGACCGAGCCTGAAAGAAGCCATTTTCTCAATCTAGAAGGAACTCGCTAGGGAACTTAAGACTACAGGAAGACTCTCCTAACCCTAGCGCATCTTTCCTTAGGTTTAGATTCTCAGTTTGACAAAGTTTTGAAATCTGCAATTGGTGTTGCAACTGTCAGCATCTGCACAAAACCCTAGAAGGTGATTTCTCCCACATTTTGGAGGACGTTGGTCAAAGTAAAGCTACCAAGGAGCTCTCGCCTAAGGAGGGCGCACCTTTCCCTCGAAGTGGAATTCCAAAATTCACATTTTGAAACATTAGGGTTTCCTTATAAACCCTAGCTCAAGACGTCTTGGCAGCTGCAGATTGAAGTTGGAGCAGTTCACCTTGGCATAGCACACGCTCTGATAAGTACAAAACCTTTCTTTGAAAAGTTTTCATTTTTCTTATTATCGTTCAAGGACAAGATGGCACCCAGTACCAAGCTTGATGAGAAGCTTGAGGGTGTTGATAACTTCTGAGCATGGAAGTATAGAGTGATGCTCATTCTAGAAGAGAATGACCTAGAAGATTCCATCAAAGAAGAAGTTCTAGAACCAGACGAAGATGAGGACAAAGCAAAGTACAAAAAGAACCTAGTTAAGGCAAAGAAAATCATTGTTGATTCTATCAAGGATCATTTGATCCTTCATGTCTCATCATTTACAACTCCCAAGCAAATCAAATGTTCGATGCCTTATCCCAATTGTACGAAGGAAAGAATATCAACCGGAAGATAACCTTGAGGACACAACTCAAGAATGCGAAGATGCAGAATTTAGAAACTATCCAATCCTACTTCACAAGGGTGTCTCAAATCAAAGAACAGCTTGAAGCCATTGGAGACACAATCGAAGAAACTGAATTAGTTATGACTACCTTAAATGGTCTCTCCGGATCTTGGGAATCATTCATTCAGGGAATATGTTCAAGAAGAAGGATAACAAGGTTTAGCAGACTATGGGAGGATTGTACTCAGGAAGAAGCCAGATTGGCAGCAAGAGAAGAGAAACTAGGTGATGAAGAAAATCAAGCTCTAGCAGCTCATGCTAGAAAAGGAAAGAGCAAGAAGGAAGCTCATTCACACAAGAAGCCTCATGGATTACAAAAGACACACAAGTTTAAGAAGGATTTCTCAAATTACAGATGCTACTTCTGTCAGAAGATGGGACACATTGCAATAAATTGTCCCAACTCTAAAGGTCACGTCAGAAAAGGAAAGTATAAAATACATCATGCTCATGACGCACAAGATGATGAACTTGATCAAGAGAGAACCTAAGAAGAAGACTCAAGCCAAGAATATGTATTGATATCAGCTCTTACAGATATAGTCACTCATGGAAGTGACACATAGCTTATTGATAGAGGTGTTTCTAAGCACATGACAGGTTACAAGGGTTCTTTCTCAGAATTAGTTAAGAAGGATTCACCTCACAAGGTGAAGCTCGGTGATGACTATCAGTATCCCATCAAAGGAGTAGGAGAAGCATCCTACATATTAGATTCCAGAAAACCCATGAAGATGAAGGATGTGTTGCATGTACCTGGTTTGAAAAAGAATCTCCTTTCTATCTCAGCTTTAGATGAGAAAGGATTCAGAGTTTCTTTCATTGATGGTGAAGTTCTAATGTGGCCAAAAGGAAAATCTATTGATGACGCTATAGTGATTGGTGTTCAAGAAGGAGGCCTATACAAGTTAAAGGAACATTCAGTTTCAGCATTAGTACACACTACAGTCACTCCAAGAGAACTACGGCATAGAAGATTTGCTCACATACATTACAAATCCCTACCGATCGTGAGCAAGATGGTGACAGGTTTGCCAGAAATCCAAGTGGATCATGAAGGCATATGCAAGGGATGCGCACAAGGCAAGCACGTGAAGAAACCATTTCCAAGCAGTGATAGCAAATCCAAAGGAGCCTTGGACATTATACATTCAGACGTGTGTGGACCAATGTCAACCACTTCACTTAACGGGTATGTATACTATGATTCATTTATTGATGATTTCTCTCGTAAAACTTGGATTTATTTTTTGAAAGCTAAAAGTGAAGTATTCAACAAGTTCAAAGAATTCAAGGCACTTCTTGAAAACCTCTCTGAAAAGAAGATAAAGATTTTGAGGTAAGATAATGGAGGAGAATTCACATCAAATGAATTCAAGAAATTCTACAAAGAAGTTGGGATTAAGAGGGAGCTCTCTACTCTCTACAATCCTTAGCAAAACGGTGTGGCAGAAAGAATGAAACGTACAATCATGAAAGCAGTAAAGGCCATGATTCATGATCAAGATTTACCGATGCATCTGTGGGCAGAAGCAGACAGAACTACAGTATATGTGCAGAACAGATGTCCCCATCGTGTACTTGGGAACAAGACACCAGAAGAGATGTTTACACGTGAAAATCCAAAGGTCGGCCACCTGAGGATATTTGGTTGTCCAGTGTATGTGCATGTCCCCAAGGACAAGAGATCAAAGTTGGACCCTTCAAGCAAGAAGGGTATATTTGTTGGATACAATGAGACATCGAAGGCATACAGAGTTTACATCCCTGGTCACCGACAGATTGAGACTAGTAGAGATGCCACCTTCGATGAGGATGCAGTTTTCAATAGATTGAGACACAATCATTTAGATTAGAATCATGATGAGGAACTTGAAGCTCACAAAGATACAGATAGAAATGCAGGCGATGATGTTGTACTAGAAGATCATGATATGGAAGAACCATAGAGACCGGCAGATTCATCCCGAGAGATGAATACTAAGAAGAGAAAACCAGCTTGGGCTCGAGAAATTATTCAAGATGCAGAGAAGTATGGTACTCCAGATGGATCCTTCAGAGAAAGAAAAAGACCACGACCATACTCTAGTTACATGGCATTGTTAAGTGACATTATTGATGATGAGCCTACCAATTATGAAGAGGTTGCAGAGAAGAAAGAATGGAAGGATGCCATGGTTGAAGAGTACCAGTCCATTGTAAAGAATGATGTTTGGGATGTGGTTTCGAGACCGAAAGAGAAGACAGTTGTAAGTTCCAAATGGATTTACAAAACAAATCATTCAGCAGATGGAAGTATCGAGAAGTACAAGGCAAGGTTCGTGGCACGTGATTTCTCCTAGAAACAAGGAATAGATTATGAGACATTTTCTCATGTGGCGTGATACACTTCGTTTAGACCTATACTTGCAATAGTTGCAATGATGAAGTGGAAGGTACACTAGATGGACGTAAAGACAGCTTTTCTAAATGGTGTAATAGAAGAGGAAGTGTATGTGGAGCAACCACAAGGTTTCGAGACACATAACAGTGAAACACGTGTGAAGATTGAAGAAAGCCTTGTATGGGTTAAAGCAAGCACCTAGAGCATGGTATGGTAGAATTGACAGCTTCCTGATGAGCTTGGGCTTTACTAAGAGTAAAGTAGATTCTAACTTGTACTTCAAGGTTGTAGATGGTGGACCAGTGATATTACTATTGTATGTGGATGACCACCTGTTTCTAACAGGAGACGAGAAGGTCATCACTGAAAGTAAGAGGAAGCTTGCTACAAAGTTCGAGATGAAAGATATGGGTATGATGCATTACTTCTTAGGTCTAGAGGTATGGCAGAGACCGAATGAGATTTTCCTTAACCAAGGAAAATATGCTATAGAGATTTTGACGAGATTCGGAATGATGGATTGTAAGGCCATGCCTACACCAATGGTGACAAATCTGAAGTTATTGAGTGATACATATTCAGAGACAGTGGATGCCACCAGGTATAGATAGATGATTGGTTCGTTGATGTACTTAACGAACAAGAGGCTAGATATATGTTTTGCAGTGAACACATTGAGTCAGTATATGTTGGAGCCGAGAGGTGTTCACTTGATTGGAGCAAAACGTGTGATGAGGTACCTGAAAGTAGAATTGATTATGGACTCAGATATGCTTTAGATCGTGAGATAAGCCTGCAAGGATTTACTGATTCAGATTGGGTCGGTGGTGTTGCAGACCGGAAGAGTACATCTAGATGTTGCTTCAGTATGGGATCAGTTATGATCTCATGGTTCAGCAGGAAGCTAACTAGTGTGGTGCTCAGTTCGGCTAAGGCAGAGTATATAACAGCGTGTTCAGCGAGCAGCAAAGCAGTGTGGCTTCAAAAGTTACTTGCAGTGTTATTTGATCTCAAGTTAGAGGCAACTTGTATCTGGTGTGACAACCAGAGTTGTGTGAGGTTGTCATAGAACCCAGTGTTTCATGACAAGTCCAAGCATATTGAGATCAGGTACCATTACATCAGAGATATGGTACAGAACTGAGCAGTGAAGCTCCAGTATGTCGCTACAGATGAGAAGATAGCAGACATGTTGACCAAGCCTCTGTCGAGAGTGAAGTTTGTATACTTCATAGACAAGCTTGGTGTGGTCCAGAAGGACTTCCCTAGTAAGAGGGAGTGATGAGTTGCACATGCGATTCCAGGGCACCAACATCAGCATGTGGCAGTGGCAACGGGTAGTCATTCACGGGCACGTTACTTACTGTGGCACCAGTCAGCATGACCTTGCACAAGGTCAACAAATGACAAGCCTTTGGGGATGGCTAGTTACCCAACTTTTCAAGCTGGTGGGCCAACCTATGTGGTTGGAGGTGTTTCCTAGCCTTGGGCTAGATGGGTAGTGTGTGCGCACTACATCATCGAATCCTTGTGATTAGATGCCAATTGGATAAATTTTTGGAGAAGTATGAGACCACATTTATGGACCAAAAGGGATGCCTCCAAGGAGGCCAATTCAACATGAGATACTATTGATGTCAGACCATAGTTACCAAGAGTGCCCCCCCCCCCAAGCTCCAGAGCTCACTCCGAGTGGGAGCATCCAAGGAGTGCCCCTAGGAGCATGCTCCATGCAGTTTTGGGATACTCCCTGCCCTTTTTGGGAGCGCCACATTGCCTGGGACACTCCCGGATCTTGGGAGCACGCTCCCTGGGTGCTCCCTGAACGCTTCCTAAGTGCTCCTTGAACGCTCCCTAAACACTCCCTGCGTGCTCCTTGAACGCTCCCTAAACACTCCCTGCGTGCTCCTTGAACGCTCCCTGAACGCTCCCTGGGCGGTCCCTAGACGCTCTCTAATGGTAATGTTAAATTCTTAAAGTAAAAGTTGAAATCTCTTTTATCTTTTATTGTTGACATTTCCTTTATCTTTCATTTTTACACTTCCTTCATCTTTCATTGTTGACATTTCCTTTATCTTTCATTTTTATCCTTTTACTTAAATTTTTAATATTACCATTAATTATTTCAAGACGTTTGAGGGTGGTTCCAACCTCATCAGACTTCATATGGAGAAAGTAGGATTTCATATCCCATTCAAAATTCAGTAGACTTAACAGTTTTCAAGATTTCAAGATTGATGGGATTGCAACATTTTCATTGGATTCTATCATGTATGAGGGTATGTGATTGGCATTTAATCAAGAGCACCAAGCCCTTTATGTGCCAAAATGTTGGTGGTGTTGATTGTTAAACTCCTTTGTCATGGCCTTAGAAAAAATGTACCCTTCACTCAAACCAAAATCATTGATTAGGCATGTTAAGCTTTGTCTAGCATATTTTAAGGCTAGGATTAGGTAGTTTCATCAAAATTCGGTGGTGTCGATTGATGTCCCTAGAGGATCGAGGTAGAAGCAAAGGCTAGACAAGAGGCAAAGGATGAATGATGATACTAATGATGTGGATCCCAATAAAAGCGATGGTGGAACATTGCTTGTCATTTACATGTTCTTGCTTATTTATCCATAATGCTTTCTTTCAAAGTTTCCATATAATCATTATTATACTATGGATGGCATTTCTAACTTCATAGTAATGTAGTATTCATCTACAAGTAGCACAAATATGCATGTTTTCATATATTTTGTAGCTAATTTGTCTTTCTCCATGTTTTTTTAATATAATCGCAATATATATAAAACAGACGCTCTCGAGAGCCTTTGCTCCCGAAGATTTTTGGAAAATGATGCTCCCTCTCCACTCCACTCTCTGGCAACCTTGTGCTAGACTCTCCATTGCCCAACATTGGGCCGTATCACAACTCAGTTGTCGAGAACAAGTAGATAAAGAGGTAGATTGAAGTACTCTTGGACCAGCAAGCAATTTGTCCAAGTAGTTCACCCTATGTTCACCAATTATTCTTGTGCCAAAGAAGGATGAGACTTGGAGGATGTGTGGATGTTATAGCACTCAATAGGATCATGATTAAGTATAAATACCCATTTCCCATAATAGATGATCTATTGGATCAGCTCCAAGGCGTAAAATTCTTCACCAAGCTATATCTAAAATCAAGATNTGCTCCTTGAACGCTCCTAGAACGCTTCCTAGGTGCTCCTTGAACGCTCCCTAAACGCTCCCTGCGTGCTCCTTGAACGCTCCCTGAACACTCCCTGGGCGGTCCCTAGACGCTCTGTAATGGTAATGTTAAATTCTTAAAGTAAAAGTTGACATCTCTTTTATCTTTTATTGTTGACATTTCCTTTATCTTTCATTTTTACATTTCCTTCATCTTTCATTGTTGACATTTCCTTTATCTTTCATTTTTATCCTTTTACTTAAATTTTTAATATTACCATTAATTATTTCAAGACATTTGAGGGTGGTTCCAACCTCATCGGACTTCATATGGAGAAAGTAGAATTTCATATCCCATTCAAAATTCAGCAGACTTAACAGTTTTTAGGATTTCAAGATTGATGGGATTGCAACATTTTCATTGGATTCTATCATGTATGAGGGTATGTGATTGGCATTTAATCAAGAGCACCAAGCCCTTTATGTACCAAAATGTTGGTGGTGTTGATTGTTAAACTCCTTTGTCATGGCCTTAGAAAATATGTACCCTTCACTCAAACCAAAATCATTGATTAGGCATGTTAAGCTTTGTCTAGCATATTTTAAGGCTAGGATTAGGTAGTTTCATCAAAATTCAGTGGTGTCGATTGATGTCCCTAGAGGATCAAGGTAGAAGCAAAGGCTAGACAAGAGGCAAAGGATGAATGATGATACTAATGATGTGGATCCCAATAAAAGCGATGGTGGAACATTGTTTGTCATTTAAATGTTCTTGCTTATTTATCCATAATCCTTTCTTTCAAAGTTTCCATATAATCATTATTATACTATGGATGGCATTTCTAACTTCATAGTAATGTAGTATTCATCTACAAGTAGCACAAATATGCATGTTTTCATATATTTTGTAGCTAATTTGTCTTTCTCCATGTTTTTTTAATATAATCGCAATATATATAAAACAGACGCTCTCGAGAGCCTTTGCTCCCGAAGATTTTTGGAAAATGATGCTCCCTCTCCACTCCACTCTCTGGCAACCTTGTGCTAGACTCTCCATTGCCCAACATTGGGCCGTATCACAACTCAGTTGTCGAGAACAAGTAGATAAAGAGGTAGATTGAAGTACTCTTGGACCAGCAAGCAATTTGTCCAAGTAGTTCACCCTATGTTCACCAATTATTCTTGTGCCAAAGAAGGATGAGACTTGGAGGATGTGTGGATGTTATAGCACTCAATAGGATCATGATTAAGTATAAATACCCATTTCCCATAATAGATGATCTATTGGATCAGCTCCAAGGCGTAAAATTCTTCACCAAGCTATATCTAAAATCAAGATGGTTACCCCCTCATGCCTAGGGGTAACTAGAGTAGATCATGTCTCATGGACTACAATGAAGACAATGATTCTGACCATGATGATGATCAGCATGTCCACAGATAGTAACCCAACTGCCCCCCTCAGATTGCCTCTTTTACTTCAGATCATCCAAGCTCATCACATCCAGTCTACTCGGTGTATGGGAGATGGTAAGCCAGCGTCACCATGAGGTTTGTTAGTCCTTTCATGCGAAGTGTTGTGCTTAATATACTAGGCATGTGAATGAGGATCATTGGTTGAAGTTGGATAATGGATCACTAGCTCAAGAAGTTATGTTTGTTTCCTTATTTCACCTTGGTGGCCAACACCAGTGCCCTAGTCCTGTGTTGTCACCGCCGAACTGAAAGGGGTACTACTATGGGCCCCTCACAAGGGTAACGTTTCATTCCCCACCATACTTGACACTTTCCATCCTGGAGCCTATCATAGTGTACTAAACTTCGGTAATGGGTCATGGTCCATTCTCTCATGAGAAGAGGGGTTCAAGGCCCAAAGATTGATTGCAGCTACTAAGCAAAAGAAGAATAAAGAAAGAATAATGTTGAAGAAAGAAAGAAAGAATAGCAAAAGACTCTCAAAAGCCATTCCAAACTTGAGCTCTACCCTTTCCGCGTTCATCTCAATCCCAAAGTAGTGATGTTATAACTTGAAACCTTATAAAGGAGACTTGCAAATACGATAACAAGACGGTAAAAAGGCAGATTAAGGAGTTTGGAAAAATGTAGCGCATAGAAAGTGGTAACTAAAGAGCAATTGCACCCTCCACAAAGGCGCTCATAGAAATGGACGCAATGACACCATAAGCCATGAAGTAATGCCAACATGTACCACCATCACACTTACTCTTGAAGGGTTCTTTTATTTCACTGCTTCCCCCGGGACATATCCCTCTACTTGGGTCTTTTCTTTCACTGTTTTGGTTGGCACACCTAATAGGGTCAGATGAAGGTCATCCCATATTCAAACTTGTCAACTTACATAAAGTCCTAAGCCAATGTGAAATTTGAAGGGGATACCTGGTGTGAATTGTTCATGTGGCTTATATCTTAAGTAACACTTATTTTGCATGATCTAAGGACTACTGTATCTTATGAACATTGGCTTTACTTGATTTCATATTTTGTTTTGATCTAGATGCCCCTGACATGGTTCTTTGAAGGACGCCCCAAGATTTCTCCGAGGACGTTGTGCCTCTATTGCAGGATATGGCACGTGTGATACAAAGCAGTGAGTCACCTAGTGACTTGACACATTCAAACATTGGCTCTCACATCTTCAAGACCTTGGACGATGGACAGATAGGCTTGATTTTGATAGAAATGGTCATGTTGGCACAAAGATAGGCAAAAACCCCACACCCTAGGCTCTACACCCCAGAGACTATAACGCATTGGATGGAGGACGTTGCACAGGGAGATGACTGAAGGACACCCAGAGACGATATACAACCTTCTCCTCTTTGGACGTTATCCCTTGCACCTTGGGCATTTGGATGATGACGTCATGCTAGGGTTTGACAGAGATGATGGGGTTTGCTACCACTTGGACACCAATGATGACTTGAGATGTAGCATAGCATTCCTCCACCATGCTTGCACCTCAGACAATGACACGTTGCCTTAGAGAGGCCCTCCTAGCCCATTGGAGGCATGACATCACAACACGTGTGACCATTATTGTATTATTTTCATGATTTTGATATTTGTAAAGGCTAACTTGAGGGGTCGGCCCCACTTCTAACATGACTTTTGACTTTTTGGACAAATTGAGCGCTAGGGTTTCCTTATAAATAAGGCCTAGCGCTCCATTTTGTTTGGATCATCACTTCCTCTCATATTTGTGGGTGGAGAACTCTAGAAAAGTTCGTTATCTTTCTCTTTTGTCTCTTGGATCTAGTGCGCTACTCTTGGAGGAGGATCTTTTTGTGGATGCTTTGCTTTCTTAGATGATATCTTGTTGCAACTAGGGTTTCTCTTGGTATAGTGATTTGTGGAAGTAAGTAATTTGCTTTAAGATAATATGTTGCTCATGGTATAATGTAATAATTTCTTTCTTGTTGCATGTTACTTTGTTTGGTAAAACCCTAGGAAGGAGACATAAGTCTTTCTCTCCTTTAATACTTTTGTTTGACCAAGATTGGTGAAGGCATTAAGAGACCTAGTCTCTTGCTAAGATTCAAAGGCTTAAGGCCCAAGAGGCTTTGCACCTTAAGGTTTTGATCTTAGTCATCTGATCCTTGACCTAGGTCATCTAGAAGAGAGAAAACAACATCTAGGGCCCAATAGGCTTTGTTATCGCACAATCAGTACTTGCCCAAAGCCCAAGGCAGGTGGATGCAAGATTGGCGTAACAAGGAGTGACCAATCACTGTCACCTTAATAGGAAGCCCCTTTCTATTTAGGAGTATGTCACAGTACCCCAGGGGAGACGTCTCCAGTGACCTGAGGGTTTGAGAAGGTTAAGGTAAAAGGTACAAAAAAGTCCCTCCCCCCTCTCACATGTCACTCAAGTTAAAGGTTCTTTGTGTCTTATAGAGATGAAGCAAAAGGGTAAATAAGGTGTACCTTCCCAGAACAAGACAACAAATAGAAAAAGAGTGCAATTTCCAAGTACCATATGATGTTAATGCTTCATAAGACCATGAACCTATGAAAAATAAGTAAGCCGATATAAGACTGCAGCAATGTAGTTATTTATAACAGCAATGAATGCTTTATAACAGCCACAATAATTATGCCTTAAAATGCTTGAAAAGGACAAGAAAATATAGCTCTAAGTTGACAGAATGATAATGACTTGTCAGAAGCAAAATTGGCAATGTCTAATAAGCTTTTAATGTCACTTTTGAGATAAATTTGTTGTTGTTAGATGGCTGTAGCAATCTTTTGCAACAGCAGCAAGTTAGTCAATGGCTTAGTCTAGTCTAAGATTAGTAGAAGTTAGTAAATGTTTCAAGAAAGATAGCTTGAGAGTTGTTTTGATCAATCAATCACTA
>JZKD02S2156910.1:17367-43501 GCA_000966675.3 Picea glauca
AAAAGTTACGACCCCGGGAAGTTGATGTACCAACTTACCCAAACGGGGCCCACATGACTCTTGGCGCTTCATCTCCTAGGGTTAGGTTTTTGGATGTCGAGGACTTTTGGCATTCATGTTTATTGTAAAAAGGCCTTCAGAGCCTCATTGTAATGATCTTCTTGCAAATGCACGATGTCGTCACATCTCTTCTCAGAGATAAGCCGCCACCATTCTAGCAAGCTTGTTTCCGCTGCATTTTACAGTTTCAGCTTATTTCGTTATTTAATAGAAAACCAGTTTTACTGTATCTCTGTTATTTTTGTGTTAAGCACCTGTTAATAATCTGTATTCATTTCGTTCTGCTCATAAAATCCAGATCAATAATCTCCTCCTCTGCTATGAAATCCTTATGGACAACATCATGCAAGGTTTGAGGCATATGAATCCTCACCTTTGCAAAAACCCTGACATTAAGGTTGAACAAGAACTTGTTGACCTTAATTTTCTTAGTATTCAGGTGTGGAGCATATCGAAGAAACTCCATGAAATGAACCTTGTACTAGGGCACCGTAGGACTGCCCTGTCACAAGGCGTTGAACTTGTTGACCTAACACTCAATGAATTCATCAAAAAGATACCTCTCCTGGAACCATTCCTCGAACATTTCCCATGACACGTCTCTGACTTCCATGTTCAATTGCGGCAGGAGAGTCTTCCACCATATAAGAGCACTCCCCTTCAACTAAAATATTGTCATTCAGACCTTCATGTTGGAGGTATATTCGCGAAGTGCAAAGAACATCACCATATTATCCAACCATGCCTCAGTGGCTGCACCATCCAAGGCACCAAATAATTCAGGAAACTTGACGTTATCAAGTTCGTGGTGAATGCTACCAGTACAAATCGGGGCGCGCAGTGGACCCTCAGGAGGTGTTGGTTCCCTAGCCTCATCTCTATCCAAATGGTTGATCATTCCCTCACACATCCTCTGAAAGGACCTGATCAAACCAACCATATCACCCAAAACTATGTGTTCCTACCCGACAACCTATTCGTCTCCCTAGGGGTTTGACCCCTCTGGCGTGGATTCTATTGGGGGCATCACACCTCCTCCCGTAGCACCCTGTCATCTGCCTCCATGACGTCCTCTAACCATGATTACCTGCACGAATACAAATCAATTTTAATTAACAACATTATAATAAAGTATCCAATCAATGGAAGTCATAGTGATCCCAAGTCGTAGGTCGAATCAGCTCTGATACCATATGTAACGACCCCCGTCATTACGACAACATGTGACGCATAACAAGAGCAAGTTTTTTTTTTTTTCTAAAGAAGGAAGGTAATAACAACAAAATTCAATCAACGCAACTTAACGATGAACACAACGCACACAATTCAGGAAACAAACAATATAACGACCTAGCATACTAGTAGATCAAGCAACTAGAAGTAACATACAAAAATCAATCAGATGAAAATAAAAACGGATACCCTCCTATCCTACCCTAAAAGGTTAGGACCTCCACGACACATAAGAAACCCTGAAGCCTAGGTTCCCATCGATTTTTACCATTTATGGTATCAAGGCTAGTGATTGTTCTAAGGAACAAGGAATTTTCTACATCCCGCCCGACACAAGCAAGACACAGCCTAAAATCTAAGGACAATCATCATATCAACCCAACTCAACAAAATTCAACGACACAGGTAACATGAAACTTCAATGCGAGCGAGAATTAGCAATCATTGATTCAACATTTTGCATGGCACACAAATAAACAACAATGGTCGATCATTAGTGGCCCTTCACCACACACAAACATATAAATCTAAACAATTAGACATTACTTCAATCAACCTTAATTTACAAGCGTGCAAGGGATCTGACATACACAATATATATAGCAATAACAAACTTAAGGTGCAATTCTATTTAAATTTCATGTGTGATATTTAATCAATCATTCATTAAAATAAAATCCGAGGTCTGAGAAGTGATGTACCTTCTAACGTCTTTCATGTAATCACGTATACATCATGTCAGTTTAAGCAATAACTACAATTATTCAACTTGGATGTTTAAATAAAGAATTGACTAGAAAAAAACTACAACTTGTAATACATCCTTCTAACTTGTGCAATCATAGAAATTATTCTCCATTAAAACTTTTCATCATACACCATTAAATTCCTACATCATGATAATCCTTGCATTAATGAGTTAATACAACCTTGTACATAAATTTATCATCAAGAGTTCATGTGATACCATGTTATACAACATGGAATTATAAGGAGTGTGCAATCATAAAACACAAGTTATTTAAAACTAAATGTTAGATTGTGGTTTATTATAATACTGAACATCTAGTCTTGAAATAATTAGACTCAGAAGGAAGTGCACTTCTAAAGATTAGATTTTCCATAATGGTTAAAATAATAGTTATTATGAATCTAACTGTTATGAGTAATAATAGTAATTAAACTATTATGAATCTAATTGTTAATGACAATAATTAAACTTTTATGAATCTATTGTTATGAGTAAAAATAAGAACCCCACCACCAACAACATAATAATAATTTTCCGACCATGTTTAATGTCTTGTAGATTAAAATAAAAGAAACATGTTTTTATTTTTGGTTTTTATTTAAAATTTCTTGGGTATATATGCGGTGTCAATGTGAGAGCTCTCATGATCATGTCAGAGCATTTAAAATTCATGCCAGTAGGTTCGTGGAAAATCTATATATCTATATAGAGGGAATGTTTAAACTCTGCCCTGCGTGTTGTGGTAAAAAGTGGAAAGCATATCACGTGCTGGAATTGCAAGCTTCAAGGGTTTTGAACGATTGTTTACAAAGTTGAAAGAATTAAAGAGATTTATGTGAATCCCATCAAAGATGCAGTCTGCTCCAAATTAAAAATAAACTTCAGATCTATGAACCAATCAATAATCAATTGTAAACCAATTTTAAGGTTCATATCCTTAAAAATAAATAATCAAATGTAATTCAATTTTAATATTTCATAATAAAAATAAATAATCAATTGAATTGAATTATTTATGACTGACAAAAACTGAAATTGTGGAATATTATCTACCTCCATTTCATTGTCCAATGCTATGGAAATAAATTTCTGCCATAAAAAAATCTCTACCATAATAAATTGCTTCCACTCTAAGGGTAAATGAAATCATTGTTCAGAATAGTTAACTGCGATGATAACGCCGCAAAATTTTCCCCATGCCATTCACGATTTACAATTTAAAAAAAATTCTGCCAAAATAGGTAGAATGCAGGATTAGTTAACTTGGGTATCATAATAGCCAAACCCTCATTTCACTCACATAAAGGGAGGAGCACATTATCCAAATACATTGCACCATGCATATGCAACGTATTAGAGGTGGGGGAAGGCAGAGAGGCAGCGGCCCAATCTCTGGGGCGACTGCAAGGGCGTAAGGGAAGGAGGGTAAGCCTCCAACGCTTCATAGGTGGAAAGGTTTGGGGCCTGCACATGTTCTGGCCAAGAAGAATTAAGGTAATAACTCCATGAAGAAAAACAAAACGTAGTCCAAAGCAGAATCACATTAAAATATTAAATGCAAGCATGGGTTGGTCCAGGCTCGTTTTGGCCACAAGAAAATGGAGACAACCTCCAGGAATGAAAAATGAAACACAGTCCAAAAAAAAATCAAATTAAAATAGTAAAAATGCATGAAATGAATGCATCATTAACCAAAACACAGTCCAAAAGATTGAATCCCCCTCCAGCTATCCACTGCTAAGGTTCCGGCCCAAAATTAAAGCAATCATTCCAAAATGAAAACAATACACAATCCCGAAAATGATTCGCAATAAAAGATTATAAAACATAGCGCTTCCACATATTAAAAATAAGCATGACCCATCATTTAATCACAATTCAAGGACATATGGAAAAATGTAGGCAGGGTTTATGATAACGCAATTCAATAGTTTATAAATGCAGTCAATAATATGACATGCGCAACTATCGTTGTGCCACAAGAATAGAAGAAAGAAAGAAGAAAACTGGAATGAATGATGGTTGCCACACTATTGGAAATTGGATTACAAATTATTAAACAAGGAATGCTTTGTGTGAAATATGGACCATAAACACAGAAGGATGAAGTCTCTCTCTAGTGAATCGTAAAGCCATACAAAACAACGGAGCACAGAGAGAGAAACAAGAATTTCATACCATCTAGATGTAAATCACCATGCAATCAACTAAATAAAAATTGGGAAATTTAGATGTGTGTACCTTGAGCGAAGGTAAAGGTTCTATTGTTGTTGTCTCGCACTCGCACTTTGTCTCGCTCCGACTTTCCAACTGTTGAGACCTCACCGGTACCTCCCAGCCAATGCTATGGGTACTCTTCTTCCCTTGAGCCCCCCGAGCCACAAAGGGGACATGCACGAAGTACCAAAGAATGATAGCTCCCCATCTCGCCTCGCAAGGTCGAGCTACCACTTGTTGTCCAAGATGGGTATCCCCAACTCCCACATGAAAATTCCAGTCAGGATAAATTTCGGCAGCGTAACCTTATGCATACAAGATGTAATGATACTCCACCCCCGCCATCCTTTTTATAGAGTTTTCTTAGTGATTAGTTTCTCAAACCATCATTAGATTCTTTTTATTAAATTTAAATAGGATAAACCTCCTCCATACATATGTCACTTGATCCTTTAGTTGCACCAGAAAATCAATTTATTAATTAATTAAATTTTCCTATTTCCCTCACCCACCTAAAAGAGTTCCTAAAAATTCTCCTTGGTGTCCCTTTATTCCCTTGATTTCTTAAATGACTCACGCCTTACTTAAATCCTAGTTGAGTTCACAAATAGAAAGTTCCAAAGGCTAGATTCCCTACTAAGTTAGACATTCCCCTTTTTCTTTAAGTTTTCCATTTTCTTTAACTTTCCCCTCTTTCTTTTTTAACTAAGTTTAGAAAAAAACAACCATTCACCCTTTCAATAATTTTTTTGCATATTTTATAAAGATAACTACTCTATTTTGGGTGGAACGTCCTTGGTCTGCATCGAGTCGGTGTCGCCTTTTTATAAGCATAAGTGCTCTCTGTTGTGATATTATTATCTATGTATGTGTATTCCGTTGTGTATTTTTTATTATCGTTTAACTAAATCTTAGATTATGCATGTTTGTTGGATATTGTTGTCCATGTCATTAAATATTGCATCTTATGCGTGCTTATTAACTAAAGAAGGTATCTGTAAGAGTACGAATTCCAAGGGTGGGATTGAAGGTAGCATGCCCCACCCTATGGGTGGTTGGGGATGTTACACAAGTGTTATATCAATGTATCATTATCATCCAATAGTTGTAGAATAAATAAAGAATGAGAAAATGAGCAATCATACACACACACACACACACAATACACCAATGTTTTTGCGTGAAAACCCAAAGAGGGAGAAAACCACAGAATCTTTTTTCTTATATGTATTTAAGAATTACATTCATTGGAAGCACCAACTTCCTTTATTTTCCAGCTGCAACTAGAAGGAGGTTCCAACCCCTCATTTTCTTAGGCTACAACCTGAAGAAAGATCCAACTCCCCAATTCTCTAGCTACAACCAGAAGGAGGCTACAACCCCCTATGTTCTTCAGCTACAACTATAAGGTGGCTAAAACCACATGTCCTTGCCCTGTCCAACCGCCCTGAAATATAAGTATAATGATGGAACCATTGTCACACTATCACTGTGAGATGTACTTCTATAAACCTGTACCAATCAACCTGTACCAAACAGCATGTAACAACTTGTACCAAACAACATGTAATCAACATGTACCATAAACAAGTGCATCAGCCATGAACCAACCTATACCTCAACCTTTACCATCAACGAGTGCATCAACCATGCACCAAATATGTGTCAATCATGCATCAAATACACATAAACTATGGCTCATCAAGATGTACAAACATCATCAACTATACACCTCATGTATGTGTCAACTCATCAACTACTTGTCTCAACAATGTACCCAACATGTACCTCAACCAAAATCCCTCATCAATTTCATCATCCAAATCTGATTTGTAACTCTATAATAGACATGGTGTATATGATGAGATACCTACAAACCTTCCTTAACTTAAACAACAAAACACTAACATTTTCATCAAACTTTACTTTGGTATCACATGACTAATCTTGGATTAGTCAACAACGCTAACTTGAAATAATAATAACTATGTACCTGTAATGAATAAAGATTTGAAAATAGTACACAATTTTCTTCAGTGTCTTTTATGCACTTCCTCCAAGTTTCACTACTTGGAACCTCTCAGAAAAGGAGTTATAACAAAAATGGCAGACCTTGTTGAATTCTGGCTTATTCTAGAGAGTGAACTTATAGAGCGTTCCCCGCACAAAATGTTTGTTGTATGGATCTGAAAATGGTACAAAAAATACTACAGACTGTACTCTAACCAATACATTTGGTCTTAATAAATTTGGATTTGTTATGAAAAAGTTATGGCGTTTTTACCTTAAACACTTATTTTAGACTAATTTCAGGACTAGCCACAAACCCTATTTTCCACAAAGTGTAACTCCAAAAATACGACGACCCACAAGATGAAATTTTTATCATAGCTACTTGGATATGTTTATCAACTATCTCCAGATGTCGTGGTCTAAATAATTCTAGAAAAAAAGTTATTGCAAAAATGGTGAGATGACCTATAAATAGCATACCTTAGAAAGCATCATCAAAAGAATTTATCCTCCCTTGAATTTCATCCTTCTTTACTACAAATTCCCTCTAAAATTCGTTTTAGATATCCTTTGGTTACCTCAGTGACTTGCAAATATTCAATATGCTCAAGTGTAATTAAAATGAGAGACCCTTGCCTCTTATTTATAATTTTATGTAGCTTCTTCAAAGGGTTATTTATACTTTTATATTTAGACTTGACATGGCCATAACTCTCTAACTGTGAGGAGTTATGTGATGTTCCACATACCACTAGAAATGGCATGGCATGTACTATACATATAGAATAAAAGACCATACAAGAATATTGAAAAAGTTTGAACTTTGTAGAATTGAAAACCTTACAGCCTTGAGCATTAATGTAGGATCCAACTTATAAGAAAATGTTCTGAGATTGAAGTGATTGCAAAGATAAGTATATAAGATACTTGAGCTCGTTTAACTTTCGTATTATTATTCCTGGACTTACAAATGTTTAAACACTTCATTATATTCATTTAAAGACAAGAATCTGGGTTATTCATTGGACTTGAATTCAAGCCAAACCAAAGAATTTTCCCATTCCACGATTTATTACAATAAAAGCAACCGGGTTACATGCGATTCAATATCTTAACCGATACAAATATATTCCTAAACAAATTTCTGATGACTATGACAGAATTATAGAAAATTCTGAATACAACATAAAAGTTTAACTAAAATTTCAGATATACATTATGGATTTTTTGATAGATCTGTAAGCACACCTCCAACACAAAATAAAATTTATCTATGATCGTAAGAGCAATAGACTTCATATTTGTGAAACTTGTTTTTGCGAAATATCTGAGAGTGCAATTTTTTTTTTCTTAGCAAATGATTTAGACCATATTTGAGACAATAACTTGTTGCCATTGTCAACTTCTATACATAGACACAGCAACAAAAAATGCATGGAGCCCGAAGAAAAAGTAAGAGCCGTGCTCCATTCAAACTACGCCCAAAAATGTTTCCTCATTCACAGAAGCCTGGAAAATAGAAATTCAATTATGTTGTCTGCAGTCTAATGTTGTTGGGCTTGGCCTGTGCTTTACACTAACACGCCATAACTTGACTGCTCCATCAAGCCCTCCAGTAAAAAGCATACCTTCATTTTCTCCGTCAAGGGTGGAAACGATACATTTCACAGGGCCTCCATGGGCTCTCATCACTGTTGAAATGCAAGTATGCAAGACATAATATATTGACCTGATCCAAGTACGAACCGTTGCATCTACAGATCCACTGAATAACAGATTATTACCCCTTGTTGTCAAAAATAGAATTTCATGTTGTGTGCCACCAAGGATATCAGCCTGGTGCATTTGGATGGAGGAGTATTTCTCTTTCTCCCAGCAAATTATTTGACCATTGGAAGTTCCCGCATACAGAGAAGATCCATTTTCGTTCAGAGAAAGAGATTTTACGTGCCCCATCCCATTTTCACCACAATGTCCACTCTCACCATGTAGAGTTTTCAAGAGCATGTGGGGCGACCATCCAAAATTTTTTCTCTAGATCTTTACCATGCAATCATCTGATCCAGTAAAGAGCAATCCATCGAGGCCTACAAGAATGGCGTTGACTGCGTCATTGTGAGCTTCGATTTTTTTGATGAACTTCAGATATGATATTCTCCAGACCTTCACAGTCTTGTCCCACGACCCCGAATAAAGAAAATCAACATGGTGAGCCAGCGAGGAAATGGTCGTCATGTGCTTCATTGACTGAGGATTTTCCTGACAGTGTTTGCATCCAAAGACATCGCATTTTGGCTTCATCCAGTGATGTATAGTATCCATGAGAGTCGGTATCATTTCCAGATGTTTGTGAACGCTGGGACTGGAACTTGACCGATGCCACACCCGTCCCTTATGTTCGGCATGGGCACTAAGTACCTTATCGTCTGTAATCACAATCTTCCTCACATTCTCGCTTCCTGATTTGAGTCGGACGCACTTGAAAAATTCCCGGCAAATGTATCTCCAGGTTCTGATGATGTTGTTGTCGGAGACTGTGTAAAGATTCCCATCTACAAATGCCAAAGAGAATATATGGCCGTAATTTTTTTACATTTGGGCGGTAATTTTAATGAAATAATTGAGTGAGATTCACTGCTCTCCCCCCGCTCCATTTCTATAGCAGATGAAACCCTACCACCCAATATATAGTTTTTTGTAGTGAATCTCGTCCTATGTGGGGCAAAATTAGTGGAGCTCAACCTAGTGGGTACACCGTCCACATAACTCATCCTATGTGGGGCGAAGTCGACAGAACTCAACCTGGGTGGGGAGAAGTCGACAAAACTCAATCTAGGTGGGGCTATATCTACGTAACTCATTCTGGTCGGGGAAATCACGTCGTGATAATGAGAAGATTTTTCATCTTTCATAGACAGGCTTCTCCCGAACGGAGATGATTTTAATTCTAGTGATTCATTATCCAAAGAAGACTTTAGTCATTTCATTTTGGATGTCGAAATCGATCTTCCTTGCTCTCTATTGGATATAATATTTGCATCCATTTTATAAATCAAAAAGCATCTAACACCTAATTACACCTCTCAATAAAATACACAGTATAACAGGACATACCTACCTCAGGGGATATTCCCATTCCCGAATGGACAGTGGGATGCAAAATCCTGAGATCGTAGCGGGGTATCAATCCTTAGATCCTATATACATATATCCTGAGATGATAGGGATATCAATCCTCGACTCCCTTAAAATTATGAAGATCTTATATGGAAAGTGGGATATATATCTTGAGATGATAGGGATGTCAATCCTCAACTGCTTTAAAATTATGAAAGAAATCGAAAACATAATGGGATGAAATATACTTTTTTAATAAGAAAGTTAATATACTTAAATTACAAATATTTTAAATAAAATATATAAATAAAGATTATGATAATTAAGTATGCTCAAAATAAATAATTTAGATATTTTGGGTTTTATTATTTATTACTTAAAAAGTAATTTATTTAATAAGCATGTTGAAAGTATTTTTAAAATAATTTGATTCCATTTTTAAAATGGTTAAGTGGACAAAGTGGTTAAGTGGATAAAGTGGCTAAGTGGACAAAGTTGGTTAAGTGGACAAAGTGGTTAAGTGGATACTTCTAGAGGAAGCTACTTGGAGAGTATAAATAAGAGAGAAAGGGTCTCCCATTTGTATCCATTGAGAATATTGAATATCTACAAGTGACTGAGGTAACCAACAGATATATAAGGTGAATTTCAGAGGGAAGGTGAAGTAAACAAGGTCAAAATTCAAGGGAGGATAAAGTCTTTTGATGATGTTTTCTAAGGTATGTTATTTACAGGTCATCTCACCATTTTTGCAATAACATTTTTTCTACAATGATTTAAAAAGCGAAATCTAGAGGCCATTGAGAAAACATATCCAAGTAATTTTGATAAAAATTTCATCTTGTGGGTCGTTTTATTTTGGGAGTTACACTCCATGGAAAATAGGGTTTGTGGCTAGTCCTGAAACTAGTCTAAAACATGTGTTTCGGGTAAAAATGTCATAAATTCTTCATAAAAGATCCAAATTCAGTAAGGCCAAATGTATTGGTTAGAGTAAAGTCCGTAGTATGTTGTGTACTATTTTCATATCCATACAACAAAATTTTGTGTGGGGAATGCTCTATAAGTTCCCTATCTAGAATAATCCATAATTCAACAAGGTATTTCATTTTTTCTATAACTCCTTTTATGAGAGGTTCCAAGTAGTGAAACCTGGAGGAATTGCTCAACAAACATCGAAGAACACTGTGTACTATTTTTAGACCTTTATTCATTACATGTACATAGTTATGATTATTGCAAGTTAGGGTTGTTGACTAATCGAAAATTAGTCATGTGAGACTAAAGTAAAGTTTGGTGAAAATGTTAATCTATTGTTATTAAAGTTAAGGAAGGTTTGCAGGTATGTGATCATATACACTAGGTCTATTATAGAGTTACGAATCAGATTTGAATGATGAAATTGATGAAGGATTTTGGTTGAGGTATTTTACAGATAGAGGTTGTATAAAAGTGAGGTTGTGGCACATGGTTTGATGTAATGGTTTATGGTATTTGGCTGCTAGATAACTTGTTGATGATTATATTGGTATATGTATTTGGTATATGGTTGAGGTACATGTTGGTTACATGGTTGAGACAAGTAGTTGATGAGTTGGCAAATACATGAGGTGTATGGTTGATGATGTTGGTACATATTGATGATTCATAGTTGATGAGTAGTTGATGCATGATTGGTACATACTTGGTAGATGGTTGGAGGCACTTGTTAGTAGTATTGTTGACACATGGTTTATGGATGATGTAACATAGATGTCTTGGTATATTATTAGAAACACATATTGATCTTGTTGATGATTATGAGTTGTTGTGTTATGCTTTGTTGATGCACATCTTGGTGATATTATGCATATGATTGAGATTTTTCTTAGTGATTGATCTTGGTGAGTAGATCTTATTTGGTTGATAAGATTGATGAGACAAGTTGATGTGATAGGTTGTTTGGATAAGTTATTGTGGCAGGTTATTTGTACAGGTTTGGCACATGGTTGATACACTTCTTTATTGTACAGGTTGAGGTATAGTTTGATGTATGGTACATGTTGGCACATGTTATTGGTACAAGTTGTTACAGTTTTTTTAGTGCAATTTGATTGGTACAGGTTTACAACAGTATATCTCACAGTGATAGTGTGACAGTGGTTCCATCATTCTACTTATATTTCAGGGTGGTTGGACGGGACAAGTATAGGTGGTTGTAGCCATCTTCTGGTTGTAGCCGAAGAACATAGGGGGTTGTAGCCACCTTGTGGTTGTAGCCAGAGAATTGGAGAGTTGGAGCTTCCCTCAGGTTGTAGCCTGGAAAACTAGGGGGTTGGAGCATCCTTCTAGTTGTAGCTAGAGAATTGGAAGTTGGTGTTTCCTTGAATTTAATTCTTGACATATAAGAAAAGTATTTTGTGGTTTTCTCCCGCATTTGGTTTCCACATAAATATTGGTGTATTGTGCATTATGTGGATGTGTTTGTTATTTTTTATTATGAAGTGATAAATGTTAATGCTTATGATATAGTAATATATTGATGATGAACATATGAACATGGTTGAATAAGTAAAAGAATATAATTTTTGGATTAAAGGATTAATAATTGGTACAATTGTTCATTACTGATTCACCCCCCTCTTAGTAATCCAATATGATATCTAGTATATTTCCAATGTACCCTAACTTACCCTATATTAGTTCTTCATCACAGTGGATAGAACAACTATATTATTCAAACTCGACCTACACTCCACAATCTTGTGTGATGTGGACTTCATCAACATACTCAGTGTGAAAATGATGTCCATATGACCACATAGATGGGAATAAATTCACATGTAAAAATGAAAACAATGGGTGGTGTCATATGTATAATAACCGAAGAATTATTAAAAACATAATACATGTTACAATTCAAATGTGCAATGTTATATATATAATTTGGTACTTAGAGAGGTTATTACATAGTTGTTGCACCCGATCCGTTTAGTGCATCTAGATATTCTCCACGTGGGTTACAACTGAACACTGCATATTTCTCTTGTATCTGGTCAGCCACCCAACCGTTGGGCCATATTTTTGGATTGTTTCCTTTTAAATGATTAGGATAATGAATTCTTATACAATTCAACCCTATAAATGATTTACTGACACTATCCAATTTCCTTCTTTTCTCTTCATATAGCGCGACCCATGGTCACATTTCATCCATGTTGTAAATAACAAATTTATTGATGGAATCCATTTCAAAATTGTAATATTCCAGATATAAAAGGTATGCATAACAGAAATAAAATGCTTGAAATGGCAGATAAACAACAATATAACCAGAACAACAACACAATAACACTGAAATGATATCGGAATAACACCAGAAAGAGAACTTTGATTCTGAGATGAATGTTCAAGGGCCTCTTCGAGGGGGCAACCTCCAGTCGAGAAGAGATCTATTACAATAATATCCAAGCTAGGGTTCTCATACCCTCGACTCCTATGTATACTAAATATGTCTATCAAAAGAACCATCTAGAGGAAGATCTTTCTAGAAGCAAAGGCTTCTATTAGGTCTTCTTACATTCGACTTATTCTACCTTATTGCAAGGCCTTATTATTATTGACCTTTATTACATCTGAATATATTGTTCTACCTACATGAGGGGTTAGGTCCCTAACATGTCCTCCCCCTTAAACAAATCCTTATACTCAAGGCTTAAGATGTTTTAATTGTTGCAGAATGGTAGTTGGTTCCCAAGTGGCATCTGCTGGAGTTGTATCTTTCCACTGGATTAACACTTCCTTGATGGTTCGTTGACATAGGTGACACTCACGTTGATCCAAAAATGCTTCTGGTTGTAGCCAAATGGATCCTTCTTCATCCAACTCAGGAAGGTTGGTTTTAATTTGGCACTTAGTTCCAATCACCTTCTTTAAGCATGAAACATGAAAAATGGGATGTAGCTTCGAATTACTCGAAAAAGATAACTGATAGGCCACCTGTTCCACACGCTTGAGAACAGTATAAGGACCATCAAATTTGGGCGCCAACTTCTAAAAATGGTCGGCCTTGAGGGAATTTTGCTTGTAAGGTTGCAGTGGAAGACACACATGATCCCCTTCTGCAAATTGACCTTCATAGCATCCTTGATATGCTTGTTGTTTCATGCGATTTTGGGCCAAGACCAAATTCTCTTTGAGGGTACGAAGAATATCCTGTCGAACAGTAAGCATTTGGTCAACCACCTGGACCTTCAAGACACCTAGTAAATATGAGAGAACTGAAGGTGGATTTTTTCCATATACCGCTTCAAAAGGAGTCATGCAGGTAGTTGTATGGTATGAAGTGTTGTACCACCATTCAACTAGGGGTAACGATTGAGAACACTAATTTTTATTTTATGATGCAAAACACCTCAAATATGTTTCCAAACACTTGTTGACAACTTCAGTTTAACCATCAATCTGGGGATGATAAGCTGTGCTGAGATGCAATTGGGTGCCTTGTAGCTTGAACAATTCTCGCCAAAAATTGTTGGTGAAAGTTGGGTCGTGATCAAACACAATAGAATGTGGCATGCCATGAAGCTTGAAGACCTGATCCATGAAATGTTGAGCCACAATGGATGTTGTAAATGGGTATTGGAGAGCACAGAAATGAGCATACCTGGAAAGGAGATCAACTACCACCATGATGATAGATTTATTTCCCGATTTAGATAAGCCTGTAATAAAATCCATAGAGATATCCCTCCAAATAGAAGGTGGAATCATAAGCGGTTGTAGTGTGATAGGAGATTTGACTGTTTCAACCTTATTGCATTGACACACATCACATTCAGCTACAAAATTATGAATGTCTTGTTTCATGCCATCCCATAAAAAATAACGTTTGACCCCGTCATAGGCTTTGGTGAACCCGGAGTTCCCAACTGTGGGTGTAGCATGAAGCTTAGAAAGTACCGTGGATTTAATTTTTTATTGTTTACTTAAATACAAACGGACTTTGTATCGAAGCTCATCATGGATCCAAGAGTGCCCTGGGGAAACTGGAGAATTGGACTGCAATTGTTGTATCATATGCGAACTTTTGGGATCATGTAGCCATTCCTGGAAAATGACTTGGAGCCAATCTGGTAGAATGAAGGAAAGAGAAAAAAGGGATCCTTCATATTCATAATTTCACGAAAGTGCATCCGCAACCAAATTGTCTTTGCCTTTATTTTAAATGATCTCATAATCATATCCAAAGATATTAGTCACCCATTTTTGTTTCTCTAAAGAGGAAATGCGTTGTTCCAAAAAATACTTGAGGCTTTGGTGATCTGTCCTAATTTGGAAGCATTGCCCCAATAGATAAGGGCACCACAGATCGACAATGTGAAGAATAGCCAACATTTACTTTTCATAGATCGATTTTCTGAAATTTCGTTCAGATAGTTATTTGTTGGTAAAGTCCAAAGGCTTGCCCTCTTGCATAAGGACAACTCCAATTCCTTTCCCTCAAGCATCACATTCCAAGACAAAGGTCTTTGTGAAATCAGGAATGGAGTAGTGCACATGGCCATATTCAAGTTTTGAAAATCCTATGTAGCCACTAGAGTCCAAGTGAAAGAATTATTTTCTAGGAGTGTCGTGAGAGGTGTTGCAATCTTTCCATAATTATTAACAAACTTGTGATAATAACCTGTTAAGACTAGAAATCCACACAATATTTTGAGAGTCTTTGGGTGGGTCCAGTCTTGCATAGCTTCAATCTTTTTAGGGTCCACCCTGATGCCATCCTTGCCAACAATATGACCCAAGTACTTGACTTCTGAGGCGCCAAAAGAACATTTAGATTGTTTCAGGAAAAGTTGGTGCTAAGAGATTAGATGGAGAACTCGATCCACATGAGAAAGATGGTCTGTCCAGGTTTTTCTATAGATGAGGATATCATCAAAGAAAACTAAGACAAAATGGCGGAGAAAAGGACGGAATACATGATTCATGAGGCTTTGGAAGGTGGATGGGTCATTACTCAAGCCAAAGGGCATGAGCAAAAACTCATAGTGGCCCTCATGAGTTCTAAAGATAGTCTTAGGAATGTCTACCTCTTTCATATGGATCTGGTGGTATCCAGAACGAAGGTCAAGTTTAGTAAAGAACTCGACGCCACTCAATTCATCCAAGTGGTCATCAATGACAGGAATGGGGAATTTGTCTTTAATGGTGAGTTTGTTGAGGGCGCGGAAGTTAAGAAACATGCGCCAAGAACCTTCTCTCTTTAGGACCATGACCACAGGAGAAGAGTAGGGGCTTGTACTAGGGAGGATAACGCCTGCATTAAGCATTTCTTGCACCATTTTCTCAATTTCATTTCTTTAGGAAAAGGGGTGGCGATAAGAATGAATATTGGGAGGAAGGCTTCCTGGTACAAGGGGAATGGAATGATCATGAACACCACGGGAAGGAGGGAGTCCCTTGGGAGTGAAAAAGACCACTTGATGTTTAGAGAGGATGGATTGGAGGTATTACGACACAGAGGGTGTCTTAGTTTCTTGTATGGCATGGAGTTGGGAAATAACGCCAGAATGACCTTTTTTGGGCAGATTTTCCATGCAATGGGAACTAATGATCTCATGTGAACTAGAGGTGATGCCTTGGAACTTATATTGTCGACCCTCCTGGTCAAATTGCATGGTCAAGTCCCTAAAATCCATGAGAATGGGACCCAAAGTCCTTATCCATTATGCACCCAATATAATGTCACAATTGCCCATGTTGATAGCAAACATATGAGATTTCAGGTGGTAGTCACCAATTTGGAGACGTACATTTTCACAACGCCCTCCACACTTCATGGAGCCTCCATTGGAAATCATAATTTGGAAATTATTGACTGCATGTATATGGCAAAGAGTTTCTTGGGCAATGCAGCGATGAATAAAATTATGTGTGCTTCCACTATCAACAAGAATGATGACCTTCTTATGCTTGATGTAACCAATTAGCTTGAGGGTTTGGGGAGAAGAGAAGACAGTAAGATCATTTAGGGAAATTATTGGTTCTACTTCTGGAGGGTCTAAGGGAGGGGTTATGTCAGTGGGTTCATGTGACTCAGACACAAGGGGAGTTTCAACATCCTCTTTCGAAATATCCTCCGATATGGCCATAAAAATATTTTGTTCCTTACACTTGTGGCCCGAAAAATATTTTTCATCATAATTATAAAAAAGGCCTTTGAGTTGATGTTCAGCCATTTCATCCCTGGTCAATTTTTGGATCTTTAGTGGACCAAAAGGAGTAGTGGGATTTACTAGCTAAGTGCTAGGAATAAAGGAGGGTTTCTGGTTTTGAGAAGAGATGACCTATTGTGCTTCTTTAGCTATTTTAGTAGCCTCCACCCAAATCTGAGGCCAAGCCATGAGGACATGGGCACGAATCTCATCCTTGAGTCCACTGATAAAACATTCTCGAAGAAAAGCATCAGACATGCCCTCTGTACGAAAATCTAGTCGCTCAAAAGCAGCTATAAAGTCTTCCACTATTCCAAATTGTTTCAACATTTTCAAATGGCCTAAATGGTTGGTGTCAGTGTCAAAGCATTCGTAAATCTCTGCCACAAAGTGTGTCCAAGAAAAATACCCTTGATGGGAAGTTTTTCTCCATTGCCACAATTTCCAACATTCTTGATCTAGATGGAAAACACCATATCGAAGTTTGGCCAAATCATATGTAATGTCGTACAAAGATAAATAATGTTCCATTTGAGTTACCCAACTAGTGGGATCTGAGCCATCAAATTTGGTCACATCCTCCCTCGTAAGGCATAGGTCATGCTGAAAATGATGGGGATGAAAATTATGGGAATGAGAGGAAGTTTCAACTTTCGTATGCAAGGGTGGGTCAGATAAAGGGGGGTCTGTAGGGATATGCATCTTGGTGTAGATCATTGAAATGACAAATTTAATGTGAGTCGCCATGTCTTGTTTGAGCTCTTCTTTGAGTTCGGTGAATGATGCAGTGATGGAGGAATGCATGTTTTTATTGATGGTGGAAATATTGGCACTGAGCTATCTCACTTCTTATTGGGCCTCTGTAAAATTATATTGCAAGTTATTGAAGCGAGCTTCCAAGTCTTGGCTACGGGTATGGGCCATGATGACGAGGGAATCGAAAAGGGACGAGTGGGGTCAAACATTTGGCTAAAAATGATAGGTATGAATGTGATCAGGGAGAAGATATAAATCCAATGGAATAGATCTCAAATAATGGTGCAAAAATTTCCAAATTTATTTTTTGTTTTACACATGCAGAGTTATACTCTGGTCTGAAGAATACTACAGTGATGAAATGCCAAAATTCTTAACCAAAAATAAATTTGTAGTGATTTGGCAACTCAAACAAAGTTGCATGGAAATAGATCTTGTCTGTTTAATGTTTTGTTTCCGTCTCCAAGGGTTAGGTATTCAAGGGTTCTACAGACAAGGGTTTTTCCTGTGCTATAGCTCTCTGATATACTTGTGGGGTCCAACAGTAGTACTCGGCCCAATATCTCAGGGCACCAACTAAAGAGGCTAGACCGTGCCCTTAGCCATACTACCTGACTACCCAGGTACTAGAGAGTATCTTCCTGAGTGTTTTTCTCGGTGACACTATAGCAGTCAGGAGGCCGATCAGTTCCTCTAAAGAGGGATTCAGGAAATCTAGGTTGATATGTATAGGTGTTGTCTGATGCGCTACCACTCGAAGGGGTATCAACAGGGGTTACAAGGGTGGCCAACAAATGTGTGCTTAAGTACCACTTTTATTTCTTGCATGTATGAATCCCTCAACCATGTGTTTATGTGTGTAATGACAGATCTATGTAGCTTAAATACATTGCAATACGTCTCTACCCTAAAAAAAAATTAACCCACAATTGTTTTCCAAGGAAAGTTCTTTGAAACCACTTGTAATATTGGAAATATAAAAAGTATGCAAAACATAAATAAAATGCTAGAAATGGTAGATAAACAACAATATAACCAGAACAACACCACAATAACACTGAAATGATATCAAAATAACACCAAAAAGAGCACTTTGATTCTAAGAGAAATGTTCACGGGCCTCTTCGAGGGGGCAACCTCCAGTCAGGTAGAGATCTATTACAATAATATTCAAGCTAGGGTTCTCATACCCTCAACTCCTATTTTTACTAAATACATCTATCAAAAAAACCATCTAGTGGAATATCCTTCTAGAAGTAGAAGCTTCTATTAGGTCTTATTACATTCGACTTATTCTACCTTATTACAAGTCCTTATTAATATTGACCTTTATTACATCTGAATATATTGCTCTACCTACATGAGGGTTTAGGTCCCTAACAAAAATTCACTGATGTATACAAAAATTCAAAACGAATAGCATGAGATCAAATATATATTATCAAATTAAGAATGAATTTATTGATGGAATCAAAATTTCTAAATTTGTTGATGTATAAAAGAATTCAAAACAAATAACATAATATGAAATATATATTATCGTCTTCAATGTAAACAATTTATATGTACTAAATACATTGACTTACTCTTTATCAAGCGCCTTTTCCATTCATTTGGAGTATCTCCCCTTACCTTTTTTCCTCTTCTTGATGGTCATCCCAAATGACTACTCACTAGCATAATATAATGATTTGTATACAATGTACCCCTCTTCCACAGAGCCCTCTGGGTTTTCCCTTTGTCGAACAAATCCCTTCAATTTTTTCATGTACCTCTCTAAGAAGAACATCCAACGACATCATAGAACCCAAGATAATTCAACCTCATTAGGGAGGTGAATTAGAAGATGGACTTGCAAGGCCATAAAACTAGTGGGAAGTTCCCTCTCAAACATACAGACAATCTCAGTTGTCTCTTGGTGCCACCATGGAATTATGTTCATATGAATCTCTCTTGATGTGATCCAATGTACAAATACATACACATTAAATATGGCATGTTACAGGTCTTGATGGAAGTCATGCTTCACACAACCACACATGAGAAAATGATAATGAGACTACAAAATGGACACAGACATCATTAATTTTCCTAAAACTGTGAGTACATAACATATTTTTACTGATGTTAAATCTAACTAGAAGAATAAATTATTCAACATACATACCCTTAGAATGTTCAAATGGTCATGTGATTTCAACCCCAACAAAATTCTAATTCTCGTCTAGAGTGAAGCAACGTCGTAGAGTCGAACCATATAAAGAAGGTGCATTCACACCCAATATAACATCCTTCACCATAGAAATATCATTTTTCTTCAAAATCCATGGGACATCACCTTCTTTAAAAGTCCAAAAGGGACCAACCTCTCCTCTAGTTGTTTTTCTTGGCCAATGTATCTTTTTAGTATTCAAAGCAATAAGTTCTCTCATGACAACGATTGTGTCACTTTTATTCCATGATATCTGCCTCCATAAAGAAGATAAAATATTTTTTAATATATGCATGGGATCTAGTAAGTGGATAATATTAAGATTCTCCCAGTATGGAAGCTCGTAAAATACAGATTTCCTTTTCATCCTAATGGGAATTTTATCAGCATAGGTGTCAAAAAATTTAGGATCATTGAACATAGTTTCCCCATTTGAATAAAATAATTTTTCCTTTTCCTTCTCATTATTTGTGGCATATGTCTTATTCCAATATATTAGTGTCTTTATTTTAGGTCTTCAGGTTTTCTCTGGTTTATCATTGAAAGCAGATGCAACTGTTATATAAGGGTGGTGTTCTGGGAGGAATAGCCTTGAACAGTCGTACAACGTCTTTCGTAGCTCATTGGACCACCTAGCCTTTATAGAAGGTCCACAACATTTACATCCATGATACCTTTTTGTTGCAAGACCTACGATGTTAATGTATACATATAATGTTATTGTAAAAAATACAGTTGCATCAAATGAAGTATGCCAAATAAAATACAGATATAAACAAATTGATGAACTTTCTTACCAGAGAAAAATCCTACTTCTATATAATCGTGCTTGGTGTACGAACATATGTCATAAACCCTAAAAAACCTATCCATTAGGATGGGTCTTGATACATCATATATATGTATCCCTTCCCATAATTACTTAAATTCATCAATCAGGGGTTGGATTTAGACATCCATTATATTCAGTTATATTCTACCTGGGACTATAAGAGCCAACATAAGATGTTCATTATTCATGGACAACCATATGGTGATATCTTTATTGATCACTACCACTAGCCAAATGGAGTAGTTGGTGTTTTGGAGGGAATACAGGTTAACTCCATCCATATATATGCTTAATCTAATGCTATGTACTTAATCCTTGAATTTATTGGAGCATGTATACTCTATATGCTTCATGGATATTGAATTTTTTGGGATTCACATAACTCTTGGCTCACTTCTATGTGAGGCATGCCACCCATGCAACATCGCTAATTGTTTGCAATGAAAGAGCCTCTGAATCCTTGGAATTATAGGCATGTGCCTCAATATCTTATGAGGAGGAACATGTGCCTTACCCTTGTTTTTTTTATTTATGGTACTTGTCATGCTCACATTCTGGACATATGTCTTTGTTTTCATATTCGTTTTTGTATAGAATACAATCATTTAGACATGCATGTTATGATATGTACTCAACACCCAACATTTTCATCATTTTCTTTGCCTCTTCCTAGCTACCAAGAAAGCGATTATCTCTTGGAAGTACCTTATCTTTGAATAACTTGAAATTAGTGGAAAACATAAATTTACATTGTCATTAAGAATGAATAAAATCAACCCTTTTATTTCTTCATTGTGTGACAAGATTCCTTAAAACATTAGGGGACTTAAAATGGTTAGTTCCCTCAAAAGTGCCATGAAACACACGTCTAACATACTATACATTACTTTCAATTTGTACAATAACATTGTTGTCCCTATCTAGGAAGACCTTGCAAAATCCTATATTGGACCAAATAGAGGGGTGGTGGAAGTAGATTTTAAGCTTTCATAGAAGGTATCTATGACATCAGGGTCATCCCCTAGTTCACTTTGATGGAATTCATCTAACAACATTCCCTCCATGGCCTATTTATCTTGAAATAAATCATCCATACCAACCTATATATCATTTCCTTCATCCCCAACTTGTAAATAACAAGTGTTACTGTTGAGTTTTTGAATTGGCGACTCAAGACGTAGTGGGAATTGACTAGGTGGTTGTTTCAACCATTGTCTGTATTCTTCCTTTCCTAGTTTTTTTCGTTTAGTAGTAAGATCACAACTTGACATTGTAGTGGGGTGAAAAGGTATATGATTGATAGGTCGTTCATCATCATAATATTGATTGTAAAATTATTGAACATTACATTGATAATATTAGTAACACAACGCTTTTAATATGTTCAAACATTATACCAAACACTTAGAACYATGGAMATTTTTTTCCAAATAATAAACATGAAACCAACCCATTTATAAAAMAAATGTTGAATTCAACAATACATTTACATTCTTTCCATTKAAAATTCAAAAATATGATTACTCAAACATCTTTTTGTTATACCCTACGGGGTTGTCTACATAAAAGAGATCAAATTCACAGTGTAATACCATTGATCCAGGATGGTTGCTGAAAGATGGCATGTCAGGATTAGTAGGGTAAAGAAGTTGTCCATTTTCATAAAACATATTCATGTGGTATCTTTCACCTGATAATATCTTTCTGAATTTCGGGACCATGATAATATCTTGAGCATCTGAAATCGATCCTAAATCTTGATCCAGCAAAATCAAAGAAAAATTATTAAACTGCACTTGGATACATAACATAAATTCAATGAAATAAATGGATTATCAATCAAATCTAGATGTACTGAAATCGGTATGAGAGAACTTGGAGTTCCAAAGATACAGAATGAGGTGACACTGAAATCTGAAGAATTGTTCATTTGATATTATAATTCTTTTTTTCCTGCATTTGATCCAAAAACCATCATCTTGGGTAGCATAGAACAATTTATCTTCAAAAATAACTTTGAATAAATTTTATAACTTGACAACACACTTAATTTGTTTTTCTACAATATCATTATTTTTTTCTGCCCAGCTATACAAGAAAACTCAATATGGATTTACAAAATTAAAAAACGTTACTCGATCCTATAAAATATCCTCCTCAACCATAAAATATCTGAGTTTTATGCTCAACCCCTCTTTCACTCTCTTCATCCTTCCCTCCCCTTCTCTCCCTATACCCTCTCCCCTCTCTCTCTTGCATCTACCCCTCTCTCCCCCTCACTCTATAGCCCCCTCCCTCTCATAGTCATTGTATATCATTCCCTCTCTCCCCCCCCTCTCTCTCCCCCATTGGTGCACTATATCATTTGAAAATGTATTGATGCATGTGTATAAACAAAATGCACCGATGCAGTTAATTGAGATAAGCATCGAAGACTAATCTATGTTATTTCCTCTGCAAAGAGAAACCTCCACAAACTTTAAATATGGATGTTTTCATTTGCATTATTCAAATGTAACTATATTACGGTGTGTTATTACTAACACACCACCCCAGTGCATTATTAATTACATGTCACACAGGTGTATTTCAAACTGTCTATCGCACCGACTGAAGCAAGTTAGAAAAATAGTTCATGCTTACTATCAATAATTTGAAATTTATTATGAAAATAAATCGGTGCATTATGCATACTGCACTAGTGCGCTATGCATTGAATAACACATCAAAAAATGTAACTTCTGAAAAACAAATAGTGCACACATTTATCATCACTGCATCAAAATATACAGCAAAAAAATGAGTGAGAATTTGAGTTTTTTTGTTTATAAAGTAAAACCCTATTCATATTTTTATTGTTTTTCAAACTTTAGAAAGTATTTTTGTGAAAAAAAAAAATATCAGCAAAGATTTCCAAGTGGGTGGATTTTTTTTAAGAGCCAAATTCGAGGGGGTGTATTGTAGATCACATAGAAATCTACAGAGCAAAAATTTCAGGTATATGATTTCATTCTATTAATCATATTGATCATTCTCCTATTTGATTTAAACAATTTGCAGTGCATTCCCCCCCAAAAAAAGGGTTTCATGCAGTTACCTTCAGTATTGGAATCCCTAATTTCCTAACCATTCTTTTGCTTTCTCCTCTATATTTCAAAAGAAAAAAAAAATTAAGCACAATTTCTTTATAGGGTTTTGTTATTTATATATGGGAATTTCCTATCCATTGTAATGAAACCACTCATTGCATTGGATAATAAATCGTCATGTCATTGTCAATATTTTTTTTTTTTAAATCCTTTGTGGTGACCGATGCACTCTGTACATAGTAATCACACTAGAGAGTATTTGTTTGTAAAAAACATTGTTGTATTTCAATTCAGAATATTATTAAAAAACCTTTTTAGAGTCTGTGGTTCACATTTTACCGAAACACGCATTGTGGTGCATTGTTTACAAATCACATCGTTGAGTTTAAAATGGAAAAAAATATTTCTTTTATATGGAAATCATCATTTCTTAAATTTATTCAGTGCTCGATGATGCATAATAAATAGTACTTAAGAAGTCGTTCTTTTCTTAATTCATAAAGCACCTCCTGAATATAAAAATTTGTCAAATGTTTTCAATTTCACAATAACATTTTTATATTTTATCGGTGTGTATATGTATGTATGATGCATCGATGCATATAATTATTGTTGATGCCCCGATGAAAATTATGTTAATATATGCATCTAGATTTGTTTTTTAATAATAATTATTATATCTTTTTGTCCAGGGATATTTTGAAAAATCCAAGGGATAAATAAGAGGAAAACAAAGACATGCCGGTAGGGATGTCCAAAAAAGGGTAGAAGAGTTGTATGTAATAATTTTTTTATTATTTTATGTACATTGAATTCAAGTATCGCTTGAAATACCAATTTTCAATTGTTTTGTTGTATAAAAGAAAAACAAATAGAATCCATTCATCACATAAGATAAGACGATGAGGAATAAAATGGTTGATTGAAAAATTTGTGAGTATTCACATTTTCGATCTTTCTTAAGATTTCATGTTCTTGTGATATTTATACATAAATAAGTAATATACACTTGTACATGGATGTCTTCTAATAGGTTCTAACATAAAAAGAGGAGCCAACCCATGAATTGATAAAAAAATGGGCTAAGTATGGGTTGTGAGTATATGTTGAAAAATGGAAGTTTAATTGAACAATTTGTAAGTAGCTATGTTGTTTAACTTTCTTTGTCTTAAAATTAATGAAAAATAAATAAAACTTTATATTGATTATATCGACTATGCTCTGTCATGTCGTATTAAAACATGCAGGAAACAAGGTATGGAATGAAAACATCCGAGGACATTTTGAGAGAATTCATGAAGCATGACTTTGAAAGAATGTATATTGTTTATGAAATACTTGGTGCTAAGGTATTTTATTATTATTCATGCAATCATATATATANCTGAGGGAACACGTGTTGACACAACTCCCAGGAGATAGTTGGTATTTAAAGGTCACTTCAAACCTCCAGAGTGGGAGGTAGTTAGTTCCAAAGTATGAAGGATATAGCCTGGAAATAGATGGACTATTAAGATATCAAGGAAGGATGTACATCCCTGAGAATGGGGACATTCGAAGCATCATACTGAAGGAAGCCCATAGATCACTTTATTGTGCACATCCGGGAGTGAAGAAGATGTACGCAAATATGAAGAAGATCTTCTTCTGGGTGGGCATGAAGCGCTATGTAGTCCATTTCATCGCCAAATGCCTAGAGTGTCAATAGGTGAAAGTCGACCACCATCACCTAGCAGGCCTCCTACAACCACATGATGTTCCTATGTCCAAATGGGAAGTCATCTCTATGGATTTTGTTGTAGGGTTGCCGCTCACATCCCATAGACACAATGCCATTCTTGTGACAGTGGATAAGTTAACCAAGAGTGATCATTTTATTCCGGTTAGAGACACTTACAATGTCACTGATGTGGCACGTGTGTTTGTAAGAGAGGTTATCCATTTGCACGGGATACCTAAGAAGATCATTTCAGATAGGGACTCCATATTCACTTCTAGGTTCTGGACAAGTTTACAGTCAGCATTGGGGACTCAGTTGAACTTAAGAACAACTTATCATCCTGAAATAGATGGGCATACTGAGAGAGTAAATCAAGTCATGGAAGACATTCTTAGGATGTATGTAATGGATAATCAAACCCAGTGGGAGAAGTACCTACCTTTGGTAGATTTTGCCTACAATAACAATTATCATAGCTCCATCGGAATGCCACCCTATGAAGCTTTGTATGGGAGGCCATGTAGAATGCCATTGAGTTGGGATAGAATAGAAGAATGAGTAACATTTGGGCCAAAATTGATTCAAGAAATAGAGGAACAGGTGATTCAGATTAGGCAGAGACTAAAGGAAGCACAGGATAGGCAGAAACGCTATGTAGATGCACACATGACCGACCAAAGTTATGAAGTGGGAGACCAGGTTTTCATTCGTATCAGGCCTAATAAGAGTATCATACAGTTCGGGAAGGGGACAAAGTTGTCACCTAGGTTTATAGGACCATTCAGGATCCAAGAGAAAATTGGACCCGTTGCCTATCGTCTCATACTTCCACCCCACTTGCATAAAACTCATAATGTATTTCATGTATTTGTTTTACGTCATTATGTTGCTGATGAATCACATAAACTAAATTGGAAGGAATTGCAGGTATCGGACGT
>JZKD02S2156921.1:0-11980 GCA_000966675.3 Picea glauca
AACACTGAATACATCACTAAAATATGACTATACACACTACTAGAAATCCAAACTGAAAAATGTTTGATCAACAAGCTTATTCACACACTCCTACCTACCCTAATTGCTGAAATGAACTACCAATCAAGTGAAATCATAATGCCAATGCAGTCGTGCCAGCATTTTATCCATTGTTTTTTTACTTCACACAAGCTTGCTCCAAATCTTTCTTACTTATAATTCATTCAAAAAATCATCCATAAATACAAATCTCAAAAAATTAAAAACATTTGGATAGTTTACTGCCTCCAAAAAAACTACAAATGGATATTCTAAGACATGCACAAAACAACAATCATGTTTCACCCCTTCCACTACATTCTTATTTTCATGTGTTTTAACCATTTGATCGCCACCAAGAGGCTGAAAAATCTGTTGAGACTGGTGGAAATAAAAATCTTCTGAATCAGAAGACAGTCTTGGCTGAAATGAAACCCCTAGTGGAAAACAATCCATATCTAACACTGACGTTGATTGACCATCATCTTTATTTCCAAGTTGGTAGTTGAGCACAGGATGCAAATATGAACTGAAATAACCTTCCATGTAATCAGCTACATGATCATTAAATTCATGAGAAGGTTGTTGGTCTTCCTCACTGATAACAATTTTCTCATGTAAAATAGTGCAATTGTGAATGCAATAAGACTTGCATGCTTCCTCTGTTATCTCATGATTTTATTTCAACAATTCAAAGGAAGAAAAACATAATGGAAGATAGTTTTCATTTTCAAGTCCACTGCTTTCTGAATATTCAACATCATGACTGGAGGATTTATGATTTGAAACATTATAAACATTTTGCTTCAGCAATTTGAAAGAACAAAACCATAATGGCAAGGTTCTTTCACCTGATTCAAAACCTTCTTCATTATCTTCATTGTTTCCATATGCATAATTTTCAATTTCTTTGGATGGCTGAACACACTCATTTTCATATTCATCTACGACCAATGGCTACAATTTTGAATTGACAAGACATTCTACTAATAAGTAACAGTGCCATCAAACACATGAGAAGATTGTTGCAATTGCTTGTCAATTTGTTCCAGTGAATCAGTGTGATTTGGCATCAACACACATTCCTTTGCTTCAATGATGATCTTAGAATTTTCTTTCAACAATTTAAATGAAGAAAAGCATAAAGGTAAATAATTCCCTTCAGCTGATTTAGTACTTTCTTCTTTGTAATTGTGATATGTAGGTTGATTTCTCTCATTACACTATTGAAAAGGAACATATTCTTATAGAGAACATGCAGTTGGTTGTTCTAGGAAGTCAACATCATAATAATCATCATATTCATCATATATAGGCAAATCAGCAACATATGCAATGTCATCTAACAAGAATAAACTTGGAACATCAACCTGCTCTTCAACGGACTAATTTGCAAACTCATCTTCTTGACTGTATACAAATGAATATATGAAACAATCAACTCCATGCTCATTATGGGATGGATCAGAAGCTAAATTAGCACCTCATTTTTCAATAAGTGGAATACAATCCTTTTCAAAATCATTATCATTGAAAACTTCAAGAAGACCTATGATATTATCAACTCTATGCTTAAGATTCCAATCAATTGTTTTCTATTCATATTCACTTTCATGTTCTTGAGCATCCAACCCCTCATTTTGAATATGTTCACATGCTTGGATATTGTGTTGAATCTCCTGAGCATCATCAAACATTTGTTGTAAGGACTGAGGTCTTATTTCCATCAAGAGGAAAGACAAATATGGATGAAGAGTATTTGTATAATAGAGCATGGCAGCAGCTTTAGTGGGTTGAATTTATTTGGGAAAATTGTAATAGATACTAGAAAACCTTCTACTGAATATAGAAATAGTTTCATTGCTCTACCTTTTTAAGGCATAGAACTTTGTAAGTTGTAGATCCGAATATTTATTCCTTCCCCAAAACTTAAAAAAAACATTTTTCAATTCCTCCCATGAGCTATTTCTCTCTAGATGCAAATGTTTAAACCAATCTTTGGTTCCCCTTTCAAGGATTGAGAGAAGTCATGCATACAAACATCATCATTGTCAATCTCAAACAAATCTATAAAATGCTCAAACCCTTGGATGTGTTTTTCAGTTATGATGGCATCAAGTTCTCCATCAAACACAGCTAGGTACTTATAGTGCTTTGGAGGAAAATCATGAAGGATGTGAGGTAATTTTAAGGTTTTGTATCTATGCTTAGTCTTGAAGGGTGTTGGATCAAGTACAGGAGGTGAAATATCAGACCTGGTTTCATGAGGCTCATCAACTTGGTCATGGTTATCACATGGCTCAGATGGGATATTTTTATCAAAATCAGTGATAAACTAAGGAGATATATGTATAAATTTAAGAGGAAGATATACAATTTCAAGATTATCATGATTGTCATTTCCATGTAGCAGGTTAAGAAAAGTTTGTTAAGCATGTTCAGGAAAGGACAAAAGGTAATTAACAACAAAAAATATGAGGTCTTGGAAAAAACTCAATTTTAGATACTTGTTTTCTCCCATGATGTCTTTTCGTACCTCTGTCAAGGAATATCATCTTCCAGTGGAGTTTTTGAATCACATTTGAAGCTTGAGTGGAGTCGCCAATAAAATCTTCAGGCTATTTTGTCTTTGGACAATGGAGTCATCATAAAATTTTGAATTCTAGATTCTTGAAAATGGATTCGCCAGGGGAATGATATACAACCTTTCTATGTATGAATACTCGTCACCATTAGTACTCATATCTGAAATTTGTCATTTCTCCCAGGGAATATTTCTCCTTCGCTCCCCGGCAATAGCGCCAGACTATTAGCACTCTGTAAATTTTTTCTGGTTGATAGAAAAACGATAGAGGTAACTATTTCAACCTACTTTAGAGATGGGCACTAGCCTGCTCAACTCAGAGAGGGCTCTCTTGTGTCACTTTATATATGTTTTGCAATCAGTGGCTAGATTTGGTTTGTTTTGGGGGGATTTTATAAATTTGTTGTCTAGGAAGGGGAGGGACACTCAGGGCTATGGAGTCAAAATTATGAAAGTGAATGAAAAAAACAGTTGGCCGGTAGAACTCTCCATAGGATAAAGGCTAAATGAGGAAATGAATCTGAGTTGTAAACTATATTTTAAGCAGGGTGTAAGAGGAAGGAGAAAACAAATAACTGCATCAGATCATTACTGAAATGAATTCTGAATTAGTTAAGAAGAAATATACATAGTTTAAATCTCTTAAGTCGAGAGAATCATAAGATGAATTTCGGACCTTTGACTCTCCAATTTAAACAGAAGAAGATGCAAATGGAATTTTAGAGACACAAGAAATACACACTATGAGAGAAAACGGAACTCATATCACCACCATTAGAATCTTTTCATAGAGACTTCAAAAGCTTATGCATATGTATTCAATTTAGCTCCAGAAAATTACAATTGAGTTCAGAAACAAAAAAAAAGGTGCCCTTGCACTTCTGCCAACAATAATACATTCAGAACCTGCATCATTTATACAATTTCGAGTTCCTTTCAATGTGCAACCGATTACAATAACTGAAATGAAACACTTCAGCTTCTTCCCCAAAATAGAAATAGCTACAAATAGAACATGACACCTTTTAACTGATCTCTTGTTTTTCAGGAGAAAAAATAGGCTTCAAAACACCACCTGTAATTATCAAATCGTAATAGTTGTGTAAAATATAAGAATGGTTTTTGTAGATAATCTTGTTTTGAATAAAAACCTCTCTTAGTTTCATGAAATTCATCTCCAGCTGGCCAGAATATGTGTCACAAAAACATGTCTCGAACAAGAAATCATAACAGAAAAATATGGCTCCAAAATTCCCTCGAATCTCCCAATCCGTGACACTTGTGTAAAAGTGAACAAGGTTAATGTTCTACGGTCCGTGCTTGATAATAACCTCCTTTGAATTTTGAAAACTCATTCTAGTTCATCCGGAAATCATCCTGTAAGTCTCAACTGTTACAGAAACTAACTGCCACATCCTCTTGGAAATGTCACTTGTGCTTTTTCCAAATCTAATTTTATGTATCCATATTTTCTTTAAATATTTGGGAATAATTTATTTGAATAAAAACGATTTCCAAATATTTTTTATCCTTTAAAATTAAATTTCCATAATTTAATTCATGCCCATGGTTTTGAAAAACCATTTATTGCTTGCTTCCCCATGGTTTTGAAAACCATGTCTTGTTTTTCCCAATTTACCATTTCACTGTAAAAAACATTTATTGTGTCTTATTTTTTCCAATTTACAATTTCATTGGTTTGTTTCCCATGGTTTTGATCTTTGGTAAAATACTTTTGATCTTCTTCTTTTACTTGTGTAAAACCTTTGCATAAAGAATTATCAAAGTCTTCCTTTCACATGCATCTTCCCATTTATTTATTTTCCATCGAACTAAACATTAATCTCTTTAATTTGTAAAACTCAAATTTTACCTCTGTAAAACCTTTTCACTATGAAGAAGAATCTCATTTATTGGAAATTCCATAATTATTATTGAAATGCATCCCTGGAAAATATGTCGCACATAAACTATATGATAAATGGTTTCATTTATTATATCGGTCTTGGGATGGAGTGGTTTAATCTACACTACTTTTACCCCCGATATTCACCACGTAAGGACACGCCTCCCCAACCAAAAACCATTGGTTTATATATCGGCCTGCCTTCACATAATTAACCTCCGTGTTAATTCTACCCTCAATATGTATGTGCGCCCTCCATCCACCCTTTGAATTTTCCACATTATAAATTGAGATTTGTGCCCATGATTTGATGTGATGCCATAAATTAAATATTGGATCAAATATTAATATAAATATTTTAATATAAAAATATTTGTATTAATAATAATAAACCCTTTTTCTATTTTCTAAGGACTTTGGGCATATGAGGCTTAACACATGACTTTGTGGATAGGATAAGGGTGCTTAAAAAAAGGAATATTTTTTTCAACATGAATATGAAAATAAGGATAAAAATGAATGAAATGATGGAACTAAGGGATTTAGATAAGCATTAAGGCAAGGTATAGGTTTGGGATATTTTCCAAATTTTTGAATCATGGAGGACATGACTATTTTGGATGATCAGTTGAGTGAAGGATTTGGGTGATGAGATCTTGACGGATCTGGTGAAAAATTTTCAAAATATGAGTGGAAAGATAACACAAGGACGAGATGCTTTGGGAAAAATTAATGCAAATTAGCATGTGATAATAGAGCCATTTCCTGTGTAAATATCATCCATTATGATAATGTTCCTTTGTCTCTGAACAAATCTCTGAACCAATATATGAATCCATGCTCTCGTCCACTGTCATATATTTGTCCAAACCTACTAAGTGTTCTTACAAATCCATATCTATCCATATTGTAAAAGACTCTACTGCACAACTGTCCATAATGTTGACCCATTTATCACTATACTATAATGAAGTATTCACTACTACAACTGATTTTACTTCTGTTAACTGACTGCTTTGAATATGTCTTCTCAAACTCTGCAATCTACTCGAAGGATGGTTCTTTGGTCTATCACAACTATCGCATAAACTCCCCTTATCTAATATTCATATTACCTNCTTGTCAATTTGTTCCAGTGAATCAGTGTGATTTGGCATCAACACACATTCCTTTGCTTCAATGATGATCTTAGAATTTTCTTTCAACAATTTAAATGAAGAAAAGCATAAAGGTAAATAATTCCCTTCAGCTGATTTAGTACTTTCTTCTTTGTAATTGTGATATGTAGGTTGATTTCTCTCATTACACTATTGAAAAGGAACATATTCTTATAGAGAACATGCAGTTGGTTGTTCTAGGAAGTCAACATCATAATAATCATCATATTCATCATATATAGGCAAATCAGCAACATATGCAATGTCATCTAACAAGAATAAACTTGGAACATCAACCTGCTCTTCAACGGACTAATTTGCAAACTCATCTTCTTGACTGTATACAAATGAATATATGAAACAATCAACTCCATGCTCATTATGGGATGGATCAGAAGCTAAATTAGCACCTCATTTTTCAATAAGTGGAATACAATCCTTTTCAAAATCATTATCATTGAAAACTTCAAGAAGACCTATGATATTATCAACTCTATGCTTAAGATTCCAATCAATTGTTTTCTATTCATATTCACTTTCATGTTCTTGAGCATCCAACCCCTCATTTTGAATATGTTCACATGCTTGGATATTGTGTTGAATCTCCTGAGCATCATCAAACATTTGTTGTAAGGACTGAGGTCTTATTTCCATCAAGAGGAAAGACAAATATGGATGAAGAGTATTTGTATAATAGAGCATGGCAGCAGCTTTAGTGGGTTGAATTTATTTGGGAAAATTGTAATAGATACTAGAAAACCTTCTACTGAATATAGAAATAGTTTCATTGCTCTACCTTTTTAAGGCATAGAACTTTGTAAGTTGTAGATCCGAATATTTATTCCTTCCCCAAAACTTAAAAAAAACATTTTTCAATTCCTCCCATGAGCTATTTCTCTCTAGATGCAAATGTTTAAACCAATCTTTGGTTCCCCTTTCAAGGATTGAGAGAAGTCATGCATACAAACATCATCATTGTCAATCTCAAACAAATCTATAAAATGCTCAAACCCTTGGATGTGTTTTTCAGTTATGATGGCATCAAGTTCTCCATCAAACACAGCTAGGTACTTATAGTGCTTTGGAGGAAAATCATGAAGGATGTGAGGTAATTTTAAGGTTTTGTATCTATGCTTAGTCTTGAAGGGTGTTGGATCAAGTACAGGAGGTGAAATATCAGACCTGGTTTCATGAGGCTCATCAACTTGGTCATGGTTATCACATGGCTCAGATGGGATATTTTTATCAAAATCAGTGATAAACTAAGGAGATATATGTATAAATTTAAGAGGAAGATATACAATTTCAAGATTATCATGATTGTCATTTCCATGTAGCAGGTTAAGAAAAGTTTGTTAAGCATGTTCAGGAAAGGACAAAAGGTAATTAACAACAAAAAATATGAGGTCTTGGAAAAAACTCAATTTTAGATACTTGTTTTCTCCCATGATGTCTTTTCGTACCTCTGTCAAGGAATATCATCTTCCAGTGGAGTTTTTGAATCACATTTGAAGCTTGAGTGGAGTCGCCAATAAAATCTTCAGGCTATTTTGTCTTTGGACAATGGAGTCATCATAAAATTTTGAATTCTAGATTCTTGAAAATGGATTCGCCAGGGGAATGATATACAACCTTTCTATGTATGAATACTCGTCACCATTAGTACTCATATCTGAAATTTGTCATTTCTCCCAGGGAATATTTCTCCTTCGCTCCCCGGCAATAGCGCCAGACTATTAGCACTCTGTAAATTTTTTCTGGTTGATAGAAAAACGATAGAGGTAACTATTTCAACCTACTTTAGAGATGGGCACTAGCCTGCTCAACTCAGAGAGGGCTCTCTTGTGTCACTTTATATATGTTTTGCAATCAGTGGCTAGATTTGGTTTGTTTTGGGGGGATTTTATAAATTTGTTGTCTAGGAAGGGGAGGGACACTCAGGGCTATGGAGTCAAAATTATGAAAGTGAATGAAAAAAACAGTTGGCCGGTAGAACTCTCCATAGGATAAAGGCTAAATGAGGAAATGAATCTGAGTTGTAAACTATATTTTAAGCAGGGTGTAAGAGGAAGGAGAAAACAAATAACTGCATCAGATCATTACTGAAATGAATTCTGAATTAGTTAAGAAGAAATATACATAGTTTAAATCTCTTAAGTCGAGAGAATCATAAGATGAATTTCGGACCTTTGACTCTCCAATTTAAACAGAAGAAGATGCAAATGGAATTTTAGAGACACAAGAAATACACACTATGAGAGAAAACGGAACTCATATCACCACCATTAGAATCTTTTCATAGAGACTTCAAAAGCTTATGCATATGTATTCAATTTAGCTCCAGAAAATTACAATTGAGTTCAGAAACAAAAAAAAAGGTGCCCTTGCACTTCTGCCAACAATAATACATTCAGAACCTGCATCATTTATACAATTTCGAGTTCCTTTCAATGTGCAACCGATTACAATAACTGAAATGAAACACTTCAGCTTCTTCCCCAAAATAGAAATAGCTACAAATAGAACATGACACCTTTTAACTGATCTCTTGTTTTTCAGGAGAAAAAATAGGCTTCAAAACACCACCTGTAATTATCAAACCGTAATAGTTGTGTAAAATATAAGAATGGTTTTTGTAGATAATCTTGTTTTGAATAAAAACCTCTCTTAGTTTCTTGAAATTCATCTCCAGCTGGCCAGAATATGTGTCACAAAAACATGTCTTGAACAAGAAATCATAACAGAAAAATATGGCTCCAAAATTCCCTCGAATCTCCCAATCCGTGACACTTGTATAAAAGTGAACAAGGTTAATGTTCTACGGTCCGTGCTTGATAATAACCTCCTTTGAATTTTGAAAACTCATTCTAGTTCATCCGGAAATCGTCCTGTAAGTCTCAACTGTTACAGAAACTGACTGCCACATCCTCTTGGAAATGTCACTTGTGCTTTTTCCAAATCTAATTTTATGTATCCATATTTTCTTTAAATATTTGGGAATAATTTATTTGAATAAAAATGATTTCCAAATATTTTTTATCCTTTAAAATTAAATTTTCATAATTTAATTCATGCCCATGGTTTTGAAAAACCATTTATTGCTTGCTTCCCCATGGTTTTGAAAACCATGTCTTGTTTTGCCCAATTTACCATTTCACTGTAAAAAACATTTATTGTGTCTTATTTTTTCCAATTTACCATTTCACTGGTTTGTTTCCCATGGTTTTGATCTTTGGTAAAATACTTTTCATCTTCTTCTTTTACTTGTGTAAAACCTTTGGATAAAGAATTATCCAAGTCTTCCTTTCATGTGCATCTTCCCATTTATTTATTTTCCATCGAACTAAACATTAATCTCTTTAATTTGTAAAACTCAAATTTTACCTCTGTAAAACCTTTTCACTATGAGGAAGAATCTCATTTATTGGAAATTCCATAATTATTATTGAAATGCATCCCTGGAAAATATGTCGCACATAAACTATATGATAAATGGTTGCATTTATTATATCGGGCTTGGGATGGAGTGGTTTAATCTACACTACTTTTACCCCCGATATTCACCACGTAAGGACACGCCTCCCCAACCAAAAACCATCGGTTTATATATCGGCCTGCCTTCACATAATTAACCTCCGTGTTAATTCTACCCTCAATATGTATGTGCGCCCTCCATCCACCCTTTGAATTTTCCACATTATAAATTGAGATTTGTGCCCATGATTTGATGTGATGCCATAAATTAAATATTGGATCAAATATTAATATAAATATTTTAATATAAAAATATTTGTATTAATAATAATAAACCCTTTTTCTATTTTCTAAGGACTTTGGGCATATGAGGCTTAACACATGACTTTGTGGATAGGATAAGGGTGCTTAAAAAAAGGAATATTTTTTTCAACATGAATATGAAAATAAGGATAAAAATGAATGAAATGATGGAACTAAGGGATTTAGATAAGCATTAAGGCAAGGTATAGGTTTGGGATATTTTCCAAATTTTTGAATCATGGAGGACATGACTATTTTGGATGATCAGTTGAGTGAAGGATTTGGGTGATGAGATCTTGACGGATCTGGTGAAAAATTTTCAAAATATGAGTGGAAAGATAACACAAGGACGAGATGCTTTGGGAAAAATTAATGCAAATTAGCATGTGATAATAGAGCCATTTCCTGTGTAAATATCATCCATTATGATAATGTTCCTTTGTCTCTGAACAAATCTCTGAACCAATATATGAATCCATGCTCTCGTCCACTGTCATATATTTGTCCAAACCTACTAAGTGTTCTTACAAATCCATATCTATCCATATTGTAAAAGACTCTACTGCACAACTGTCCATAATGTTGACCCATTTATCACTATACTATAATGAAGTATTCACTACTACAACTGATTTTACTTCTGTTAACTGACTGCTTTGAATATGTCTTCTCAAACTCTGCAATCTACTCGAAGGATGGTTCTTTGGTCTATCACAACTATCGCATAAACTCCCCTTATCTAATATTCATATTACCTRGGAGTCTCTAAGCCAGATGGCTCAGAACTTGTTYCTTATTTACATGTCCTTATTTTMTTTTAGTTAATTTCCAAACCTTTTTGTATCTAACATCTTTCATTTTCTCTGTAGAATTTTCTTCATATCATTTTATTGCCAATATTGCGATCTCTCAGACCTAATCTTTGTTCACYTGTTCTTCATGTTTTCTTATCCATACTTTATTATATCTGATATGAGTGTTCTCTTTATGGAGGTATCGATCATGCTTCTACAWTCACTAGCTATGTCTCCATAATTATGACATTTGTAACATTCAATGTTACATGGGGCCACATAGGCATTTCTTGCTTAAACATTTCTTTTATAATCCCTTCAATATGCAACCTTATATCCAAAATTAGTACAATCCTTTTTAACCATAAAATGAAAGTTTTATATCAATGTAGCATTATCATCCAATAGTTGTAGAGTAAATAAACAATGAAAAAATGAGCAATCATACACATACACATTACACCACTGTTTTTACGTGGAAACCCAAAGCAGGAGAAAACCACGTAATGTTTTTTCTTATATTTATTTAAGAATTATATTCATTGGAAGCACCAACTTCCTTTGTTTTCAAGATGCAACTGGAAGGAGGCTCCAACCCCCTAGTTTCTCAGGAACCTGAGCGAAGATCCAAATCCCCAATTCTCTAGCTACAACTAGAAGGAGGCTACAACCCCCTATGTTCTCCAGCTACAACCAGAAAGTGTCTACAACCACCTTTCCTTGTCCCGTCCAACCGCCCTGAAGTAGAAGTAGAATGATGGAACCATTGTTACACTATCACTGTGAGATATATTGTTGTAAACATGTACCAATCAACCTGTAATCAATCTGTAACAACTTGTACCAATAACTTGTGCCAACATGTACCATACATCAACCTGTACCATAAACAAATGCATCAATCATGCACCAAACATGTACAAATAACCTGTACCATCAACGAGTGTAGCAACCATGCACCAAATATGTACCAATCATGCATCAAATACACATAAANTAATGAATAAATATATGATAATAGTACACAATGTTCTTCAATGTCATTATTGTAATTCCTCCAAGTTTTACTACTTGGATCGTCTCAAAAAAGGAGTTATAGAAAAAATGGCATACCTTATTGAATTATGGCTTAGTCTAGAGAGAAAAATTGTAGAGCATGCCCCACACAGAATATTAGTTGTATGGATCTAAAAATTGCACATAGAATACTACAGACTTTACTCTAACCGATACTTTTGGTATTACTGAATTTGGATTTGTTATGAAGACGTTATGATATTTTTACCCGAAACACTTGTTTTACACTAGTTTCAGGACTAGACACAAACCCTATTTTCCACGTCGTGTAAATCCAAAAATAAAATGAACCACAAACTAAAACTTTTATCATAGATACTTGGATATGTTTCCTCAATGTCATCCCAATTTCACAGTCTGAATCATTCTATAAAAAATGTTATTGCAAAAATAGTGAGAAGACCTATAAATAACATACCTTAGAAAACATCATCAAAAGAATTTATCTTCCCTTGAATTTCGGTCTTCTTTACTTCACCTTCCCTCTAAAATTAGGCTTAGATATCCTTTGGTTACCTTGTTCACTTGTAAATATTCAATATGCTCAAGTGTAATTAAAAATGAGAGACCCTTGCCTCTTATTTATACTTTCATGTAGCTTCCTCAAGGGGTTACCTTCTAACCATCTTAACCCACTTTCCTTATT
>JZKD02S2156921.1:11990-43500 GCA_000966675.3 Picea glauca
AGGCCTTAACCCAACCCTTCAAGGGTTCCATCAATCCTTCTGTAAAGAGCATCATGAGCCTAGTTGGGGACATATCTTGCACCATCACTGCCAATCTCTGTAACTCATCAATGTATGCCTCAGCCGTACCTGTTTGCTTGAGTTGGGTGAGCTCTCAGAAGTGTAACTTAGGATCTCCTAGATCAAATCTATCAATGAGCCTCTGAGTGAATTCTATATAGGATACAATCTGGTTGTGGTCGAGTGTGGTGAGCCCATGGTACCACCAGTCGTGGGCCTTTCCATCCAAGTACAGAGTGGAAAACTTGATGGCCTCCATCTCTCTCATGGGGTTAAGCTGCAGGTAGGTATATAACTTTTGCACCCATGCTTGTGCTATCATCTTAGCTGTACCATCAAAGTATGGAATCTCTATCTTCCCTGTCCTTCGCTCAAACTCAAAGATGCCCCTGTGGTTCGTCCTAGGCTAGTTTCTAAACTTGAGTTGACAATACTGGTCTAGGGACATCTGTCTTTGAATTTTCATATCCAAGCTGTAGTATTCCCTGGTACTCTTGGCTAATTGTGCCACAAAATCTTGAACCTGTTCATGCTGCTCTTGCTCATCTATAAATGTGGGCATGTATGGTTTGGGGTTATCTTTGCTACCTGAGTGTTGGCCTAGTGGTTCATCTGTGAACACTGGAACATATGGCCTATGATTGGTCCTGCTACCCATCTACCCATGGAATGTGCCACCTCCAAGACTCCCTTTGGATCTTGGTGCTTTCTCCGGGTTATATCTGTCTTCCTCATGGGTTCCACCAGACCCTCCAGCCTCCTTATTCCCATATGTATCAGGATCTTTTCCTTGATGGGTTACTTGCATCAGAAGGTCAGTTATCCTAGTTTGGTTCTCGTTCATTTTCTGTAGATTCTCATCAACTTTCTTCAAGGTTTCAGAGATTTCAGCCTGTCCCCTTCTGTTGGTTTCCTGATACTCATCCAACTGTCGGACCAATGTGCTTTCTGTGTGGTTCATGTTTTGTTGGAACTTACCAAATTTAGTTACTAAGAGAGCCAAGCACTGAGGCTCATGGTCGTCTCCTGACCCTTCTATTTCTACCTATGTTTCATTGTTATTTATCTTCCTTCGACCCATAACAATTCCCCTGCACTTCTGCATGCACCGATCTCTCCACAGGTTTGGAGGATCGAGGCTCTGATACCACTGTAATGATCCCAAGCCAAATTCTTTCTTGGAATCACTAAGTACTACTAATTTATTGAGTGATTAAGTGCATACAAGATTCATCAACACATGGATATCACAATATATTCAAGATGTATAAGCACAAGCAAAGATCTGACCTTTTTATTATGAGCAATGTAAGATCAATACAATATATGACCGATCTAGCATAAACCTCAGATGGCCGTAAAAGCAATAGATATGAGCTGCTACAAAATGCTCCCGCTAATACAAAATAATGCCTCCAAAGGATGGATAAGAAATGAAGATCAATACAAGTAGATTTGAATGCCAAACTCTCCAGCTGAAGAATGCCACGCTCCAATAAAAGGCTGAAACCCTCAATAACTCAACCCTGCTGCCAAAAGTGTCCAATCACCCTAAGAAATATGCCAATTGATAGATCGGGTGATGGTAAGAATAACCTAGGTGCCTGAATATCCAAGATCCCTCTCAATCTCTGTAGATCTGATTTCCCACTGAACGGGGTGCCCCCCTGAATGACTGAAACCCTAGCTGGTTCAACCCTGATGAAGGAGGACTCCAAATGCTCTGAAAATCTCCTAGAATATAGATCGAGCAATGGTAAGNTGGTCGAGTGTGGTGAGCCCATGGTACCACCAGTCGTGGGCCTTGCCATCCAAGTACATAGTGGCAAACTTGATGGCCTCCATCTCTCTCATGGGGTTAAGCTGCAGGTAGGTATACAACTTCTGCACCCATGCTTGTGCTGTCATCTTAGCTGTACCATCAAAGTATGGAATCTCTATCTTCCCTGTCCTTCGCTCAAACTCAAAGATGCCCCTGTGGTTTGTCCTAGGCTAGTTTCTAAACTTGAGTTGACACTACTGGTCTAGGGACATCTGTCTTTGAATTTTCATATCCAAGCTGTAGTATTCCCTGGTACTCCTGGCTAATTGTGCCACAAAATCTTGAACCTGTTCATGCTGCTCTTTCTCATCTATAAATGTGGGCATGTATGGTTTGGGGTTATCTCTACTACCTGAGTGTTGGCCTAGTGGTTCATCTGTGAACACTGGAACATATGGCCTATGATTGGTCCTGCTACCCATCTACCCATGGAATGTGGCACCTCCAAGACTCCCTTTGGATCTTGGTGCTTTCTCCGGGTTATATCTGTCTTCCTCATGGGTTCCACCAAACCCTCCAGCCTCCTTATTCCCATATGTATCAGGATCTTTTCCTTGATGGGTTACTTGCATCAGAAGGTCAGTTATCTTAGTTTGTTTCTTGTTCATTTTCTGTAGATTCTCATCAACTTTCTTCAAGGTTTCAGAGATTTCGGCCTGTCCCCTTCTGTTGGTTTCTTGATACTCATCCAACTGTCGGACCAATGTGCTTTCTGTGTGGTTCATGTTTTGTTGGAACTTACCAAATTCAGTTACTAAGAGAGCCAAGCACTGAGGCTCATGGTCGTCTCCTGACCCTTCTATTTCTACCTATGTTTCATTGTTGTTTATCTTCCTTCAACCCATAAAAATTCCCCTGCACTTCTGCATGCACCGATCTCTCCATAGGTTTGGAGGATCGAGGCTCTGATACCACTGTAATGATCCCAAGCCAAATTATTTCTTGGAATCACTAACTACTACTAATTTATTGAGNCAAGCAAAGATCTGACCTTTTTATTATGAGCAATGTAAGATCAATACAATAGATGACCGATCTAGCATAAACCTCAGATGGCCGTACAAGCAATAGATATGAGCTGCTACAAAATTCTCCCGCTAATACAAAATAATGCCTCCAAAGGCTGGATAAGAAATGAAGATCAATACAAGGAGATTTGAATGCCAAACTCTCCAGCTGAAGAATGCCACGCTCCAATAGAAGGCTGAAACCCTCAATAACTCGGCCCTACTGCCAAAAGTGTGCAATCACCCTAAGAAATATGCCAATTGATAGATCGGGTGATGGTAAGAATAACCTAGGTGCCTGAATATCCAAGATCCCTCTCAATCTCCGTAGATCTGATTTCCCACTGAACGGGGTGCCCCCCTGAATGACTGAAACCCTAGCTGGTTCGGCCCTGATGAAGGAGGACTCCAAATGCTCTGAAACTCTCCTAGAATATAGATCGAGCAATGGTAAGAATAACCCAGGTGCCTGAATCTCCAAGATCCCTCTCAATCTCCGTAGATCTGAATTTCCCACTAAATGGGGTGCCCCACTGGATGACTAAAACCCTAGCTGGTTCGANCTTCAGTGTGAGAGTATGACCTAGTGGGGGTGCCTAGGCCATTGAGTCTCCTCATGACCTCTCTAAGAGGTGGGGGACATTACATTCGAAATCATGACAGTACCTGGACTGTTGGATTGCCGGGATTTGTGGACCATTGATCTAACGCCCCAAAATATCAATATTTCAAGAGTTGGGAGAACAAAGGTGAATTGCATCAAGAATCCCCGATACACAAAATCCCAATGCGCTTGAAGGTTGGGCCCCTGGTTGCAGATGAGGGTCACATTAGTAGAAATTAGGGGAGGAGTTAAGGAACCACTAGCCCTTGTCGGGGTTTCGCGACTTGGAGGAACGGGGTGCTTTGCATTGGAATCCCCAAAATTGTGAAACATGATGCGCCCTTGGTGGGATAACCTAGTGGTCATGGGTAGTGGTCATGCGGAAAGGAGCTCATGCTCAGTGCTTGTTCAAAAAAGGTGGATTTAAGAAGGACCTATGGATTTGTTGAAGGTTCCAGCAGGGAACTACTTAGCTACTTCAACTCAGGGAGTTTGGAGAATGATCCTTGACCGGGAGGTCAACGGATCCTGCCGAGGCAAAGGTAGGGGGTTTGCTTCATGAGTTAAGCAGAAGAAAGAAGATAGGCAGGTTAGAGAGGAAAAGAGAGGAGCCAAGACTCTGTTGCAGTCTGATATTTTGTAACCTTTGCACAAGCATTCCAAATTTAATACAAACAGAGTAGTTTTTCCTGCATATGATTCTGTGTGCTTATGTGTCTTTCGTGAATTCTATACGTGTGTTCATTTGTATGCTGTAGATGTATGTTAGGTTACATCTGCAGGGATATGTAGATTTTTCTATCTATGGGTTTTGTTTATTTCAGTATGTGTTCTTTGTGGTCTCATGCAAGGGGTTGCATGACAGAGTGCCGAGGACTCTATACGCTAGTGCAAAGAGTGCACATATGAGTTCTGTGGAATTCAAGAAAATACCTGCCATGAGGGAGAACCATAGGAATATTTAACTCAAGAGGGATAAGCCTCAATGTTGCTGAATACCTTGGAGGTAAGACTGTGTAGAGGAAATAACATAGAGGATGCAAAATTACTGAAGATTTTGTGAAGCTTTTCTAGGTGGGCATCGAGCAAGTGGAAAGATTGCATGAGAAGGAATCTGTTTCGAGTTTGGGGATAAGAGAAGTGTCTAGGAGAAGAAACTTATAGAGTTTCTAAACACTCTATAGACTCAACGAGACATGCTTGAGCATAATTTTCTAGGAGGGAACTTATATCCTTTCAAAGAGTGAAAGGATATAGAGTTTCTGAATACTCTAGAGGAAGACCTATGCAAGTAGTGCACTAGGCCAACACCCAGACAAAGTGTTGAGAGATAACCATTTGGAGGCTAGTCGAAGTGTAAGGAGAACGTGTAGAGTAAACTTGTTTCAATTTACAAAGCTTAGGAGGTCGAGCGCAAAAGTGTACCAAGAGGAGCACCAGGAGTCTTCTAAGGAAGCAGAGGGCCAAGTCCCTTAGAACTGAGTAAGTTTGCAAGCTCAGGAGGGATAGCACCAGGAATGTGCAAGAGTGGACTTATTTCAAGTCCCAAAGCTGAAGAGGAGTAGCGAGAAGTCACACACTGAGTGTAATTGTGTGAAGGGACGAGGTTGAGATTCATCACCTAAAATCAGGAAGGATAGTGCCTTTGCGCACAGAGTTCCAACAGGGAGGAATAGAAAGCCAAGACACTTCGAAGTCCAAGCCTCAGACAAAGATCAGGAGGATAAGTAAAACTGTGATTGGATTGACACTAGGAGAGAAGATTTGAACCATTGTATCCATGTACAGACACATGAGGAACGCACACAGGGAAGATTAGATCTAGGCCGCTAGATCTGAGCGTAGACGACCAACAACTGTTGGATCTAGAGGGAAGCATGTGAGACGTAATCCTTGCATGTACATGGGGATAGAATTTGCAAAGTCACAAAGTTTCGAAAGCATCATAACCATCCATCATCAGAGGATAGGCGACGAAGATCTGGAAGCCATCAGGGTTTCATATTTTGAGAGGTTAAGTGTGACGAAGAGCAAGAACTCATGATAGATGAAATCATGACAGTATCTGGACCATTGGATTGCGGGGATTTGTGGACCGTTGATCTAAATCCCCAGAATATCGATATTTTGGGAGTTGGGAGAACCAAGGTGAATCACATTGGGAATCCTCGATATGCGAAATCTCAACGCGCTTGAAGGTTGGTCCCCAGGTCCCAGTTGAGGGTCACATTAGTAGAAATTAGAGGAGTAGTTAAGGATCCACTAGCCCTCTTTGAGGTTTCAAGACTTGGAGGAGTGGGGTGTTTTGCATTGGAATCCCCAAAATTATGAAACACAACGTGCCCTTGGTGGGATAAGCCAGTGGTCATGTGGAAAGGATCTCATGCTCAGTGCTTGTTCATGTAGGGCGGAGTTGAGAAGGACCTATGGATTTGTTGAAGGTTCCATTAGGGAACTACTAAGCTACTTCAACTCGGGGAATTTGGAGAGTGATCCTTGGCCAAGAGGTTAGCTAACCCTGTCGAGGCAGAGGTAGGGGGTCACCATCAAGTGGTATCAGAGCCACTTTTTGTCTGTAGACAGTAGGCAGAGGGAGGAAGAGTAAGTAAGGATAATACTTTGATACACACAATCAAGTGGTTTCAGAGCAGGATTTTGTTCGTATATTTCAGGTGAAAGGGATTGAAGAGGATAATCTGATACCATCAAGTGGTATCAGAGCTTGATTTATCTCAAGCAAAGAAGAAGGAGATGAAGGAGATAGTCTAATACCATCAGGTGGTATCAGGAGCTAAAGCAAAGTGTTGGTGCTATGTGTGAAAGAGTTTTGCAAGATGAGCAACAAATGGTAGATAACCAGGTGGGATGAGATGGAAGAACTAGTCATGTTCTTGAGAGAATATGGCTATTGAAGGCTAGGGATGTGGTCGAGGAGGAGACCACCAATAGATATTTAAGGCATAGATGGACAAGGAGCTCACTGAGATAAGGGCACGAATGGAACAACTTGCATTTAAGGTGCAACCGGATGTAAAACCACATTGGGTATATGAGTGGACCATAAAGAAGAGAATGAAATGGCGAGTCAAGAAATTGTTGTCTAGAGGACAACAATAAATGTTAAAGAAGTGGCTGAGGAATGTTGAAGGCCTAAGAGATGGAGAGGAAGTGGTTCATATCCATGAGCCAGAAGCTGGGAGAAGTCTCAATTATGATGAGGAGAAGAGATCACTAGATGATATAATAAACTGCCAAGTGGGAAGTGAGGAACTTTGAAGTTTCCAGGTGGGCAATGAGATGGGATCATTGGAGGATCTCATAGACTACTAGGAGGGCAGGGAAGAAATCCCAAATTTCTAGGTGGGTAAGGGAAGCAAGATGAGATTGGTTGAAAATCTCATGAACTTAGAGTTGAGTTCATATCAGTAAGGAGAGATGATGGAAAGGAATCATAGATGCCTTCTGATCATTGGAGGAATTAAGGTATTCCTGCCACATAGCCTAGTTGAGGCCAGAGAATGTGTTTCAGATGCAACAACAGAATAAGGACAACCAACAGTGACTGTCATGGAGGAATAAGAGGTGGAGGAGGTGATGATATCTGCCCCAACAAAAGAAGAGCATGTAGATAAGATGCTGACTCCATGGGAGTTGGAGTTGGAGATGGTGGAGGATTGGTTCAACCATACAGAGCCAGTGGATGACTGCCATGAGTAGACAATCATGTAGATTGTGGGAGAATGTCATTCAACAAAATTTCTCAAAAATTTCATCCAGGAAGATGAACAAGAAATGACTGTAGTGCCGAGGTCTGCAAAAGAAGATGAAGAAAAATTCCAGTCTGAGGAGCAGCTGGAGATGAACCAGCAGGAGAAATGACAAGAGCTAGTTTGTAAGAGGAAGTGACTGAGCAGGACTATCAAGAATAGACTGCAGAACTGATTTTGCAGCAGGATGGATATTCAAGGCCACTGGAGATGGAGAAAATTGCATGGGATATCAATATGATCTACCCTATTATGAACATGAGAAGCTGCAACAGAACGTGAGACTGCATAAGGAAAACCAACCCTTGGAGCAACTAGAAGAGACGATAGAAGAAATTAGAAGGCTAATGTTGAGGTCAACGCAATAATCTATCAATGAAGAGAAGATGAGTAGAGGAAGACCTGCAAGAGTAGCAAGAAAGAAGAAACAACAACAACAAAGCAGTGGAGCAGATGGACAACTCCAAAAGATAGTTTGGGATCCAGGAGGATTTCAACAGAGCTCGGAATCTCATGAGAAGGAGATCATGAATTTTTTTATAGTAGTAGAGTATTATGCAGGAGAATCAATTCACATCAACAACATACCAGATAGCCAACACATCAAAGTGTGCATTCAAGGAGAAGAGAGGCACCAACCCTCTCGATTTGAAAATTCAAATTGAAATTAAATGAATAAAATGATTGTAAGGCTGGTAGAGCCAAGCCATGGTTTTTTGTAGGCTTTGGATAGAGTCACCTTTAATGGTTGACACGATGAGATCTAGATCCGATCCGGACTAGACAACCATTGAATGTAATTCAATGTAAATTAATGAGAGTACGTAGCTTGGAGGGAAGAGCTCGAGGAGCCCCCCTTTTGTAAAAAAATATATTTTTGTAGCTAGATAGAGTTAGTTCTGCATGAGTTAGGCAGAAGAAAGAGGATAGGTATATTAGAGAGGAAAATAGAGGAGTTGAGACTCTGTTGCAGTCCGAGATTTTGTAACCTTTGTACATGCATTTCGAATTTAATACAAACAAAGTAGTTTTTCCTGCATATGATTCTGTGTGCTTATGTGTCTTTCATGAATGCTATATGTGTGTTCATTTATATGCTGTAGATGTATGTTAGGTTCCATCTACAGGGATAGATATATTTTCCTATCTATGGGTTTTGTTGATTTCAGTCTGGGTTCTTTGTGGTCTCATGCAAGGGGTTGCATGACAGAGTGTTGAGGACTCTGTACGCCAGTGNTGCGGGGATTTGTGGACCATTGATCTAACGCCCCAAAATATCAGTATTTCAATAGTTGGGAGAACAAAGGTGAATTGCATCGAGAATCCCCGATACACGAAATCCCAATGCGCTTGAAGGTTGGGCCCCTGGTTGCAGCTGAGGGTCACATTAGTAGAAATTAGGGGAGGAGTTAAGGATCCACTATCCCTTGTCGGGGTTTCGCGACTTGGAGGAGCGGGGTGCTTTGCATTGGAATCCCCAAAATTGTGAAACACGATGCACCCTTGGTGGGATAAGCTAGTGGTCATGGGTAGTGGTTATGCGGAAAGGAGCTCATGCTCAGTGCTTGTTCAAACAGGGTGGATTTAAGAAGGACCTATGGATTTGTTGAAGGTTCCAGCAGGGAACTACTTAGCTACTTCAACTCAGGGAGTTTGGAGAATGATCCTTGACCGGGAGGTCAACGGACCCTGCCGAGGCAAAGGTAGGGGGTCTGCTGCATGAGTTACGCAGAAGCAAGAAGATAGGAAGGTTAGAGAGGAAAATAGAGGAGACAAGACTCTGTTGCAGTCTGATCTTTTGTAACCTTTGCACAAGCATTCCAAATTTAATACAAACAGAGTAGTTTTTCCTGCATATGATTCTGTGTGCTTATGTGTCTTTCGTGAATTCTATACGTGTGTTCATTTGTATGCTGTAGATGTATGTTAGGTTACATCTGCAGGGATATATAGATTTTTCTATCTATGGGTTTTGTTGATTTCAGTATGTGTTCTTTGTGGTCTCATGCAAGGGGTTGCATGACAGAGTGTCGAGGACTCTATACGCTAGTGCAAAGAGTGCACATATGATTTCTGTGGAATTCAAGAAAATACCTGCCATGAGGGAGAACCATAGGAATATTTAACTCAAGAGGGATAAGCCTCAATGTTGTTGAATACCTTGGAGGTAAGACTGTGTAGAGGAAAGAACATAGAGGATGCAGAATTACTGAAGATTCTGTGAAGCTTTGCTAGGTGGGCATCGAGCAAGTGGAAAGATTGCATGAGAAGGAATCTGTTTCGAGTTCGGGGATAAGAGAAGTGTCTAGGAGAAGACACTTATAGAGTTTCTAAACACTCTATAGACTCAACAAGACATGCTTGAGCATAATTTTCTAGGAGGGAACTTATATCCTTTCAAAGAGTGAAAGGATATAGAGTTTCTGAATACTTTAGAGGAAGACCTATGCAAGGAGTGAACTAGGCCAACACCCAGACAAAGTGTTGAGAGATAACCATTTGGAGGCTAGTCGAAGTGTAAGGAGAACGTGTAGAGTAAACTTGTTTCAATTTACAAAGCTTAGGAGGTCGAGCACAAAAGTGTACCAAGAGGAGCACCAGGAGTATTCTAAGGAAGCAGAGGGCCAAGTCCCTTAGAACTGAGTAAGTTTGCAAGATCAGGAGGGATAACACCAGGAATGTGCAAGAGTGGACTTATTTCAAGTCCCAAAGCTCAAGAGGAGTAGCGAGAAGTCACACACTGAGTGTAATTGTGTGAAGGGACAAGGTTGAGATTCATCACCTAAACTCAGGAAGGATAGTGCCTTTGCACACAGAGTTCCAATAGGGAGGAATAGAAATCCAAGACACTTCGAAGTCCAAGCCTCAGACAAAGATCAGGAGGACAAGTAAAAATGTGATTGGATTGACACTAGGAGAGAAGATTTGAACCATTGTATCCATGTACAGACACAGGAGGAACGCACACAGGGAAGATCAGATCTAGGCCGCTAGATCTGAGCGTAGATGACCAACAACTGTTGGATCTAGAGGGAAGCATGTGAGACGTAATCCTTGCATGTACATGGGGATAGAATTTTCAAAGTCACAAAGTTTCGAAAGCATCATAACCATCCATCGTCGGAGGATAGGCGACGAAGATCCGGAAGCCATCAGGGTTTCATATTTTGAGAGGTTAAGTGTGACGAAGAGCAAGAACTCATGATAGATGAAATCATGACAGTATCTGGACCATTGGATTGTGGGGATTTTTGGACCGTTGATCTAAAGCCCCAGAATATCGCTATTTTGGGAGTTGGGAGAACCAAGGTGAATCGCATTGGGAATCCCCAATATGCGAAATCTTGACGCGCTTGAAGGTTGGGCCCCAGGTCCCAGTTGAGGGTCACATTAGTAGAAATTAGAGGGGGAGTTAAGGATCCACTAGCCCTCTTTGAGGTTTCAAGACTTGGAGGAACGGGGTGTTTTGCATTGGAATCCCCAAAATTGTGAAACACAACGTGCCCTTGGTGGGATAAGCTAGTGTTCATGTGGAAAGGATCTCATGCTCAGTGCTTGTTCATGCAGGGCGGAGTTGAGAAGGACCTATGGATTTGTTGAAGGTTCCATTAGGGAACTACTGAGCTGCTTCAACTCGGGGAATTTGGAGAATGATCCTTGGCCAAGAGGTTAGCTGACCCTGTCGAGGCAGAGGTAGGGGGTCACCATCAAGTGGTATCAGAGCCACTTTTTGTCTGTAGACAGTAGGCAGAGGGAGGAAGAGTAAGTAAGGATAATACTCTGATACACACAATCAAGTGGTTTCAGAGCAGGATTTTGTTCGTATATTTCAGGTGAAAGGGATTGAAGAGGATAATCTGATACCATCAAGTGGTATCAGAGCTTGATTTATCTCAAGAAGAGAAGAAGGAGATGAAGGAGATAGTATAATACCATCAGGTGGTATCAGGAGCTAAAGAAAAGTGTTGGTGCTATGTGTGAAAGAGTTTTGCAAGATGAGCAACAAATGGTAGACAACCAGGTGGGATGAGATGGAAGAACCAGTCATGTTCTTGAGAGAATATGGCTATTGAAGGCTAGGGATGTGGTCGAGGAGGAGACCAACAATAGAGATTTAAGGCATAGATGGACAAGGAGCTCACTAAGATAAGGGCACGAATGGAACAACTTGCATTTAAGGTGCAACATGATGCAAAACCACATTGGGTATATGAGTGGACCATAAAGAAGAGAATGAAATGGTGAGTCAAGAAATTGTTGGCTAGAGGACAACAAAAAATGTTAAAGAAGTGGCTGAGGAATGTTGAAGGCCTAAGATATGGAGAGGAAGTGGTTCATATCCATGAGCCAGAAGCTGGGAGAAGTCTCAATTATGATGAGGAGAAGAGATCACTAGATGATATAATAAACTTCCAAGTGGGAAGTGAGGAACTTTGAAGTTTCCAAGTGGGCAATGAGATGGGATCATTGGAGGATCTCATAGACTACTAGGAGGGCAGGGAAGAAATCCCAAATTTCTAGGTGGGCAAGGGAAGCAAGATGAGATTGGTTGAAAATCTCATTAAATTAGAGTTGAGTTCATATCAGTAAGGAGAGATGATGGAAAGGAATCATAGATGCCTTCTAATCATTGGAGGAATTAAGGTATTCCTGCCACATAGCCTAGTTGAGGCCAGAGAATGTGTTTCAGATGCAACAACAGAAGAAGGACAACCAACAGTGACTGTCATGGAGGAAGAAGAGGTGGAGGAGGTGATGATATCTGCCCCAACAAAAGAAGAGCATGTAGATAAGATGCTGACTCCATGGGAGTTGGAGTTGGAGATGGTGGAGGATTGATTGAACCATATAGAGCCAGTGGATGAATGCCATGAGTAGACAATCATGCAGATTGTGGGAGAATGTCATTCAACAAAATTTATCAAAAATTTCAGCCAGGAAGATGAATAAGAAATGACCGTAGTGCCGAGGTCTGCAAAAGAAGATGAAGAAAAATTCCAGTCTGAGGAGCAGCTGGAGATGAACCAGTAGAAGAAATGACAAGAGCTAGTTTGTAAGAGGAAGTGACTGAGCAGGACTATCAATAATAGACTGCAGAACTGATTTTGCAGCAGGATGGATATTCAAGGCCACTGGAGATGGAGAAAATTGCATGGGATATCAATATGATCTACCCTTTTATCAACATGAGAAGCTACAACATATCGTGAGACTGCATAAGGAAAGCCAACCCTTGGAGCAACTAGAAGAGATGATAGAAGAAATTAGAAGGCTAATGTTGAGGTCAACACAATAATCTATCAATGAAGAGAAGATGAGTAGAGGAAGACCTGCAAGAGTAGCAAGAAAGAAGCAACAACAACAAAGCAGTGGAGCAGATGGACAACTCCAAAAGATAGTTTGGGATCCAGGAGGATTTCAACAGAGCTTGGAAGCTCATGAATTTTTTTACAGTAGTAGAGTATGATGCAGGAGAATCAATTCACATCAACAACATACCAGATAGCCAACACATCAAAGTGTGCATTCAAGGAGAAGAGAGGCACCAACCCTCTCTATTTGAAAATTCAAATTGAAATTAAATGAATAAAATGATTGTAAGGCTGGTAGAGCCAAGCCATGGTTTTTTGTAGGCTGTGGATAGAGTCACCTTTAATGGTTGACAAGATGAGATCTAGATCCGATCCAGACTAGACAACCATTGAATGTAATTCAATGTAAATTAATGAGAGTACGTAGCTTGGAGGGAAGAGCTCGAGGAGCCCCTCTTTTGTAAAAAAATATATTTTTGTAGCTAGATAGAGTTAGTTCTGCATGAGTTAGGCAGAAGAAAGAGGATAGGTATATTAGAGAGGAAAATAGAGGAGTTGAGACTCTGTTGCAGTCCGAGATTTTGTAACCTTTGTACATGCATTTCGAATTTAATACAAACAAAGTAGTTTTTCCTGCATATGATTCTGTGTGCTTATGTGTCTTTCATGAATGCTATATGTGTGTTCATTTATATGCTGTAGATGTATGTTAGGTTCCATCTACAGGGATAGATATATTTTCCTATCTATGGGTTTTGTTGATTTCAGTCTGGGTTCTTTGTGGTCTCATGCAAGGGGTTGCATGACAGAGTGTTGAGGACTCTGTACGCCAGTGAAAAGAGTGCACATCTAAGTTCTGTGGAATTCAGACAAAGATGTGCTAGGAGGGCACACAAGAGGAATATTTAACTCAAGAGGGAGAAGCCTCAAGGTTGTTGAATACCTTGGAGGTAAGACTGTGTAGAGGATGGCACAGAGAGGATGCAGAATTAATGAATATTCTGTGAAGCTCTGTCAGGTGGGCATCGAACAAGTGGAAAGATTGCATGAGAAGGACTTTGTTTTGAGTTTGGGGATAAGAGAAGTGTCTAGGAGAATACACTTACGGAGTTTCTAAACACTCTGTAGACTCAATAAGGTGTGCTTGAGAAGAAGTTTCTAGGAGGGCACTTATATCCTTTCAAGGAGTGAAAGGAGACAGAGTTGTTGAATACTTTGGAGGAAGATCTGTGCAAGGAGTGCACTAGGCCAAAAATCAGACAAAGTGTTGAGATATATCCATTTGGAGGCTAGTTGAAGCGTAAGGAGAATGCGAAGAGTAAACTTGTTTCAAGTTCCAAAGATCAGGAGGTTAAGCACAAAAGTGGGCCAGGAGGAGCACCAGGAGTATTTTAATGAAGTAGAGGGAATCAAGCAAGTGGAAAGATTGCACGAGAAGGACTTTGTTTCGAGTTTAGGGATAAGAGAAGTGTATAGGAGAAGACACTTAAAATTTTTTTGAACACTCTGTAGACTCAACAAGGCGTGCTTGAGCAGAAGTTTCTAGGAGGGCACTTATATCCTTTCAAGGAGTGAAAGGAGACAGAATTTCTGAATACTCTGGAGGAAGACCTGTGCAAGGAGTGCACTAGGCCAACTCTCAGACGAAGTGTTGAGAGATAACCATCTGGAGGCTAGTCAAAGTGTAAGGAGAACACGTAGAGTAAACTTGTTTCAAGTTAGAAAGATCAGGAGTTTGGGTGCAAAAGTGTGCTAGGAGGAGCACCGGGAATCTTTTAAGGAAGAAGAGGGCCGAGTCCATTAGAACTGAGTAAGTTCGCAAGCCCAAGAGGGATAGAACTAGGAATGTACAAGAGTGGACTTATTTCAAGTCCTGAAGCTCAAGAGTAGCGTGAAGTCACACACCGAGTGTAATTATGTGAAGGGCCGAGGTCGAGATTCATCACCTAAGCTCAGGAAGAATAGTGCCTTTGTGCACAGAGTTCCAACAGGGAGGAACAATAGGCCGAGACACTTCGAAGTCCAAGCCTCAGACAAATATCAGGAGGATAAGTACAAGTGCCATTGGATAGATACTAGGAGAGAAGATATGGACCATTGAATCCATGTACAGACATAGGAGGAACGTGCACAGGGAAGATTAGATCTGGGCCACTGGATCTGAGTGCAGAGGACCAAAACCATTGGATCCCGAGGGAAGAACATGATAATTAATCCTTGTGTGTACATGGGGATAGACTTTGTGAAGTCCTGAAAGCATCAAAACTGTTCATCATCGATGGACATGAGGTGAAGATCGAAAAGCCATTAGGGTTTTGGACTTCTGGAGGTTAAGCATGACGAAGAGCGAGAACTTGCGATAGACGAAATTGTGACAGTATCTGGACTGTTGGATTGTAGGTATTTGTGGACCATTGATCTAACGCCCCAGAATATCGATATTTTGGGAGTTGGGAGAAAAAAGGTGAATCACATCGAGAATCCTCGATACACGAAATCCCGACGTGCTCGAAGGTTGGGCCCCATGTCGTAGTCGAGGGTCACATTAGTAGAAATTAAGGGAGGATTTAAGGATCCGCTAGCCCTCATCAGGGTTTTGATAATTGGATGAGCGGGGTGTTTTGCATTGGAATCCCCAAAATCATGAAACACGATGCACCCTTGGTGGGATAAGCCAGTGGTCATGGGTAGTGGTCATGCGGAAAGGAGCTCATGCTTAGTGCTTGTTCGCGTAGGGTGGAATTGAGAAGGACCTATGGATTTGTTGAAGGTTCCAACATGGAACTACCGAGCTACTTTAGCTCGGGGAGTTTGGAGAACGATCCTTGACTGGGAGGCCAGCGGGCCCTACTGAGGTAGAGGTACAGAGTTTGCATCAGTGAGGTAGACTGCGTACACATGTAGGCTGAATAATATTAGAGCATGTACAGTTGGAGAAAGTCATGGAGACTTGAGTAAGAGATGGTTCCAGGTTCCTAAATGCTGAAGCAAGTTCTAGATCTGCATTCTATGGGATCAGATCTGCCATAGACATTCTGGTATGGTTACATAGTTGTCTTGATGGATACTCTTACTTATTGTATGGTGAATTCTTAAGGAGTTGTTGGTAAGGCTATTTTGATATGGTTATGTTGTTTTATTGATAGAGTGAGAATCACTCTTATGGTTTAGTAATGATATGGTTTCCATAGGATACTGGTTACTTATGATTGAGTAACATTCATATTGTATGGTTGAGGAGCATGAGTAAGTTGTTGGAGAGCATATATATGTTGTGATTGGTTATGGTAAATATTGGATAGTGAAATGCATAAGTGGATGTGACTGAAGGTTGCAGAGGATATGAGTTTTTCAAGGAGAGAAAACCCTAGTTGATCAGAAATCATACACAGGCTGCAGTATAGATAGGCTGCATACATATGCGAGTTGTAGTACTGGTAGGGTGTGTACATATGCATGATGCACTACTGACAGGTCAAACACCTGTTAAGAGGTTGGTATCTATTGAGGATTGAATCCTCTTCTCAATTGGTGTTGAGTTGTGTAAGCTGAGTCTTGCATTGCAGAGTTGGTGCTCTTTTGGAGTTATAACTCTATTCAGTTGTTGTTGATAAACCCAAGGATTGTAGTCCATAATAAATATAAAATTGTACATACATCTTTTTTTCTTTGTGGTGATGGATTATTGATGATATATGTTGTTGTTATCTGTTGTTGATATATGTTCACATACAACTGGTTATAAATGATAGTAATAAGTGATGATTAAATGGTGATTTCTAACTAAGGAGTTTTGTGAAGGGAGGTTTAAAAATATTCCTACAATGATTCACCCCCCCTCTCGGTGTGGTCAGTGTGTCCAACAATTGGTATCAGAGAAGGCATTCACTATAAGCCTTAACAAGTTTGGAGGGGATCCATGGACACACAAATGGATGATGAAGTTTCAGTCCTTGATGAATAAAATTATTCAACATGGATAATAGAAATGAAGGTGGATTTGAAGGAAAAAGGAGCAGGTGTTTGGAAAGTAGTTATTGGTGGATCAGTTCCCTTGAAGAATAAGTCAATGTTTGTAGCTCAGAAGGAGGAATATAAGAATGATGCATTGGATCTCAAAACCATCTTCAATGGACTCTCAAGTTCTATCAAAGAAAGCATGAGACAATGCACTTCCACCAAGGATCTATGGCTAAAGATAGAGAGAGCATACCAAGGCAAAAAGGAAGACACTAAAGACAACTCCATCAAGAACAATGAAGGTAAAGAATATCCACAATACTCTGATTGAAATAATTCTAAAAGTGATGATGTTTAATGTTTCTCTACATGTGAAGAAGAAGATCTAGAAATAGTTTGTGTAGAATTAGGTAATGATTATCCCATGGAAGATGTAGAAGAAGAACTTTCAAAGCTGAAAAATAAATTTGATTGTGGTCTATATGAATACAACTATGACCATAGTTATATAGACTATAGATATATTTCTGAGAACACTAAAAGGTTTCTTGAAAAGAATCAAAATCATCTTTTGAAACTAAAGAAAATTCTCAAGGAACAAGAAGAAAGTAAAAGGTCTCAATTAGAAGAAAAATAAGAAGAGATCAAAAGACTAAATAATGAGATAGAAGAAAATAAGAAGGTAGATGATGAGATTAGAAAAAGTCTTGAAGTTAACATTCATCTCAATACCCAAATTGAAGAAGCCAAAAGGGTAGAGGAACTAATGAAGAATCAAGTAAATGAAAAGGAAGAGTCATGTCATAAGTTGGAAGCTGAAGTTGTTAATCTTAGAAAGAAAGTAGAGAAGTCAAACAAATTCTTGAATAGGTCAACAATATTGAATGAAATCTTGGATAGTCAAAGATCACCAAATGATAAATCAGGTCTTGGATACAACAAAGAAGCTACACATATTGAAGCAAGCACCTCAAAGAATCTTGAGGTAAGTCCCTCATTCTCAAAGGATGGAAATAATGTTGCGAGTCAACCATCTATACAAGGCAAGGAAACTTTCAAAAGAACAAAGTAAGGAAAACATCAAGAAGCCATGTTTACACCTCAAAGAAAATTTAAAAAGGAGACACCTTCAAGATGGACACCAAATCAAAGGTATGAAAATGTTTTTCATGGTCACTATTACTCATGTAATGAATATGGTCACAAAGCTTTGTAATGCAAATATTATGCAAGGAGAGATAATGAGAGATTTCATAACACCCTAAGGTGTTGGAGATGTAATCAAGTAGGACACATTGATTCTCAATGTCACACCATGAGATGCTACAACTGTACTGGATTTGGACACAAATCCTAGGACTGCTGGAACACAAGAAGATAATCCATGAGGAGTGCTTCATATAGTATGACTAGAATAACACATGAGGATAGAAGAGAAGAAAATTTTGAAAATATTGAAGCTCATAGATTAAGTTTTGAGAAGCTGGGACATCTTCAGAAGTGGGTGAAGAAGAATGAACAATTAGGATAGAATGGAAGTCTTCAGGGAAGCTCAAGTTTGACATCTTCTAAAGAATACGTGGGTTACAATGATAATGGTCACATACATATGTGATCTGACCTATAAATAGTTTGCGTACATACACGATATGTCTGTATAAAAGGCCGTGTATCTGTGTTAAAATCCTTGGGAAAAAGGCTATTCATATGAGTTGCAACATGGTATGATGGTATAACTCTGTGTTGCAGGATCTGACATGGTTTTTTGCAAGGTCTGACATGGTTTGTTGCAGGTTTTCATGATTACATGTTGGCATACATAATTTTTGTATGTATGTTGGTGACATATGGTTGAGTGTTGAAATGTTATCTTGGATGCATGGTACTAACCCTAGAGTGTGGATTGTGACATTTTCCTGCTGATGAACAATGTTGGTTGTGACAATGAAATTACAGAACTTTGGTTATGAGATATATCATGATGATGCTAGCTAGAGATGTCATTGATCTATTGAGGCACACTCCTAGTACATGTATTTTTGGATGCTTAATATTTGATGTAGTGAATGGTGGTTAATACAGATCCGTTAGGGTACATGGCTAGTACATATTTGAGTTCCATTGATATATCTTATGATGTACTATTGGAGACATATTTGGTGCATGAATTTTGGCATGTGGTTGAGCTACATATTGGGACATGTAGTTGATGAGTGATGAGGTGGTTATATTGTACATCATTAATGAGTCATAGCTTGATCTATAGTTGATGCATGTTTGGTACACTTTTGGTACATTGTTAGAGGCATCTACTAGCAACATGATTGGAACATGGTTTTTGGTTGATATGACATACATGTATGGGAACACATATTGATTATAGTTCATCTTGTTGAGGTTTGGTTCATGGTTGATGCACTTGTTTTGTACAAGGAGTGATACATGTTTAGTGCAATGATGATGCAGTCATAGATGGTATATGTTTGTGGGTGATAGTAATTGGCTAAAGTACATCATTGATATTACTTGTTTAGCATATACTTTGGTACATGATGTATGAGATGATATAGTTGAGACACTTGTTATCATGCTTGAGGGTTGAGATACATGGTTGTGGCACTTGATTCATGGTAGAGGCATATCACGAGTGATATGACCCTTGTTTGAGGAACATAGTTGGAATGTTGGTAGAGGCATATGGTTGATACACATTTGGCACATGTTCTTGGAATATGGTTTATACACTTCATTTATAATATCTTATGGTATATTGTATGGTATTGATGTACATGGTTGATGTACATGAGTGTTGTTCATGGTTGGCACACACTATGGCACATGATGTACTTGGTTGATGTTTTGTCCGTGATTCTCTATTCATGGTTGACATATCTTTTTCTTCATGATGTATGGTATGGAACAAGTTTGATCCATGGACAGGTCCAAGGATCGTCATAGGAAGAGCGGATCATTATTGAGTAGTTGATCTATGTTCCAGTTGAGCAATAACATTTGCAGCAGAAACATATTTCAATGGTAGCATATTGTTAATATTGCAGAGAAGATAGGGTGAGTCATTCTTCTTCTCATGATTCAAGGAGGAGATATTTATCAGATGCAAAGATAAATACTTGGAAAAAGATCCCTTTACTTGGAGAAAGAGCACATAGGCATAGTTCAAGTGGGAGTGATAATCACAGGGGGAGTATTAGCAATATAACTTCAGCATTACATTAGAGTGATATCCCTTGTTCAAAAGGGGAGATATTATTCAGAGAAATATCAAAGGAATCTAGGCAGGGGGAGCAGTCCTAAGGAGACTTCAGGAAGGGGGAGCATCCCCAAGGAGAGAACTACCCTTTTCCATTGATGTTAAAGGGGGCGAGATAGTCACATTTATATGATTGAGTTGACTATTAATCTATAGAAATGCCTTTTCTACATGTTTCCATCAATGATTGGTGTTGAAATCAATGTTGGTATTGCCATCAATTCCAAAGGGGGAGATTGTTGGATCATGTTGTCATTGATGTCAAAGGAACAATGTCTTGTCATAGTATATTGATGAAGTATGTATTGTCATTGTTGTCAATGGATTGATCAATGTGTTGTCATATGATGCATAGATGAATATAGATCAATGTGTTGTCATTGATGGGTTGATGCATTCATGTATTGATTGTTGGATCATGTGATCATGCATGGAATCAATGACAAAGGGACAATGTCATAGTGATGTATTGTCATGGTTTATTCCAATTGGATTGATGTAAAGATGACCCATTATTGTCTTGTCAAGTTTGATAGGAAGTACAAATTGGTGAACTCCAAAGTGGTCCCCTTATGGTGAAATATCTCATGGGAAGACGCTTTGTGGTTGAGTTATCCTAGAANCTTTTGTAAAAAAATATATTTTTGTAGCTAGATAGAGTTAGTTCTGCATGAGTTAGGCAGAAGAAAGAGGATAGGTATATTAGAGAGGAAAATAGAGGAGTTGAGACTCTGTTGCAGTCCGAGATTTTGTAACCTTTGTACATGCATTTCGAATTTAATACAAACAAAGTAGTTTTTCCTGCATATGATTCTGTGTGCTTATGTGTCTTTCATGAATGCTATATGTGTGTTCATTTATATGCTGTAGATGTATGTTAGGTTCCATCTACAGGGATAGATATATTTTCCTATCTATGGGTTTTGTTGATTTCAGTCTGGGTTCTTTGTGGTCTCATGCAAGGGGTTGCATGACAGAGTGTTGAGGACTCTGTACGCCAGTGCAAAGAGTGCACATCTAAGTTCTGTGGAATTCAAACAAAGATGTGCCAGGAGGGCACACAAGAGGAATATTTAACTCAAGAGGGAGAAGAGTCAAGGTTGTTGAATACCTTGGAGGTAAGACTGTGCAGAGGATGGCACAGAGAGGATGCAGAATTAATGAATATTCTGTGAAGCTCTGTCAGGTGGGCATTGAGAAAGTGGAAAGATTGCATGAGAAGGACTTTGTTTTGAGTTCAGGGATAAGAGAAGTGTCTAGGAGAAGACACTTACAGAGTTTCTGAACACTCTGTAGACTCAACAAGGCGTGCTTGAGAAGAAGTTTCCAGGAGGGCACTTATATCCTTTCAAGGAGTGAAAGGAGACAGAGTTGTTGAATACTTTGGAGGAAGATCTGTGCAAGGAGTGCACTAGGAAAAAAATCAAACAAAGTGTTGAGATATAGCCATTTGGAGGCTAGTTGAAGCGTAAGGAGAATGCGAAGAGTAAACTTGTTTCAAGTTCCAAAGATCAGGAGGTCAAGAACAAAAGTGGGCCAGGAGGAGCACCATGAGTATTTTAATGAAGTAGAGGGAATCAAGCAAGTGGAAAGATTGCACGAGAAGGAATTTGTTTTGAGTTCATGGATAAGAGAAGTGTATAGGAGAAGACACTTACAAATTTTTTGAACACTCTATAGACTCAACAAGGCGTGCTTGAGAAAAAGTTTCTAGGAGGGCACTTATATCCTTTCAAGGAGTGAAAGGAGACAGAATTGCTGAATACTCTAGAGGAAGACCTGTGCAAGGAGTGCACTAGGCCAACTCTCAGACGAAGTGTTGAGAGATAACCATCTGGAGGCTAGTCAAAGTGTAAGGAGAACACGTAGAGTAAACTTATTTCAAGTTAGAAAGATCAGGAATTTGGGTGCAAAAGTGTGCTAGGAGGAGCACCAGGAGTCTTTTAAGGAAGAAGAGGGTCGAGTCCATTAGAACTGAGTAAGTTCGCAAGCCCAAGAGGGATAGAACTAGGAATGTGAAAGAGTGGACTTATTGCAAGTCCTGAAGCTCAAGAGTAGCATGAAGTCACACACCGAGTGTAATTATGTGAAGGGCCGAGGTCGAGATTCATCACCTAAGCTCAGGAAGAATAGTGCCTTTGTGCACAGAGTTCCAACAGGGAGGAACAACATGCTGAGACACTTCGAAGTCCAAGCCTCAGAAAAATATTAGGAGGATAAGTACAAGTGCCATTGGATAGACACTAGGAGAGAAGATATGGACCATTGAATCCATGTACAGACATAGGAGGAACGTGCACAGGGAAGATTAGATCTGGGCCACCGGATCTGAGTGCAGAGGACCAACAACCATTGGATCCCGAGGGAAGAACATGATACTTAATCCTTGTGTGTACATGGGGATAGACTTTGTGAAGTCCTGAAAGCATCAGAACTGTCCATCATCAGTGGACACGAGGTGAAGATCCAAAAGCCATTAGGGTTTCAGACTTCTGGAGGTTAAGCATGACGAAGAGCGAGAACTTGCGATAGAAGAAATTGCGACAGTATCTGGACTGTTGGATTGCAGGGATTTGTGGACCATTGATATAATGCCCCATAATATCGATATTTTGGGAGTTGGGAGAAAAAAGGTGAATCACATAGAGAATCCTCGATACATGAAATCCCAATGTGCTCGAAGGTTGGGCCCCATGTCGCAGTCGAGGGTCACATTAGTAGAAATTAAGGGAGGATTTAAGGATCCGCTAGCCCTCATCAGGGTTTTGATAATTGGATGAGCGGGGTGTTTTGCATTGGAATCCCCAAAATCATGAAACACGATGCACCCTTGGTGGGATAAGCCAGTGGTCATGGGTAGTGGTCATGCGGAAAGGAGCTCATGCTTAGTGCTTGTTCGCGTAGGGTGGAATTGAGAAGGACCTATGGATTTGTTGAAGGTTCCAACATGGAACTACCGAGCTACTTTAGCTCGGGGAGTTTGGAGAACGATCCTTGACTGGGAGGCCAGTGGGCCCTGCTGAGGTAGAGGTATAGAGTCTGCATCAGTGAGGTAGACTGCGTACACATGTAGGCTGAAGAAGATTAGAGCATGTACAGTTGGAGAAAGTCATGGAGACTTGAGTAAGAGATGGTGCCGGGTTCCTAAATGCTGAAGCAAGTTCTAGATATGCATTATATGGGATCAGATCTGCCATAGACATTCTGGTATGGTTACATAGTTGTCTTGATGGATACTCTTACTTATTGTATGGTGAATTCTTAAGGAGTTGTTGGTAAGGGTATTTTGATATGGTTATGTTGTTTTATTGATAGAGTGAGAATCACTCTTATGGTTTAGTAATGATATGGTTTCCATAGGATACTGGTTACTTATGATTGAGTAACATTCATATTGTATGGTTGAGGAGCATGAGTAAGTTGTTGGAGAGCATATATATGTTGTGATTGGTTATGGTAAATATTGGATAGTGAAATGCATAAGTGGATGTGACTGAAGGTTGCAGAGGATATGAGTTTTTCAAGGAGAGAAAACCCTAGTTGATCAGAAATCATACACAGGCTGCAGTATAGATAGGCTGCATACATATGCGAGTTGTAGTACTGGTAGGGTGTGTACATATGCATGATGCACTACTGACAGGTCAAACACCTGTTAAGAGGTTGGTATCTATTGAGGATTGAATCCTCTTCTCAATTGGTGTTGAGTTGTGTAAGCTGAGTCTTGCATTGCAGAGTTGGTGCTCTTTTGGAGTTATAACTCTATTCAGTTGTTGTTGATAAACCCAAGGATTGTAGTCCATAATAAATATAAAATTGTACATACATCTTTTTTTCTTTGTGGTGATGGATTATTGATGATATATGTTGTTGTTATCTGTTGTTGATATATGTTCACATACAACTGGTTATAAATGATAGTAATAAGTGATGATTAAATGGTGATTTCTAACTAAGGAGTTTTGTGAAGGGAGGTTTAAAAATATTCCTACAATGATTCACCCCCCCTCTCGGTGTGGTCAGTGTGTCCAACAATTGGTATCAGAGAAGGCATTCACTATAAGCCTTAACAAGTTTGGAGGGGATCCATGGACACACAAATGGATGATGAAGTTTCAGTCCTTGATGAATAAAATTATTCAACATGGATAATAGAAATGAAGGTGGATTTGAAGGAAAAAGGAGCAGGTGTTTGGAAAGTAGTTATTGGTGGATCAGTTCCCTTGAAGAATAAGTCAATGTTTGTAGCTCAGAAGGAGGAATATAAGAATGATGCATTGGATCTCAAAACCATCTTCAATGGACTCTCAAGTTCTATCAAAGAAAGCATGAGACAATGCACTTCCACCAAGGATCTATGGCTAAAGATAGAGAGAGCATACCAAGGCAAAAAGGAAGACACTAAAGACAACTCCATCAAGAACAATGAAGGTAAAGAATATCCACAATACTCTGATTGAAATAATTCTAAAAGTGATGATGTTTAATGTTTCTCTACATGTGAAGAAGAAGATCTAGAAATAGTTTGTGTAGAATTAGGTAATGATTATCCCATGGAAGATGTAGAAGAAGAACTTTCAAAGCTGAAAAATAAATTTGATTGTGGTCTATATGAATACAACTATGACCATAGTTATATAGACTATAGATATATTTCTGAGAACACTAAAAGGTTTCTTGAAAAGAATCAAAATCATCTTTTGAAACTAAAGAAAATTCTCAAGGAACAAGAAGAAAGTAAAAGGTCTCAATTAGAAGAAAAATAAGAAGAGATCAAAAGACTAAATAATGAGATAGAAGAAAATAAGAAGGTAGATGATGAGATTAGAAAAAGTCTTGAAGTTAACATTCATCTCAATACCCAAATTGAAGAAGCCAAAAGGGTAGAGGAACTAATGAAGAATCAAGTAAATGAAAAGGAAGAGTCATGTCATAAGTTGGAAGCTGAAGTTGTTAATCTTAGAAAGAAAGTAGAGAAGTCAAACAAATTCTTGAATAGGTCAACAATATTGAATGAAATCTTGGATAGTCAAAGATCACCAAATGATAAATCAGGTCTTGGATACAACAAAGAAGCTACACATATTGAAGCAAGCACCTCAAAGAATCTTGAGGTAAGTCCCTCATTCTCAAAGGATGGAAATAATGTTGCGAGTCAACCATCTATACAAGGCAAGGAAACTTTCAAAAGAACAAAGTAAGGAAAACATCAAGAAGCCATGTTTACACCTCAAAGAAAATTTAAAAAGGAGACACCTTCAAGATGGACACCAAATCAAAGGTATGAAAATGTTTTTCATGGTCACTATTACTCATGTAATGAATATGGTCACAAAGCTTTGTAATGCAAATATTATGCAAGGAGAGATAATGAGAGATTTCATAACACCCTAAGGTGTTGGAGATGTAATCAAGTAGGACACATTGATTCTCAATGTCACACCATGAGATGCTACAACTGTACTGGATTTGGACACAAATCCTAGGACTGCTGGAACACAAGAAGATAATCCATGAGGAGTGCTTCATATAGTATGACTAGAATAACACATGAGGATAGAAGAGAAGAAAATTTTGAAAATATTGAAGCTCATAGATTAAGTTTTGAGAAGCTGGGACATCTTCAGAAGTGGGTGAAGAAGAATGAACAATTAGGATAGAATGGAAGTCTTCAGGGAAGCTCAAGTTTGACATCTTCTAAAGAATACGTGGGTTACAATGATAATGGTCACATACATATGTGATCTGACCTATAAATAGTTTGCGTACATACACGATATGTCTGTATAAAAGGCCGTGTATCTGTGTTAAAATCCTTGGGAAAAAGGCTATTCATATGAGTTGCAACATGGTATGATGGTATAACTCTGTGTTGCAGGATCTGACATGGTTTTTTGCAAGGTCTGACATGGTTTGTTGCAGGTTTTCATGATTACATGTTGGCATACATAATTTTTGTATGTATGTTGGTGACATATGGTTGAGTGTTGAAATGTTATCTTGGATGCATGGTACTAACCCTAGAGTGTGGATTGTGACATTTTCCTGCTGATGAACAATGTTGGTTGTGACAATGAAATTACAGAACTTTGGTTATGAGATATATCATGATGATGCTAGCTAGAGATGTCATTGATCTATTGAGGCACACTCCTAGTACATGTATTTTTGGATGCTTAATATTTGATGTAGTGAATGGTGGTTAATACAGATCCGTTAGGGTACATGGCTAGTACATATTTGAGTTCCATTGATATATCTTATGATGTACTATTGGAGACATATTTGGTGCATGAATTTTGGCATGTGGTTGAGCTACATATTGGGACATGTAGTTGATGAGTGATGAGGTGGTTATATTGTACATCATTAATGAGTCATAGCTTGATCTATAGTTGATGCATGTTTGGTACACTTTTGGTACATTGTTAGAGGCATCTACTAGCAACATGATTGGAACATGGTTTTTGGTTGATATGACATACATGTATGGGAACACATATTGATTATAGTTCATCTTGTTGAGGTTTGGTTCATGGTTGATGCACTTGTTTTGTACAAGGAGTGATACATGTTTAGTGCAATGATGATGCAGTCATAGATGGTATATGTTTGTGGGTGATAGTAATTGGCTAAAGTACATCATTGATATTACTTGTTTAGCATATACTTTGGTACATGATGTATGAGATGATATAGTTGAGACACTTGTTATCATGCTTGAGGGTTGAGATACATGGTTGTGGCACTTGATTCATGGTAGAGGCATATCACGAGTGATATGACCCTTGTTTGAGGAACATAGTTGGAATGTTGGTAGAGGCATATGGTTGATACACATTTGGCACATGTTCTTGGAATATGGTTTATACACTTCATTTATAATATCTTATGGTATATTGTATGGTATTGATGTACATGGTTGATGTACATGAGTGTTGTTCATGGTTGGCACACACTATGGCACATGATGTACTTGGTTGATGTTTTGTCCGTGATTCTCTATTCATGGTTGACATATCTTTTTCTTCATGATGTATGGTATGGAACAAGTTTGATCCATGGACAGGTCCAAGGATCGTCATAGGAAGAGCGGATCATTATTGAGTAGTTGATCTATGTTCCAGTTGAGCAATAACATTTGCAGCAGAAACATATTTCAATGGTAGCATATTGTTAATATTGCAGAGAAGATAGGGTGAGTCATTCTTCTTCTCATGATTCAAGGAGGAGATATTTATCAGATGCAAAGATAAATACTTGGAAAAAGATCCCTTTACTTGGAGAAAGAGCACATAGGCATAGTTCAAGTGGGAGTGATAATCACAGGGGGAGTATTAGCAATATAACTTCAGCATTACATTAGAGTGATATCCCTTGTTCAAAAGGGGAGATATTATTCAGAGAAATATCAAAGGAATCTAGGCAGGGGGAGCAGTCCTAAGGAGACTTCAGGAAGGGGGAGCATCCCCAAGGAGAGAACTACCCTTTTCCATTGATGTTAAAGGGGGCGAGATAGTCACATTTATATGATTGAGTTGACTATTAATCTATAGAAATGCCTTTTCTACATGTTTCCATCAATGATTGGTGTTGAAATCAATGTTGGTATTGCCATCAATTCCAAAGGGGGAGATTGTTGGATCATGTTGTCATTGATGTCAAAGGAACAATGTCTTGTCATAGTATATTGATGAAGTATGTATTGTCATTGTTGTCAATGGATTGATCAATGTGTTGTCATATGATGCATAGATGAATATAGATCAATGTGTTGTCATTGATGGGTTGATGCATTCATGTATTGATTGTTGGATCATGTGATCATGCATGGAATCAATGACAAAGGGACAATGTCATAGTGATGTATTGTCATGGTTTATTCCAATTGGATTGATGTAAAGATGACCCATTATTGTCTTGTCAAGTTTGATAGGAAGTACAAATTGGTGAACTCCAAAGTGGTCCCCTTATGGTGAAATATCTCATGGGAAGACGCTTTGTGGTTGAGTTATCCTAGAATTATGGTTAGAGAACCTATTCTTAATTGTGGAATAATGAGATGAAGATCAAAGAATTTGTCAGTGAAACTATCCTAGATGGATTTTGCTTGTCATGCCATTCCCGGTGGTATGTGGAATGTCACATAACTCCTCATGGTTTGAGAGTTATGGCCTTAAGAAGTTGGAGGACCCTCATGTGTTTTCTAGAAGCCCCCAAAAGGTTAAAGAAGTCAAAGTGTTTACAAAGAATAAATTATTTAAATAATAAAGTGAAGTGATAAAGTCAAAGAGGATTATTTAAATAATAAAGTAAATGGAGAACTTTCTATTTATGGAAAGTGGTTATAAGTGGGTTAACCCTAAAATAAGGAAAGTGGGTTAAATGGAAAAGTGGCCATGTAAAAAAAGTGGCTATGTGGACAAAGGTAGCCATGTGGAAAAAGTGGTTATGTGGATAAAATGAATATGTGGACAAAGTGGCCTAGTGGATGCTTTTAAGGAAGCTACTTGGAGAGTATAGATAAGAGGCAAGGGTCTCTTGTAAATACATCTCTCTTGAGAATACATTGAAGATATATTCTAAGGAAGAGAGTGACTACAGGATCTCATGGATGCATCAAAGTTTCCGTAAGTATGAGATATTGACGATGAAAGTTTCAGAATTTCAGAAACACTAGTTTCTGAAGGAGTACGTGAGAAACAATGGGACAGAGCGCGTACATACATGGGCTACAATGAGGTAGGGCACGTACACACGCGGGATGGATAATATCAAAGCATGTACATTTGGAGAAATTCATGGAGAATTGAGTGTGAGCCGATGCCAGGTTCCTGAAGGCTGAAGAAAGTTCCATATCTACATTCTATGGGCTCAGATCTGCCATAGAAATTTTGGTATGATTACATAGTTGTCTTAATAGATACTCTTACTTATTGTATGGTGAATTCTTAAGTAATTCTTTCTATGGTTTTTGTGATATGGTTATATTGGTTGATTGATAGAGTGAGCAACACTCTTATGGTTCAATACCGATATGGTTTCCATAGTATACTGGTTACTTATGATTGAGTAACATTCATATTGTATGGTTGAGGATCATGAGTAAGTTGTTGGAGAGAATAGATGTGTTGTGATTGGTTATGGTACATATTGGACAGTGAAAGGCATAAGTGGATGTGACTAAAGGTTGCAGAGGATCTGAGTTGTTCAAGGAGAGAAAACCCTAGTTGATAAGAAGGCATATGTAGGCTACAGTACAGATAGGTTACGTACATATGTGAGCTATACTACTGGTAGGGCGCGTACATACGCATGCTGCACTACTAACATGTTGCATACTTGTTGACAGATTGGTATTTGTTGAGGATTGAATCCTCTTCTTAGTTGGTGTTGAGTTGTGTAAGCTAAGTCTTGCATTGCAGAGTTGGTGCTCTTGTGGAGTTGTAACTCTATTCTGTTGTTGCTGATAAACCCAAGGATTGTAGTCCATAATAAAAATTAAATTGTACATACATCTTGTGTTCTTTGTGGTGATGGATTATTGATGATACCTGTTCGTTATTTGTTGTTGATATATGTTCACATATAGTTGGTTATAAATGATAGTAATAAGTGATGAGTAAATGGTGATTGCTAACTAAGGATTTTTGTGAAGGGAAGTTTGAAAAGAGCCCTACACTGATTCACTTCCCCTCTTAGTGTGGTCGGTGTGTCCAACATGGACAAGTGGTTAGAAGTGGGTTAGCCATAAAATAAGGAAAGTGGGTTAAGATNGAATTTGTCAGTGAAACTATCCTAGATGGATTTTGCTTGTCATGCCATTCCCGGTGGTATGTGGAATGTCACATAACTCCTCATGGTTTGAGAGTTATGGCCTTAAGAAGTTGGAGGACCCTCATGTGTTTTCTAGAAGCCCCCAAAAGGTTAAAGAAGTCAAAGTGTTTACAAAGAATAAATTATTTAAATAATAAAGTGAAGTGATAAAGTCAAAGAGGATTATTTAAATAATAAAGTAAATGGAGAACTTTCTATTTATGGAAAGTGGTTATAAGTGGGTTAACCCTAAAATAAGGAAAGTGGGTTAAATGGAAAAGTGGCCATGTAAAAAAAGTGGCTATGTGGACAAAGGTAGCCATGTGGAAAAAGTGGTTATGTGGATAAAATGAATATGTGGACAAAGTGGCCTAGTGGATGCTTTTAAGGAAGCTACTTGGAGAGTATAGATAAGAGGCAAGGGTCTCTTGTAAATACATCTCTCTTGAGAATACATTGAAGATATATTCTAAGGAAGAGAGTGACTACAGGATCTCATGGATGCATCAAAGTTTCCGTAAGTATGAGATATTGACGATGAAAGTTTCAGAATTTCAGAAACACTAGTTTCTGAAGGAGTACGTGAGAAACAATGGGACAGAGCGCGTACATACATGGGCTACAATGAGGTAGGGCACGTACACACGCGGGATGGATAATATCAAAGCATGTACATTTGGAGAAATTCATGGAGAATTGAGTGTGAGCCGATGCCAGGTTCCTGAAGGCTGAAGAAAGTTCCATATCTACATTCTATGGGCTCAGATCTGCCATAGAAATTTTGGTATGATTACATAGTTGTCTTAATAGATACTCTTACTTATTGTATGGTGAATTCTTAAGTAATTCTTTCTATGGTTTTTGTGATATGGTTATATTGGTTGATTGATAGAGTGAGCAACACTCTTATGGTTCAATACCGATATGGTTTCCATAGTATACTGGTTACTTATGATTGAGTAACATTCATATTGTATGGTTGAGGATCATGAGTAAGTTGTTGGAGAGAATAGATGTGTTGTGATTGGTTATGGTACATATTGGACAGTGAAAGGCATAAGTGGATGTGACTAAAGGTTGCAGAGGATCTGAGTTGTTCAAGGAGAGAAAACCCTAGTTGATAAGAAGGCATATGTAGGCTACAGTACAGATAGGTTACGTACATATGTGAGCTGTACTACTGGTAGGGCGTGTACATACGCATGTTGCACTACTAACAGGTTGCATACTTGTTGACAGATTGGTATTTGTTGAGGATTGAATCCTCTTCTTAGTTGGTGTTGAGTTGTGTAAGCTAAGTCTTGCATTACAGAGTTGGTGCTCTTGTGGAGTTGTAACTCTATTCTGTTGTTGCTAATAAACCCAAGGATTGTAGTCCATAATAAAAATTAAATTGTACATACATCTTGTGTTCTTTGTGGTGATGGATTATTGATGATACATGTTCGTTATTTGTTGTTGATATATGTTCACATACAGTTGGTTATAAATGATAGTAATAAGTGATGAGTAAATGGTGATTGCTAACTAAGGAGTTTTGTGAAGGGAAGTTTGAAAAGAGCCCTACACTGATTCACTCCCCCTCTTAGTGTGGTCGGTGTGTCCAACATGGACAAGTGGTTAGAAGTGGGTTAGCCATAAAATAAGGAAAGTGGGTTAAGATGATAAGAAGGTAATTTAAATAATAAAGTGAAGTGATGAGTGTAATATAATTCAAAGTGGATACAAAATAAATTATTTAAATAATAAATTTAATGGATAAATTACTAAGTGGAAAAGTGGTTAGAAGTGGGTTAGCTCTAAAATAAGGAAAGTGGGTTAAGATGGTTAGAAGGTAACCCCTTGAGGAAGCTACATGAAAGTATAAATAAGAGGCAAGGGTCTCTCATTT
>JZKD02S2156932.1:85387-97354 GCA_000966675.3 Picea glauca
ACACACCTTAAGACTTACCCATAAGTCATAACAACTTTTTAGACCAACTAGGACAACCTAATTCCACCATCTTCACCATCTAAAACGGGTTTGAGGAAAACAACGGAGGGTAGTGACAGGGGACTGCCCCGTGGCGCTCCAGGTGGGTGTCCTCTCTGGGAAGTACTCTTACTGTCAGGGCTGACCGTGGAAGCTAGGGTAGGCCTCGTTGCCTTACTATCTTGAGCACCCGACAACTATTTGGAAACAAGAGGAGGAGGTTTAAGGTTCAAACATTTAGTTAGTGGGAGGGCAAATAAAATTTACTTAATCTTTAAACAACTCCTAACCACTTAGTCTCCTAGACAATCTTTGTTCTTGGGTATCTTTAGATGATTGTTTAGAAGTCTATCTTGCAAGTGCTTTCATTTTCATAAATCTTTGATGCAATCTTGTGGTTCAAATATCTAAGTGTTTTATTTTCTTGAGCATTAAGTTTTCCAAATATTTACATCTTTGTTTTATGCTCTTGTGGTGTGATTCAAGAAGAAGTTGGGTATCCCATTTGGGAGGCATCATATTCTTGAATCTTGAGTGCTTTAGTGGTTTCCATTGAAAAGCAGTCCAATAGAGTAAGTTCTATTGGGGCATGCTTGGCCTTATGTGATTGATCTTAAACTTTGATATTTCTTAAACCTCACACTTTGGCATCTATATCTTGTTTATTTGTATCTTGTGTATATCTTGTATCTTGGTAACATTTCTAATTCTTTGTGTAAGTAATTGTATCTTTATTTGTGTGATAGTTTTAATATCTTTTACTTGTAATCTTTTGTAATTAAAACTCCCTCGAACTTAGTTGACCCCTTGCCCGACCTTTAGGCACTAGTCTTAGTTGACTTAGGGAAGGGTTTGTTTGTCATTCAATTAATCTTGCACTTTGCATTTGCTGCCTTAGCATCATAGGCTAGTATTCCCCCCAAACCTTTTAACAAATTAAAATCAACTCCTAGAACTTTAAAGTTAAATCATATCTAGTAACTAGGGTCTACCCCCCTTGGCTTCCCTAGGACTAAGCCTAGAAGGAAGAGGTTCCAGTCAAGGTGACAGTGTGGACTGTGAACCTAGGCATTGTCCCTCCAAGGACACACTAAGTGAGCTGGACTTTGCTCACGTTTGCAAGTGTGTATTAGGACGACAAAAGTTCCTAAAGACAAGGGATTGCCCTGTTCTATAGATCTCTGAGATACTTGTGGGGTCCAACAGTAGTACTCGACCCAATCTCTTAGGGCTCTAACTAAGGAGGGTCAACCATACCCTTATTCGTACTACCTAATTACCTAGGTATGCGAAAGTATTCATCCCAAGTGTTGTTCTTGGTGTTACTATAGCAGTCAGGTCGTCGAGTTGATCCATTTGATTGACCCAGCTAGTGGAAGGCATACATCACAAGCAAAGGAGTTAGAATGAAGCTCCATGAAATGGGAAGATTCAACTCCCTCTTAGTGTAAAGGTTGTTTTGGAGAGTCAAGGCCCCTGAATTTATCAAGAATTGTTGACAGGATTGACATCTGGGCAAGAAGGTCATCAAGTCTCGCTAGCTTGGAATTAATGGTAGCAAGTTGGGGATTAACTGCAGTAAAATTATGATCAGTATTAACTTGATATTCTTTGAATTGGGTCTGTTGCCGTCCTAATGCACACTTGCAAACATGAGCTAAGTCCAACTCACTTAGTGTGCCCTCAGAGACACAATGTCTAAGTTCCAGCCCACACTGTCACCTTGACTGGAACTTCTTCCTTCTAGGCTTACTCCTAGGGAAGCCAAGGGGGGTAGTCCCTAGTTTCTAAGTTAATTTTAGAGTTAAAGGTTCTAGGAGTTGGTTTTAATTTGTTACAGGCCAAAGGGGGAAAACTAGCCTATAATGACAAGCAGCAATGCAAGTGCAAGTCTAATCTATATGACAATCAACCCTTTCCCTAGGTCACCTAAGAATAGTTCCTATGTTGGGAAATGGGGTCGACTAAGGTTAGAGGGTGGTTTCACTACAGCAAATACTACAAGTAAAACATAATCAAGCTACCCCAAACCACAGATTATGACTATAGAAAAGAATATCTAAGTGCTACAAAGTTTACAAGATTTACAATTCAGATACAGAAATACATAAGCTAGATACAAGATGCATTAATCAGATACAAAGATACATGATATAGATACACAGATATACAACTTGGATACAAAGATACACCAATATAACAAGATGTACAAGAGATGGACAAATTACATACATAAGCCAAGCATGCCCCAAATGGCACTTACTCCATTTGGACTGCCTTCACTGGCAACCAATCAAAAAAGCACTTAAGGACCGAAGCAAGAAATGCCTCCCCAAGTGGGATACTCACTACTTACTTGATCCACACCACAAAGATAAGCAATTAACCAGATATTCAACAAAGTAATTTAACTGCTCATGTAAAACATGAAGAACACAAACATATAGTTGCAATAAATAGATAAAACAATGAGATATTCCACAAGTGTGTTTGCCTATCCATACATCTAATTCCCCCCAAACATACACATGTGATCTATGCAACTAAGTGTTGTACTTGTTTAAAGATTTTATAGATTTTAATTACCCTTTCCCCTAACTAGGTGTGTGCTTCAAACTTCTTCCTCCCCCAAATAACTGCCCGGTGCTCAAGATAGTAGGGCTATGAGTCCCTACCCTAGCTTCCAAGGTCAGCCCACACCTAGTAAGAGGTAGTCCTGTCACGGGATCTCCCCAACGAAACCACGGGACGGTCCCCCGCCACTACCGCCAGACTGTCCCTCAAACCCGTTTTAGATGGTGGAGGAAGATGATTGAGGCCCCTAAAATGTTGATAAGAGTTATTAGGACCCGCGGGTGGGTCTTTAGGTGTGTTGGGTTGCTTTTTAACAAGTTTTAGACCTTCAAATTTTATCTTTTTAGCATATGGCCGTGAGCAAAAGTGTGTAAAACGAATGCTTGCTGAGTGTAATCAAATCACCATTAACATAGCATTGAGTAAAGAAATGATAGCATAAGACTATACCAACATCACATCATCATTCCATATGAAAGATTGAAATATGTTAAACCATTAACCATAAACCATTCACATAAGAAATTGCAAGTAAAAGATGAAGCGTATGTATACTTGAAAGAGATGACGTGAGTGTATAAGCCTTAGACCATTAACCATTCGCATGTAACAGCTGAAAGTAAAGATGGGACGTGAGCACTTTGTAAGATATGTAAACCATAAATGTGTATGTGCTTTAAACCATCAAGACGTGGAGATGCTCAAATGTAAAGCATTCAACTCATAACATAAGATATGTGATACGTGCTATAAATGTGTATGAGGATCACTTGAAATAAAGTTAAGATGCTAATTCATAGATAATCAACTAAACTGTGAGCATCATAAGGTGTAAGTGCTAATCCATAAACGAGACGTGAGCATCAAGATAAGGGCTTAAACCATGAGCTAGTACGTGAGCTAAGAGATGTTTAACATGAGCAAGACGTAAGCTCATAAATGTGGATAATTAAAACATGAATGAGGTCGTGAGCTCAAGGGTGCAAGTGCTAAACCATAAACATAGGCCGTGAGCCCAAATGTGCAGCATGTGAAAGTATTTAACCATAAGCATAAGCTATGTGAGTTACTTGAAATGAGACTTAGGATGTGGATACTTCAACTTGTGAACAGGCCGTGTGAACAGGACGTGAGCATAAAGGAGCTTAAACCATGAATAACTTAACCATAAAGCATTACATCAACTATGCATCATAAACCTTTAAGTGCAAAATGAAATAGGACGTGAGCTCAAGATGTAGTATGTTTAACTGTGAACAAAAACATGAGCATTAGGACGTCTAATATATGCAACATCTAATCATAGGCGTGAGATAACTTGTGCAAGATGTGCTCAAAAGTGCATGAAATGGAGCTAAGACATGGATGCCTAAAACAATGAACCAGGATGTGAACTCAATCAAATGTTTAACATGTAAATCAGTAACTAGGTCGTGAGCTTCAAAGAGGTGCTCCACATCAAAACTTCATTCGTCCAAAATGATAATATGTGCTTGCAAAAAAGAATTAGGGCGTGTGATTTAAAATATGAAAGAGGCTGTGAGCATAACATCCATCACATGTATATATATCATTCCATTTATCATAAGCAAAGATGTGTAGCATGTGTATGAAATAAACTAGGACGTGGCTACTTCAATCATGAACAAGCCGTGAGCATAAAAAGTGCACATGAACAAGACGTGAGATCATAGATGTGAAAACCTAAACAATGAATGGGATGTGAGCTCTAATTCATAAAACATATACACATCATTTCATCATCATAAATTTCAAACAAGAGAGAAGGCCGTGAGCTACATAGAGCACAAAAACAGATGCTAATCACTAAAAATAATCAAACTAAATAGCATGTAAAGAATCACAAGTTATATTTTCCCTTTAGCCAAGCGATTTTGGGGATGACTCCCCCAAGGTGCCGGCAAACAAACAACAAAAACCAGTTAGAGATTTATTTTCCTTAAGCCCAGGGCGATTTTGGGGATTACTCCCCCAAGGTGCCGGCAAATAAACAATAGAAAACTGAATCAAAATTTATTTTCCTTTAGGCCGAAGCGATTTTGGGGATGACTCCCCCAAGGTGNGGGGGTTGGCTAGGCCAAGCACACTCCCAAGGTGTCGGCAATGAGTTAGTATGTTAAAATATACAAGAAAACGAATGAAATAGTACAAAATATACAAATTTACACTAGGAGGAGTCGGAATTTTTTTTACCCAAATGAAGATATTCTTTGGTGAAGGCTTGTGGACGGATTTGGGCAGAGTTTCCCCTTGTTGCTGGTAAGTTTCTGCAAAAACCAGCAAGCAAAAGCTTGCTGGAAACGCTGAAAAGCACCACAAAAGTTAGAGGAAATTTTCTTCTTTAACACAGAAAATTTCCACACAAAAAATCTGCAAGAAAAATGTATAATATTGACCTATCTAAGAGTGTTAGTATGCTGAAATAAAGCTGAAAATGTATGCATAAAGAAAATGGACAATAAGAAAGAGCTAGGAGTTTATGAGAGAGTCAAGGGTAGGCTCCATCTGGGATGCTATCCCAATGATCCTCTTGAAATGACCTGCAAAACTTCAAGAAAATGGTGAAGCAAGGAAATAGATAGTTATCTTGAATAAAACCTAAAACGAAATACTTGCAAATCCTAAGCTATTCAAGATGAACATAAACTAGCAAGCGATACTCTTCAACTAGTTTACCTAAGAAAAATACTTTGAACTCAAGATCTATTTGCTACAACACCATAAACTAAAACCATGAAAGTCACCTCATATGGAGAAGAAACAAGAATACTCTTCAATCTCTTCTAAAATCCTCCAAAGCTTTTCTCTATTATTCCAAAATGTGAGAGTATTGGAGTTGTACCTTCTCCAAAACTCTCAAGAGCAATGAGTGGGTGGCTTGGTGGCAAGAGCAAGAGGTGGAATGAAATTTCAGCAGCATAACAGTAGCTCAAAGAAAGATTCCGAAATGAGGAGGGGAGGGGTCTTACTTATACCTCTAGAGGAAAAGTGAGGGGTTCTTGATTGATGCCAAGTGTTGGCTCTCAAGAGAAAGTGGGAATCTCTATGCAAGGGGCACCCTCCTTAGGGTTTCATACTTGGATTGCTTAGGTGGAGGGCGTGGGGCCAAGAGAAGGTGAAAGATTGGTCTAGGGGGGGCGCACCTCTCATGAGAGGGCCCCATGTGACAAGTGTAAGCTCAAACAAAATCCAACGTATGAGAGGGGGCGTGAGTTTAGAAGGGAGGGTGCAAGCTCTATGAAAGGGGCGCCACATATGCAAGGGAGAGGGACGTGAGGTCTACCAAATGATGATGTGGAGGCTTAGGAAGGGCACACCTCACTTATGAGGGTCCCACACAAAGTCTTAAGGCAAGAGATCAAGGTTTAAGTGAGTTAATTAAAGTTTGGGTAAGTGAGGGTTGTTTTTCCCCTTAGGGCAAGGGAAAAAAGGGTGAAAATGAAAGTTAAGAGTGTAGACTAAGGTTTCAAGTGGTTAGGATGGGTTTGGGTAGGTTGGGGGGGTTGAAATTTCTCATTGCCACCTTACCACTAACTCACTAACTCAAAAATTACAAAATTTTGACATTTGACTAATGTCACTTAAGCAATTAAAATTGTTGTTTCTGACTGACTCTGACTCTAAGTGGACAAAAACATAGTAAAACTTGTCCGACTGAGCTGAAACTTGGTCTATGGGTGTAGGGGGTGATTTTCCATTTCTTTTTAGCACAAATACCCCTATCAAAATTCCAAGATCGAGTTTTTACAATGTTTAGCTCAAAAATAATTAATTAATTAAATTATTAATAATTTAATTAATTAAAAAAAAACCTATCTAGACTCGACGAAATTCCGCGAAACTTTCTAGACTGTCTAGCATGGTCATTTACATCAATCCTAAACAAAGGTTACCAAAGGACGAGACCATTAAGACGTCGTTCACCACTTTGGAGGAAATTATTGCATGTGTGGAGGGAAGAACTCAAGGGAAGTCAACTAGGCCCGAGAGCCCGGCTAACAACCTGAGGATAAAAAACCCTCGGTGAAAGGAACTCCCTTAATGGAAACATCGCAAGGTACCTGACCTAACTACGACTTATGCAGACTTATTACATTATTAACCCGCGCAGGGGTGCGGAAATTTCGTTTACAAAAATTTAGTGCTGGGGCATCAGATGCCCAAGTAGAACCAAGACTGTCTTCGACATAGATGAATACTTCATGGCACATGAGTTGACCCCTAGCTGAATAGGCGGTCAACATCTAGCTCCACATGGGGACGTGTGGTCGATCAACTCGAATGAGGCGGAGAGCATACGAGAATCCAGCACCTACAAAAATAGTGCTCACACAATGTGAACACCCAAAAATTAACATTAGTATACATTCATACATGATAAATGAAATCAATGATATAAACAACATCTACATAATGAAATATCTAAAGTACAACATAATAACTACAAAATGAAACTATGATACTGAAAAAAAAATTCTAAGTACATACCGACATAATAAATTGAAATAATATAACATTAAAATACAAGGAAGGGTTAGAGATACGTTACAACCACCCATGGAATGGGTGAAATGATGTCGCAGGTGTCTGAATAACCCAAGTCCAGGATGACTCACAGAAGACCCTTTCCCAAGTTTTATCAACTTGGAACTTTTTTTTAGGAAGAACCAACCAAGTACCATGTTCCTTCTTCCTTTCAACCAAACACTGGAATATGACAAGTCGCGTAAAATCTGAATACTTTGCTGCTCACAACTGTCAAGGTGGGAGGCCAACCAATACTCATAATGATATGACATTGATAAATTAAAGCTGCCTTCCACTTCCACATGATCCTGCATTAATTTATCCTTTGGCTGAGAAACTGAAGAAGAACATATCACAGGAACCATCGTAAGATTTTCAATGTCAACGTTCAAAAGGACTGGTTCATCGGGAGGTGAGTGGGGACTTGAATCATCTACATATTCAACATCTTCAAAGTCAATCTCCTTCACCTCATCAAAATAGATGACTGATTCATCTATGGATTCATCTGAAATTTCCACATGGACTTCCCTATCTTTTTCACTGTCAAGCTCGAGTCCATGGGGGTCTGAATATTCAATATAAGTTTCTGTGAAATCATCTCCCATGACCACAAACTGTTCATTCATAGTTTTACACTGTTCTTCCTGGGAAGGTTGTATGTTCTGAACTGTTTCATTAAATTCCTCAATGGGGTTTGATGGAATGTCAACTTCTGAATCTGAACTGATTGTTTCTATATATGAAAGATTTTTATACTCCCATGTTCCCATAAAAATATCAATCAATCCATTGTGAGCCTCCTGCTGATTACGTCCAAACTGATTCAAGAAGGCATGCAACAAATCTTGTATGTTCTTGAATGTGTTATCAGGTGAGTTGTGGAACCAATCACTTTCCCGTTCACCAACAAGGGTAAAGACAAATAATCGCATAAGAACATCCTCATAAATAGGTGGATCACNTTAGAGGAAATTTTCTGCTTTAACACAGAAAATTTCCACACAAAAATCTGCAAGAAAAATGTGATATTATTGACCTATCTAAGAGAGTTAGTATGCTGAAATAAAGCTGAAAATGTATGCATAAAGAAAATGGATAATATGAAAGAGCTAGGAGTTTGAGTAAGGAATAAGGGTAGGCTCCATCCGGATGCTATCCTAATAATCCTATTGACGTGACCTGCAAAACTCAAAGAGAATGGTGAAGCATGGAAATAGATAGTCAACTTGAATAAAACCTAGAACGAAATACTTGCAAATCCTAAGCTATTCAAGGTTAGCATAAACTAGCAACTGATACTCTTCAACTAGTCTACCCAAGCAAAATACTTTGAACTCAAGATCTATTTGATACTACACCATAAACTAGAAAAATACAATTCACCTCATGTGTAGAAAAAATCCAGAATACTCAAAGATCTCCTCATAATCCTCCAAAGCTTTTCTCTATTATTCCAAAATGTGAGAGTATTGGAGTTGTACCTTCTCCAAACTCTCAAGAGTAATGAGTGGATGGCTTGGTGGCAAGAGCAAGAGAATGGGGTTAAATTTCAGCAGCATAACAGTAGCTCAAAGAAAGATGATCAAATGAGGAGGGTAGGGGTCTCTTTTATAGCTCTAGAGGCAAAGAGAGGGCAGCTTGATGAGTGCCATGTGTTGGCAATCAAGAGAGTGAGGAAACTTCTAGAAAGGGGGCGCCCTTCTAGGGTTTTAGAAGTGGAATGCTTAGGTGGAAGGGCGTGGGGCCCAAAGGGAAGAGAGAAGAGGCTAGGGGGGGTGCACCTCTCATGAGAGGAGGCCCCACGTTAATTTTTGGAAGTTTCATTAAGGTTTAGAACAAGGGGGGTGTGAGGTATAGATGAGGGGCGCCCCACATGTGATGAGGTGGGACGTGGGGACCATCAAGTGATGATGTGGAGGCTAGTAAAGGGTGCACCATGCATTTGAGGGGCCCACACAAAGTTTTATTGAAAGTTATTAAGGTTTGAGTGAGAGTTAATCAAGTTTGGGTAAGTGAGGGTCGTTTTTCCCCTTAGGGCAAGGGAAAAAAGGGGGTAAATGAAAGTTAAATGGGTAGATTAAGGTTTGAAGTGGTTAGGATGGGTTTGGGTAGGTTAGGGGGGTCTAAATTGTTCATTTCCACCTTACCACTAACTCACTAACTCCAAAATTACAAAAAAATGACATTTGACTAATGTCACTTAAGCAATTAAAATTGTTGTTTATGACTGACTCTAACTCTAAGTGGACAAACACATAGCAAAACTTGTCCAACTGAGCTGAAACTTGGCCTATGGGTGTAGGGGGTGACGTTCCATTTCTTTTGAGCACAAATACCCCTATCAAAATCCCAAAGGTTAAGTTTTTACATCATTTAGCTCAAAAATTAATTAATTAATTAAATCATTAAAGACTTAATTAATTAAAAAAAAAACTATCTAGACTCGATGAAATTCCATGAAACTTTCTACAATGTCTGGCATGGTCATTTACATCGTTCCTAAACAAAGGTTACCAAAGGACGAGACCATTAAGACGCCATTCACCACTTTGGAGGAGATTATTGCATGTGTGGAGGGAAAAACTCAAGGGAAGTCAACCAGGCCCGGGAGCCCGGCTAACAACCTGAGGATAAAAAACCCTCGGTGAAAGGAACTCCCTTAATGAARACATCCCAAGGTACCTGACCTAACTATGATCCATGCAGACTTATTACATTATTAACCCACGCAGGGGTGCAGAAATTTCGTTTACAAAATTTTAGTGCTGGAACATCAGATATACAAGTAGAACCAATAATGTCTTCAACATAGATGGACACTTCATGGTACATGAGTTGACCCCTAGCTGAATAGACGGTCAATAGGGTCTCCAAGTTTGCATAGGATTCTTCCATGGAAGCAATTCAATTGCCATATTCTTGGTTTTGGATTTCCATCTGGGGAGGGTGAACAAGTAAAAGGGTTGGGTGAGCAGTAGAAGGGGGCGAGTGAGTCCACACAAAAAGGCTTACTAGAGAGTTGTATGAATGTGATCAATGTTTATTTCTAGACCGGAGGAGATAGGCAGACAATAATAGAGAGGGTGGGTCCACACAAAAAATGGCTTATGAAAGAGAGGTATCATTGCGATCAACAAGAAGCGAGGAATCTATTGAGAAGTCCCAAATAAGGGTGTCGGTGGGACCACTTTCTTCTCTTTTTTTTTGTTTTCTTTTTTTTCTTTTACTTCTGCAAAGTTATACTCCTTGTTGAATAATATTGTGCTGACATAATGCCCAAATTTTGAATATTGAAGATTGTGTAGGAATTTTGTTGCCTAGATGAAAGAAGCAGGGTTTCCAAGGACTAAATGTAAAAAAATTCAACACGATTTATGGACTGGCATAGCAAGGAGTAGGGTTTTGAAGGTTCTTAAGGACAAAGGAGTTCCCTGTGCTATAGCTCTCTAATATACTTGCGAGCTCCAACAATAGTACTCAACCCAATATCCCATGGATCTAACTAAGGAGGGTCGATAGTACCCTTAGTCGTACTACTCGATTACCCAGGTACGCAAGAGTATTCTTCCTGAGTGTTGTTCTCAGTGCCATTATAGTAGTCAGGCAGTCGAGCGGTTGATCTAAGGCTAGTTTCAATATACCTACAGAACTTTCAATATACCCGAGGGTACGTGGAAGTGAAATTCCATGTACAGGTGTTGTCTATTGTGTTCTTTATAGATGACGAAATACGTCTCTAGCTTGAAAAATATTCTAAAAAAAAATTGCCAAGGAAAGTGCTTTGATACCACTTATAAGGTACCAAATAGAAATATTCAAAGCAAGAGCACAAATATTATCCAGATATATCACAGAAAGAAACAAAATAGCGAACACAAGACAATATGAGCCAAAATAAGAAACATTTAATAATATGGAAGCACTATTCGCTTGCCACTTCGAGGGTGCAACCTCCAATAGAGAAAATCTTAGATTACAAATGATTCCACAAGACATCTTTTACAATGCTTCTACATCTATATATACTACTTCAATCCCCTAAGAACATTCTAGAGAAGGAACTTTGTAGTAGGCGGAACCTTCTAGTAAGCCTTCTTACAACAGTTGTGTTCACACTACTACATAGGCCTTATTAAGATAAGATAAGATAAGATAATTTTATTAATGTCCGACTAATGACCAAAAATGTAGGTCAAAGGGACTGTTGATTACAATGATGTCGTTACAAAGTAGGAGTACCAAAAGGTCTCTTATAAAAGGCAAGATGCAGAAAGTGAAGTAAAGTAGGGTAGAGTAGAGAGTGAAATCTAAGTTGAGTCATGAACAACCCTTGACTCCAAGCCCAAAAACCCACTCTAAAGTGGAGATGTACAGCAGGAGAACATCCAGGAACAAGAAGATTCAAAATTAATGAGATAGCTTTGTCATGGAATAGACCTATCTCTGCTACCATCCAAGGCCGAATGAAGGAAGTTGAGTATAGTATGATGTCCAGAGGGAGAGTTGGTGGGATGTCTAGATCGTCCGTTGCGTTGTTGTCTGGAAGAGGTAGTTCATAGCTAAGGCCTGGAGGATCTTCTCTGTCTCCTGGTGTTATCCACATTTTTGGTTATCGAAATGATGACATGATAATGACATGATGATGGAAGATTTAACTCTTCTTTAAGATCATTTTCATGAAGACAGTTACACTTATCAGCTTCTCAAAATCACACTTTTGAAGATAGTACGCAGGCTGCATATATATTGTCCTGCGGAAATACTTGATTTCCGCAGGCTGCATTCAGTCTGACTGCGGAATTT
>JZKD02S2156932.1:135070-149687 GCA_000966675.3 Picea glauca
AGGATCCCTTCCATAATAGGATCCATTGTATGGTGTTGCCCTACCTCAAGGGTTTGGTAATAATAAAGTTGTGGTTTTCTATATGGTTTCATATATCTTGTGTGGTGATTGTATTTAGATATCTTTGGATCTATTGTGATATTTTGTATTTAGGTCATTGGTTCTTAACATAGGTCCCGTGTGGCTGGCCTGCGAGAATGCCTCAATGCAGATTTGAGCCCTAAAACAAGCTCAAAAACTTGAAATTCACCAATGAAAATTAAAAATTGAACCATGAAAAGATAGAAGACAAGGATCTTACCTCACTGCCGGAGACAGTTCGCCAAATGGATGCTCGTACCTTTCGCAAAGAAGCACCAAAATTCAAGCACAAAAGAGGGGTTTTGGGCTAAAATATTGGCAAAGTTACAATGACTATGGTAAAAAGAACTTTTACCCACTTATATTTACTTTTACCATTTTTGTTGGTTTTTATAATTGTTTTATTTATTAAACCTAATTCCTAATACCCTTATGAGTGCGACTTTTTGCAAACATAATGACTTCGACATTCATACACAAGGATACGGATTTTTTCTCTTTTTCATCGTATGTTTAAAGTTGGTTTTTATGGTTTTTTTGCACAAAACCTCAAGCTTGGTATTTTTCCGTTCTCACGCTTGCAAATACATGAGAATGTAATCGAGTACATTTTTATCACTTTTTTGGGCTCAACAAGGTGATACAAAAAAGGAACCCCCTTGAGTCCTCTTTAAGCTCTTTTAAGACTCTCTAAACATGAAAAGATTGCCGAGCGACCTTTCTATTTTCACGCTCGTTAAAGTATTTGAAGAAAGCATCTGTTGGGCGATAATTTATCTCTTTTTCGGTCTCATCAGACTATTTTATGAAAAAGGAACTGAGAGAGTTCTCTTTTGAGTGTTTTTCCAAACTCTATAATCATGAAAAACCTTCAAGTTTTCTATCTTTGGACTCGTTAAACAAACATCGAAAGACTCGTAATGGGATTGAACCACTCCTTCCTAGGGTTCATTAAACATACTCCAAAGGACTCATCTGAAGGATGAGCTTACATCAACAAGCATATGTTATCCTCCTCAAGCTTGCATAAAAATAAAGAGGTACTCACCAGAAATGGTGGGGGGAAATTTGGGAAAGGGATATGTTTTCGTATTCATATTATTGGTAGTAAGTGTCACTCTTGAACATGACACCCCCTTATTCATTATCTGAAGCCGGTTTGGGAAATCCATTTGTCTTTCATTCGACTTGATACAAGGTCATATCCTGAGTCGTCTCTGAGTCAATGCTGCCAAATCGTTGGTTGTGTCATTCATATGTTCAAGAGAAGTTCATCTGAACCCTCTATTGAGTCAACCATCTGCAATTGTCCATTCTCTCTGTGTCGGCCTTCCCTGTGTCTAGTTCAACTTACATCATACTTTGTTTCATCTTCAAAATCTGTTACTCATTTTGTGTCATTGATGGGGGATACATCAAGGCCCTCCTATGACAAGTTTTGTTCCATCGACTCCAGCTCATTATCCAGAAACAAGACTTAGAAATTATTTGGTACCTTGGAACTTGCATGCCTCAATGGTAGGCTTCCTTGCTTTTGATAGTGGGTTTTCATTATTGACCCTTGATCGAGAGATTCCATCGAATGTTCGACCTCAACTCATTTATTCACATTCGGTGGATTGTACTAGTGTACCTTGGGAGTCATTGACATTAATGGTGATTTCTCTCGCACTTGTTAACAATTTCATCAATGACCGGTAATCAAGTGGTTTCTACCATGTTCTACTTCAATACATGTAATCACATGGTTAGATTTGTACTTTCAGGTGACAGGATTGAAGACCCTGGCTCTCATCTCTTTGATCTAGGCTGCGATGGAATATGTATAATTTGCTGACACATAGATCCACATTGTATGTCTCGTGGCTATGTCGTCTTAATTTGAATCTTCTTGCATGGATCCATAGTGTATTCTTGGTGGCTATGCAATATTTTGACGGCATGGATCCATGGTGTATGATTGGTTGCCATGACCTATGTTTATGATGTCATCTGTCCGTGATCTGAGTATGGGAATGCCTACCTCAGAACTAGTATGATAATCTGCAAATGCTTGGTTGTTTGCAGGTTTCTGATTAGGTGCACTCCTGGTTTCTGACACACACACACAGTTTAGAAAGTATTTCAGCTGTCACTGATTTTGGCCTCATACTTTGGGGGGAATTTTGTTACACATGATTTTGGTCATCTTGGTGATGTATTGACAATGGTGTAATCAGGCTCCCAACAAGAACTTTCTCCTGAGAAAAGTGGCATTTATCTCCTTCCAGAAAACATATTTTCAAAGTGAGTTCCCAGGTTGCTTATAGCCTAGGGTGCGAGAATGACCCATTCTCTCAAGCCACCTTCAGCTAGGGTGCAAACTTCTCGCACTGTGCTCTATACATAGGTTGTGAACTTTTTTTCAAGCTTGGAAAAGGGAAGAAGTCTCGAGGGTTCTAGAAGGGAATCTTCTAGAAAATGGGTTGGCATTCGTATGGTTGTCATTTTACTGGTTTCCCTGATTTGGTGGGATCATTCTCATCCATGTAACCATCTCACCCTCTCCTATATATTGAAAGGATTCTCATGGAAAAGGTKAAGCAAGATTAATTGAAGAATTGGTGAAGGAATTGTGTGAAGAACCCAGCTTGAACAGAAGCTTGGAGACTCTAGTAGGTCTATCAAGAGGAATTGGATCTTCTTCATGCAAGGACCGAGCAAGTGTGTGTGTTGGAACCAAGAGTCACCGAAAAGAAGCTTGTGATATCAAGGTGATCAGGTTGTATCTTCTACTTTCGATTAATATGATACAACGACATGTCATTTTCCCATAAAGTCATTCTTAATTTATTGTGTAATTCTTTGATCATATGCATAAGTTGACGAATGAATATATTTTGCTATCTTCACTTTGGTTGGTTTGTGTTGTCTTGGTCTTGACCCCACGAGAGCACCAGAATGAAGCGGGAGCAATAGAGACTTAAGGAAGTGATACAAAGGTATGTCACTTGTTCCTCCTTACTAGCTAATTCAATGGTCGTAACTTAGGGAAAGAGTCATGTTTTGTCCTATTTTGTTCTAGATCCAGGTGGATCTAGGGAGATCTATTAGTGTCTGCACCTACCGCTTAGTCCGATAATACTAGTGTACTATTTCGTGAAGAACCAAGATATTGAGGAAGCAATACATGTCATTTCCCTTGATTTAAGAGACTTGGAGGGTGCGTTACTCAACATCAAAATATGTCATGATATAATCGTGGCACCAATGAAAAATTATATTGAAGAATGGTTCAAGAAAGCAATCAACAAATTGACCAATGAGGGGAAAGAAACAGTTGAGACAGTTCATGTAACCATTAATGAAAACCATAAAAGGATAGCAGCAAGCAAGTGAAAAGACGAGAGACCATCATAGTAAGTTTATGCTGATAACATCTTTCTTTCTTTATCAGTTCTTTCATCCAGTTACTCCTCTTCTTTGACTAGAAAGGTTTAACTGAAGTTTGATAACTTCTCTTTTTCTTCTTTCCAGGTCTTGTTTTTCTTTTACCACCCACCATCCTCCTTATACAAGCTTAATTCTTGTTTATATTTGTTTTATGGTCTGCGGGAGCCCCAATCCCAGTCCTTAGGACAAACACATTTTAAATTTCAAAGAATATGTAACAAACTATATATTTTTTAGAAATTTCAAGAGAGTTATTTCGGGATTAGTTTTGAATGTGCTTTGTAACTCTGAGTTTTGAGTATAAATTATTTGAGATCGATCTATCATTATCTCTATTTGAGTTGTCCATGTGTCTACTCTATTAAATTTCTCGTATGCATGCAGATCATCTTGTTTTTTATTGTATGTGATCAGAAATATTTATTTTAACTATGATGTATGTGAGGAAATTTTGTCTATATTTTTTGGTATGAAGTGTGCGGTTATTGTTCATTTCTCAGGAACCTTCTTTAAAAGAAAAAAAAAATTGTCTATCTTTCTTGCAATATTTATATTTCCTTTATTACCATGACGAACTTCTGCAAAGTACCATATTCTGATTATCTAGAGTCCCAAGAAAATCTTAAAGTAAAGAGGAGTACCACATGTATAAAAATATAGGGGGATTTACATCCTCGTGAGATTGTTGTTTCGGTCCTAACGGATTCAAGCGTCAACATTTTTGGCAACCATACTGGGGAGTGAACTGAAAAATTGAAATCTCGTCTTAGAATTTTTTGAAAAATATATGACTTTTTCCCAAGCTAATCAGCCCCACCTGGAAATTGGATTGAATAATCAATGAGTCATCTTACATCAGCTATACAATCTGGTAATAACGAAATCCAAGACCCGAGAAGAATTATAAAGGTATTGGCATATCTTAGCCTGAGAAGAAGAAAGAGAGATCCTCTGGAGACAGAGGAGAGACGAACGACAAGACCAAAGAAACCAAACACTAGTTGGAGCAGCACAAGGATAAGGTAATGATTGAAGATGGATTAATACAAAGGACCCATTACCAGAAGTAAAAGCAAGAAACTATGGATTATAAGAAGTGAAAATCATATTCCTAGAACCTCTCCGGATATGGTAGAAAGAAATGAACCATGAGAAGAACCTCATGAAGAGAGACAAGAAGGTAGAAGAGGGGTTGCAAGAAATCAAGAAAATCGGAGAAGAATAAGAGATTCCCCTTTAAATCTTCTAGGTGAGAAACATGATCTCCCTATTCTCCCTAAGGGTACCTTGAAGGGATTTTCTAGAGACGGAACAATCGATGCAAAGAGACACCTTCACTTGGTTCTTGATTTTTGTGATTTTCATCGTGTTGAGTATGACGATGTCATGGTAAGGTTATTTCTTCAAACCTTATCAGGAAGAGCGTATGAATGGTATACTACATTACCTAGTCTATCAATTTCCTCGTTTAATGACCTAGAAACCATGTTCCTAACTATGTTCGCCCCTAAAATTTCTTATCACACCATTCTCACCGATTTCACCTGGATTGGCTTGAGGAAGAATTAAATAATACGAGATTTTAATCTCGGGTTCAATAAAACCTTGAGTAAGATTCCAGAAGATAAAATACCTAATGACCCAGTCATACTCGGTTGTTATAAGAATGAAATGCCTCCAAATGTGAAATATGTTATCAAAACATCCCAGATGGATACCTTGGAGAAAGAAATGACTAAAGCCACTGAGATGGAATAAATTATGATTGAAATAGGTGTCGACCCCGACATCGTACTGGGAAAAGTACAAAGGCATCTGGGAGGATTAAGTATTAATAATCAAGGATCCTCTAGTTCAAGAAATAACGAAGATTTCAAGCCACAACTGACCCAAAATCAAACAATTGGAGGAGGATTTTTCAAGGGAACCATACCATATGTGGATGTAGACCCTTTTGCGGCACAAGAAACCAAACAAAGAATTGAAATTGCACAAATGAATAGAACTATCAAGCAAATGCAGAACGAGATAACTAGACTAAGAAGGGGGGGTAATTATGTAGCAAATCCGAGAATTTCATTCCCAGAGAAAAGAAGGAACCCTCCCCAAGAAACTAGAGTGAGGTTTGAAAACATGGATAATATGCAAAGACCAAGGGTTCCTAGGAAACCTACTCTGAATGCAGTTGTTCTGGATGATGTATATGATGAGAAAATGGTTGATCAAGAGAACTATTATTCACCCCATGAAAGTTCTGAAACTGTACAGATGGACGGATGCGAGACATCCATGTACATATTTGAAGAAGGCAGCAATGACCCTAACTTGCAAGAAAACATTGCCCAGACAAGAGGATTTGTAAATAGATCCAAGAATAAGAATGATTCTGAAAAAGAAAAACAAATGAGAAAATGACGGATAGCGTTGGAAATAAGAAGCAACACCTAATGTCAAACTCCACTCAGATGACATACAATGTTGTAGAGGACTTAAGTAAACTAATAATAACTCTTCCTTTTACAGAAGTGGGGAAGATTCCCCAAAAAAGGGAAAACATTTTGAGATTGTTGGATGATCCATCTAAAAAAGCAGAATTTGTTGTTACAAGTGTGAAACAAAGCTAGAAAAAATAAACCGCCAAGTTGACAGGTAAAATTCGTGCCTTTTATATTTCAATTGAAAATCATGATGTTGCACTTCATAATTGTTTAGTTGACACTGGCGCGACCAATAATATTATGAAACTGGCGGTCATGGAGGCATTGGACATGAATTGTACCAAATATTACGAGACTAGTGAAAGTATATATGTAATTGATTCTAGACAAGTGCCATCTTATGGAGAAATCAAGGAATTTTATGCTGGGATCACAGTGGCACCCCATATTATTACAGTTTTCAATATTATTGTAGTATACCTTCCTCCAACATATGGAGTTGTTTTGGGAAGAGATTGGTCATGCATGATCAGGGGATATATAATGAATGATGGAATTTGCATGATGCTACAAGGCAAAGAAGGAGCAATGATTAAGGTTCCCATGAACCCAGGAAACCCTTCTCTTTCAAAAACAAGAATAAAGAATTAATGGAAGATTATATAGACGTCAAGATTGGAAATTATGTTATCCTAGACATGGAACATAGTGAAAGCCTAGAGAAAATTCAAGACACAGAGAATCAAGAGAATATGTTTGAAGGTTATTGGAGGATTTCATTTGATGGAGCTTGTTCAAGCTCCGAGAGTGGAGTTGGAATTGTCCTTGTAAGTCCAGAAAATATTATGCATCCACATGCTATCAAACTTGAATTTACATGTACTAATAATGAGGCAGAATATGAAGCTTTGATTTAGGGGATGATTCTCACACAACAAATGAAGATAGAACATCTAATTGTGACTGGAAACTCCGAGTTGGTAATTAATCAAGTCACCCGGAGGTATTAAATCAAGAAGGAAATACTCAAATTATATTTCAAAAGAGTTAATGAATTGATGGAATCTTTCAACTCTTTCAACATTTATTTCATTCCAAGGGACAAGAATCAGAAGGCAGATTCATTGGCTTTTGCGGCCTCAATGTCAAACCCAAATGATATACAAAGAAAAACACTTTTCAAGTAGAAAGAGTATTATGACCTTTTGTACCTGATAACTTGGAATATTTTCAAGTACTTGAGAATGATGAACAGTTGGAAAAATATTTGTTGAATGATGATGATGAAGAAAATCACATGTCTGTTGTCCCAAAATATTGTATTCACTCTGAGTCCCCTTTTATGAAATATGATCATGCTAAGAATATCCTGGAAGAAATTTCACTCTGAAAGGTTCAAGAAACAAGAAAGATCAATATTGGAACTAACAATTCCCCAAAATATGTCAACTTGGTAGTTCATTGCACCAATGAGGAAGTTGATAATATGTTGCATTGTTTAAAGATTATGTTTATGTGTTCACATGGACCTATGATGATTTGAAAGCTTATGATAAAACAATATTTCAACATATCATTCCTTTGAGAGAAGAAGCAAAGTCGGTCAAGAAAAAAATAAGGATGATGAACCCCAAATTTAAACCTATGGTAAAGGTTGAATTGGAGAAATTAAGGAAGGCCAGAATAATATATCCCATTAGACATTTTGATTGGATTTCAAACCTGTGATAGTAAGAAAGAAGACCGGGGAAATATGGATATGATTAGATATTAGGGATCTTAACAAAGAAAGTATAAAGGATAATTATCCTTTACCTAACATGGAGTTTCTTCTCCAGCAAGTCATGGGATCAGCTTGTATGTCCATGTTGGATGGTTTTTCTGGATATAATCAAGACTTGGTTGCTAAGGAAGATAGAGCAAAGACAACATTCATGACACCTTGGGAGACATATGCATATGCTAGGATGCCCTTTGGTTTGAAGAATGTAGGAGCCACATTTCAGAGGGCCATGTATCATGCATTTAGTGGGTTGATAGGAAAATTCATGGTAGATTATCAATATGACTTGGAAATGAATTCAAAAACAAGGGGTGATCATATACATCACTTGTGAAAATATTTTGATAGATGCATGTTATATGGTGTCTCTTTAAATCCACAGAAATTTTTATTCGTTGTAACTCAAGCAAAACTATTGGGTCAAATTGTGTGCAAGGAGGGGATTTATATAGATATATAAAGAGTTAAAGAAACAAATGAACTCAACCCCCGGTCATCTAAGAAAAGCATGCAATCCTTTTTCGTCAAGATCAATTTTGTGTGGAGATTTGTTCCTGACTATGCAAGTATTGTGAAGCCGATCAATTTATTGTTAAAAAGGGACCAAAGGTTTGAGTGGACAACAAATAGACAAGAATATTTCAATAATTTCAAAAGGGAAATCACCACAGCTTCAGTCCTCATTAGCCCATATTTTCAAATGGATTTTATCATCTATTCGTTCGCTACAGAAACAATTGTCGCATATTTTCTTACTCAGAGGAATACCAAAGGTGAAGAAATCCCAGTCAGTTTCATGAGAAAAACCCTTCATGATTATGAAATGAGGTATTTAGAACTAGAAAAGAAGGATCGGGCTCTTGTGAAAGAGGTGGCTCACTTTCAGACATACATGCTAAATTCTCATGTCATTGCTTATGTTCCATCCTCACCAGTGAAAATGATTTTGAATAAACAATTGAGAGAAGGAAAATGGGCTAACTGGCTAGCGAAGATCCAAGAATATGATATTGAAATTAAACCTTTAAAGGTTGTCAAAGAACAAGGTTTATGTAATCTCATCGCAAATAGTGATTCTATGGATTGAATGATTTCAATTTCAGTAGGAGAACCATTGGACGATTCAAAATGGTATGGATACATTGTATTCTATTTGAGGTCCAGGAAGTTTCTAGTCACCATGAACCCTAAAGAGTGGAGAACATTGAAGATGAAGTCAAATCAATATGTGTTGATTTTTGATATATTGTTTAGAAGGAACTATGATGGTATATTACTAATATGTGTTGATGAAAACAAATCCCATGAACTTATGAGATAATTCCATGAAGGAATATGTGGTGGAAATTTTTCACCTATTGCCACTGCCCATAAGATAATAAGAGATGGATTTTATTGGCCATCAATTTTTAGAGACTCATATGCCATAATAAGGAAGTGTGTATCTTGACAACAATTTTCAGGGAAAATGAAGCGATTTGTGATGTCGTTATAGGCTATAACTATAGAAAAACCATTCTCTCGATGGGGATTTGATGTTGTCAAGCCAATAAATACAAATTCAATCAAGGGACATATGTACATTCTCATCGCTCTAGATTATTTTACGAAGTGTCCAAAAGTAGTGGTATTGAAAAAGGTTGATTCTGAAGAGTTAAATAAGTTCCTCAAAAATAATATTTTGTTCAGATTCAGTGTCCCAGATAAATTTATCACCAATAATGGTTTGATTTTCATTGGTTCAGAATTTAAAGAATTTTGTGGAGAATGTGGAATTATTATGGGGAAATCATCAAACTATTATCCACAAGGGAATGGTATTGAAAAATCTACAAATAAGACACTCATTCAGATATTGAAGAAAACTATTAACAACAACCAAAGGAATAGACATTTGAATTTGACTGATGTGTTGTGGGCAAGAAGAACGACTCCAAAGGACAACACTAGGATGTCTCTGTATACATTGGTTTATGGGAAAGAAGCAAAAATTCCAATTAGCCTCGAACTCAATTCTTTGACTTTTGTGGTTAATACAGAAGATACAGAAGGCAGTTCACCTATCCAAAGGAGGATCAATCAATTGTTGAAATTGGAGGAAGAACGAAGTAAATCCCTAAATCGAACTTCTCAGAGACATCAAAGTGTCAAAAGATATTTTGACCAGAGTGCAACTGTAAATAATTTTCAGAAAGGAGAACTGGTGTTACTCTGGAACAAAGCCAAGGAGAAACCATCAATGCACACCAAATTCAAAGAACTCTGGATTGGACCATACATCATCAACAATATACTGGGTTTTAATTTCTATATGCTCAAACACATGAAGGGTAAAATATTAATGTTTCCTATCAATGGGAAACATTTGAAAGGTTTCTTCACCTAAAACTTTCTCATTTTCCTTGTACATAAATTTTATTTTCCAGTCTGTATATTCTTACCTTTGACTCCATATTCCAATGGATGGATGCACCTGGTCATAAAGATTATGGATTCTTGACAACCCACAGGGGGTTTTTGTAGTATTCTAGATATAAAATAGTATGCAGAACAGAAATATATTAGCTAGAAGTGGCAAAACAACAAGACATAACCATAAAAATACCATAACAATACTAGAATAATACAAAAATAACACCAGAAAGAGAACCTTGATTAAATATAGCAATGTTCACTTGCCTCTTCAAGGGGGAAACATCCAACAGAGCAGCACTCTATTACAAAAATATGCAAGACAAAACTTCTCATACCCTTGACTCTTATTTATACTAAATATATCTATCCAAAAGAATAATCTAGAGGAAGATCCTTCTAGAAGCGGAAGCTTCTATTAGGTCTTCTTACAATTGACTTATTCCTCCTTATTGCTAGGTCTTATTAATATTGACCTTTATTACATGGAAATATATTATTCTACCCACTTGAGGGTTAGGTAGGTTAGGTCCCTAATATGCCCTCCCCCTTAAAATAAACCTTGTCCTCAAGTCTTGAGATGAGGAAATTGTTGCAGAATGTGAGCTGGCTCCCAGGTGGCATCGGCTGGAGTTGTATCTTTCCACTGGACTAACACTTCCTTGATGGTGGTTTGACGAAGACAACACTCACGCTAGTCTAAAACTGCTTGTGGTTGCAACCAGATGGATCCTTCTTCATCCAACTCGGGAAGGTTGGTTTGAGTTCGACACTTAGTTCCAATCACCTTCTTTAAGCATGAGACACGAAAAAAAGGATGGATTTTAGAAGAACTAGGCAAAGATAACTGATAGGCCACCTGTCCCATGTGCTTGAGAACTGTATAAGGACCATAAAATTTGGGCACCAATTTCTGACAATGTTCTTCCTTGAGTGAAGTTTGTTTATAAGGTTGCAGACAAAGAAATACTTGGTCACCTTCAACAAATTGATGTTCTAAGCGACCTTGATCAGCTTGTTGCTTCATGCGATTCTGATTCATGACCAAATTCTCTTTGAGGGTATGGAGAATAGCCTCTCGAACTATAAGTGTTTGGTCAACCGCTTGAACCTTTGAGACACTTGGCATGTAGGAGAGAACAGAAGGTGGATTTTGTCCATATATTGCTTCAAAAGGAGTCATACGAGTAGTTGTATGGTAAGAATTGTTGTACCACCATTCAGCTAATAGTAACCATTGATACCATTGATTTTTCCTGTTAGAGGAAAAACACCACAAATAAGTCTCCAAACACTTGTTGACAACTTCAGATTGACCATCATTCTAGGGATGATAGGCGGTACTGAGATGGAATTGGGTTCCCTGTAGCCTAAACAATTCTTGCCAAAAATTGTTGGTGAAAGTGGGGTGTCGATTAGAAATAATAGAATGAGGCATGCCATGAAGATTGAAGACATGATCCATGAAAATTTGAGCCACAGTGGATGTAGTAAATGGATGTTGAAGAGCACATAAATGAGCATACTTGGAAAGACGATCAACTACCACCATGATGACTGACTTATTTCCTAATTTAGGTAATCCCATAATGAAATCCATAGATACGTCCCTCCAAATAGCAGGTGGAATTTGAATCAGTTGGATTGTGCCAGGGGTTTTGATTGTTTAAACCTTGTTACGTTGAAAAATATCACATTCTGCCACAAAAGCATGAACGTCCTTTTTCATACCATCCCAGAAAAAAAGAACGTTTGACCATGTCATAGGTTTTGGTAAACCCTAAGTGCCTAGCTGTGGGAGTAGCATGAAGCTCAGAAAGCACCATGGATTTAAGTTGTGACTCTTTACTTAAATAAAAATGGCCTTTGTAGCAAAGCTTATCATTGTGCCAAGAGTACCCTGGGGAAACTGAAGAATTGTCTTGCAATTGTTGGATCATATGTGAAATTTTAGGATCTTGTAGCCATTCTTGGCAAACAGCTTGGATCCAATATGGAACAATGAAGGATAAGGAGAAAAGGGACCCTTCATCTTCATATTTTCGGGAAAGAGCATCAACAACCACATTTTTTTTCCTTTCTTGTAAATGATTTCATAATCATATCCAAAGAGCTTAGTTACACATTTTTGTTGCTCTGGAGAGGAAGGTCGTTGCTCCAAAAAATACTTGAGGCTTTGATGATATGTCTTAATTTGGAATCGTTGCCCCAAGAGATAAGGGCACCAAAGATCCACTACATGCAGAATAGCCAACATTTCCTTTTCATAGATTGATTGGCCCAAATGGCTGTCTGAAAATTATTTGATGGTAAAGGCCAAAGGTCTGCCCTCTTGCATAAGGATTGCCCCAATTCCTCTCCCTAAGGCATCATATTCCAAGACAAAGGTATTTGTGAAATCAGGAAGGGCCAAGACCGAAGTAGTGTACATAGCCGCCTTCAATGCTTGAAAGGCCTGATTAGCAATAGGAGCCCAAGTGAAAGAATTCTTTTTAAGTAGAGCAGTGAGAGGCACCGCAATATTTCCATAATTCTGAACAAACTTGTGATAATATCCTGTTAAACCCAGAAAACCATGCAATATTTTGATAGTCTTGGGGTGAGGCCAATCCTGCATGGCTTTGATCTTCTTAGGATCCACTTGGACACCAGCCTTTCCAACAATATGACCCAAGTACTCAACTTCTGAGGCGCCAAAGGCACATTTAGAGTGTTTGAGGAAAATTTTATGTTGAGAGAGTAGATGAAGAACTTGATCCACGTGGAAAAGATGGGATTGCCAAGTTTTACTGTAGATGAGAATATCATCAATAAAAACTAAGACAAAATGACAAATAAAAGGACGAAAAACATGATTCATGAGGCTTTGGAAGGTGGAGGGGGCATTACACAGGCCAAAGGGCATGACCAAGAACTCATAGTGACCCTCATGAGTTCGAAAAGTAGTATTGGGGATGTCAGTGTCTTGCATACGGATCTGGTGGTAGCCAAAATGCAGATCAAGTTTGGTGAAATACTAAGCACCACTCAACTCATCCAAGAGATCATCAATGACTAGAATGAGAAAATTGTCCTTAATGGTCAGTTTATTGAGGGAACGAAAGTCAGGACACATGCACCAAGTACCTTCTTTCTAAAGTACCATGACCATGAAAGAAGAATAAGGGATGGTACTATGGCGGATAACACCCGCTTGGAGAAATTCCTGGACGATTTTCTCAATTTCATTCTTTTGGGCAAAGGGATGACAATAAGGGCGAACATTGGGAGGAAGACTGCCATGAACAAGGGGTATGGAATGATCATGAACACCACGAGAAGGCATAAGTCCCTGAGGAGTGGAAAAAGCATCTTGTTTTTTTTGAGAATATCTTGGAGATCAAGATGCACAGATGGTGCCTCAATCACATTATTAGAATGGAGTTGACAAATAATGTCGAAGTGGCCTTTATTGAGGATTTTTTCCTGGTGATAAGAACTGATGATCTCAGGAGAACTAGCTATGAGACCTTGTAAATGATATTGTTTTCCCTCCTATTGGGATTGCATGGTTAATTCTTTAAAATCCATAAGAATGGGACCCAAAGTGTGTAACCATTCAACACCTAGCATAATGTCACACCCACCCATTTCAATGGAAAACATTTTCACAACGCCCACCACATTTCATGGACCCATTATTGGCTATCATGATTTGAAAATTATTGACAACACGAATGTAGCAATTGGTTTCCTGGGAAATGCGACAATGAATAAAATTGTGGGTGCTACCATTGTAAACAAGGATGATGACCTTTCTATTCTTAATAAATCCAATGAGTTTGAGGGTTTGTGGAGCAGAGAAGCCAGTGAGGGCATGCAAGGAAATGAGTGGTTCAACTTCAGGTGGGTCAGTGGGCTCTGGGGTAGCATCGGGAAGGGAGGGTTCTTCAATAAGTGGAACTATCACATCTTCTTCAGGAACATCTTCGGAAATGGCCATAAAAAGTTCTTGTTCCTTACACTTGTGCCCTGGAAAATATTTGTCATCATAATTATAGCAAAGACCCTTTACTTGGAATTCAACCATTTCAGCCCTAGTTAATTTCTAGACCTTGAGGGGAGTGACAGGGGGCTAGGATTAGTGGGCCTAGGGCGAGGAACAAAAGAGGGTTTTTTGTTCTGGGAAAAAAAAACTTGTTGGGCTTCTTTAGCACGTTTAGTAGCTTCCAACCAAGTATGAGGGTGGGCCATGAGAACCTGGGATCGGATTTCATACTTTATGCCACTAATAAAGCATTCATGGAAGAAATCATCTGACATGCCCTCTGTTCAAAAGGCCAAATGCTCAATAGAATTTATAAAGTCTTCCATTGTGCCTAACTATTTCAACTTGGTCAAATGACCAAGATAGTGGGTATCAATGTCAAAGCGATCATAGAGCTCTGCAACAAACTAGGTCCATGCAATATGTTGGAACACATATATATTT
>JZKD02S2156932.1:153003-163364 GCA_000966675.3 Picea glauca
TGAAGCTATCTGAGTGGGTTTGGGACCCTTAGGTTGTTTGTTGTTGTAGCGAGGATGTTGCTTCTTGGGATACTTGGGTTTATCTTTCTGTTGGGCAACTAAGGCTTTGTTTGAACTACCTGCAGTGTTGATTACTCCAAGTTGTATAAGCTTATCTTCCTCTCTAATCAAGGAAGTACAAAACAAGAGAGGGTTGTACATAATATTTCCCTATAGCCTCTTTCATGGCATAGAAGGTAGATACAAACGCAGAATATGAACTACCTAGCTTAGAAAGAATAAGATATATGCAACGCTCTTCCTTCATTGTTATCTGACATTCTTCACACAAAAGTCTGAGTGTTTTAAACTTAGATAGATATTCTCCAAGGCAAGAAAAATCACTTGGACTCAAGGTCAGTATTTGATTTTCTAACTGTTGTGCTTGAATAATATTGAGTTTACCAAACACAGATTCAATCTTGTCCCAAGCTGCTTCGAGGTCATCAATTCCTTGAAGGTGGTACCTTAGATCAGGAGAGATGGACATTCCAATTAGTCCACGTGCTTCATCATTCCTATTATCCCATTTGGCTTTCTTATCATCATAAGTGGGGGTCGTTTCCTTTCCCATGGTAATCCGATACAGGCCTTTACTTCTTAATAAATCTTCCATATGGCATCTCCATTGGAAATAGTTGTCACTGGTAAGCATGACAGTACTTGTAGAAGCCATATTAAATATGTAGATAATGCAGATTTAAAAACTAAAACTAATGATCTAGATGGAAAGACCTCGAAAAGTTGTGCGGTTTTAAAAAAAACGACACTGAAAACGGACTTCTGATGTGAGAGTTATGCCCCTTTTATAAAATGCATAAACAGTAACCGAATAACTACGTGATAGTGTAAGCTACTTTATGAAGTGACCCACTTTTATAAAGAGAAGTGGGGATCACTTTTACAATGAGGTTACCTTATAACAGAAAATTTGCATGAAAAATAACTCTAAAATAAAATATAAAGCTACTTATAGTGATTCACTTTTATACTTGAAGTGAAATGCACTTTACAATTTTTAGCATGAACTTTTTCAAGAAAAAAGTAACAAAAGAGAGACTTGAACTCAAGACCTCTTGCTTAATAAGGCAAGTTTTAACCAAATGGTCTAGAAAAACATATTGTAATGTTCAGAAGGAGGATTGTTGTTGTTGTTGTTGTTGTTGTTGTTGAAGATGGCCTTGGAGAGTATGCTCCAAAAAAACTCTTTTCACACAAGAAAAAAATTTCGCTTCTCGATGACAACAAGGGTTAGATCTCGGTTAGCCTACCCGGAAGATGCACCTTTTCCTATCTATTTCTGATTTGTTGAGATCGTACAAGGTGTAGGGCAAAGAGCATACACAGATCTAAAAGAGTATTAGCCCGGAAAATAAAAAATACAAACCGAAATAAAATCAAAACTTTGCAGAAATTTAAAAAAAAATGCATATTCAGACTTTATACCTCCGGATTTGACTGTAATGGCCATATCTCGGGCAAACGGAAACCTTTTTGAGTGAAACGAAAAATGTTCCTAAATGAAACGAGTTCTCCGAACGCAATGGAACATTCCTCTCAGTCTAGAAATGTACGAAAATGCCAGTAAATGGAGATGAGTCAACTCGGCTTCACGATCTCGATCTACAACAGGAGAGGGTCTTCAAACAGGCTCTGATACCATGTTCGACAACACAGGTATTCCAATAGAGGAAGAACACCTTCAGTAACCACTCACATAACCAGATCAAAGATCAACACAATGATGTTTTCACATAGTAAAACCCCTACGGGGAAACATCCATGGCCCCAGCCAACGCGGCCACTTGGAGCAGTTTATTAATGCAAAGAAAAAGATTAAAGAGAGATTTTACAAGAGATTTTCTCACAATCGATCATCGGCAAATGACCCTCCATGCTCTTTAAATAGAGATCATGGACCAATCGGGTGTTAAGCCATGGATCAATGGCCATTAAGATCAAGGAGAGTATGAACCGTCGGATCACTCTATGTTGGGAACATGTCGTGACCGTCGGATTTCCTAACTACAAATGCATACTAATGCATACTAAAGAAACACACTTTTACCTAACGACATATTAGACCAAGTAGATCTTAACTAACTCCTAAGTGTCTAAATATTCTAACACAAATAAGATCCTGGACCACCACCTAAATCTTTTCATTAAGGAAAGTAAATGCTTCATTAGTAGAGGTATTGGTAAACTGATGCAATTAAAGGAAAGGGATATTGAATTTTGAATTTCATTGTGCGGTTTTACTAAACAACAAGTTTTCAAGATAAATAGTTTTGTGCATTTCCTGTGACAGGTGACATAATACTTAAAACCTGCGAGGCTAATATAGTTGAAAGTACCAGATTAGCCAAGTGAAGAGAGCTTGTGAAGAATCTTGTTCCTCACTCAACAACGAGTCACTCGCCATGAAAGTAGAAAGTATCTCTGAAGCCTTGGGGAAAATTGATATTGCAAAACATCAACTCAGTTCCAAGACAAGTATGGAAGAAGCCCGGGTCAAAATCCAGCAGTTGAAACAAGTTGACCTTACTCAGATAAATAAATGGATAGTAAATCCTAGTCTACGGATATAGTCTATAACTCAAGAAGCCAAGAGGATGGAAGATAGACTGCCTCATATAGAGAAGAAGTCATACACCTTTGAGGCAAATAATACAACATAGCCTTCCAGGCTGCTGGTGTAGTTTGTGGGCAGATGCGTTCAGTGCGTTGAGCAAGGAATATCCAACACAGCTGGGAACAAATGATGCAAAGTGTGTATTCCTACTACACAGGTCATGATTAAAGACCAGTTGTTTCTGAGCTGGAGTACAAGAAGAAGAAACATCTTCACCAACAGGCGAATAGACAAATGAGATGCAAGTGAAACGTTTCAAATTTTCACATATTGTAATATTTAGTTGTTTTTAATTATGAGAGTTTCAACCGCCTAGGGTTGAGATCATTTTGTATAAATATATAGTTCAAAGACTTAACACAGGCTGCTTCTTGCCGAATGTAATAGAGAAAATCTTCTTTTGTGAGAATTAATACAAGTGCAGACCGAGATTCCAACCTTTGTGCAGTTTGAGTTATGTGTTTCTCCTATATTCCACATTTCTAGCTTCCTTTATGTCATTCCTTGATAAGTGAGTGGTTTCAATTTATTACTACTACTACTGTAGTCACATTTTATTGGTTGTTTGATAAGCAAGTAGTTTTTCCTTTGTATTTGCTATCAGTAAATACAAGACCTGTGAGCTATTTGGATAACAGTATTTTTTATCCTTTCAAGGGTGCATTCTTTATTTTCTTCTACTATGAGCAAGGTAAGATTCATTGGGTATTGATGCCTCATTTTGTTTAATAGTTTTGTAAGTTTTCTACCATATCATTTGATTTTATAAATCAACTCAGACGACAAAAGACGACCTCTGTTATATTCTATCATTAATTTTATTTGAGGATTAATTCTTATTATAACTAACGGAAGAAAAAGCACCTTTCAAAACATCCCTTTATATTCCTGATGCCTTGACATTACCCTTTGAGCCTTAAGTGTAATCTCAAGAACAACATCTTTTTAGCGCCATTGTCGGGGACGAAGAAACGAAGTTATTTTTCCCTGGGAGAACAACATGGTGAGTTTCTCTCTTTGATAGTGAACAAAGATTGAACATAATAACAAGGCCAATTTTTTATCTTTCACTTGGCAACTCCATTACAGATAAACTGGCATTCGGTAGAAAGAATACCAGGAAGAACCTAGACGATCAATAGACTACGCATGTATCCAATCCGGAAAAGATATTAAAACCAAGGGGATATCTCAAGCAGACTGTCACATCCACAAGTAAGGTTTACCAACCCAAAACCATTCAAACTAATGCTAAGGTCCCACCTAAACAATCAGTCACGCAAGAAGGTTCCACACAAACCCACTTCGAAGGTACTTCAACCGATAAACTTGAAACTGAAACCATAAACCCCGAGTTGGTTTTACCTGAGATAAAATCCGAGACTGATTCGACTTCCCCCTTTACTATTAAAGGTAAAAGATCCCTTTTGATACCCTCTTTTATTGATATTCTGTTGGTCCCCGAAGTAAAGGTTTTAGTTCCCCTGAACTCTGAGGAATACATCTTATACCCTGATTCAAATCATGTTGGTTCCCCTGTTTATATATCCTGTAAATCCGAAGAACCCAGTCCTCATTCCCCTTTTCCTCCCTTATTAGATTTTCAATCTCCTAACGGTCAGTTCCCCCTAAAAATCCTTCACTTCATCCTGAGGTAGCCGAAAGGTCACTGCAAGTTTTTGAAAATCCTCTCTATAACTATCAAAATTCATCCCCCAAATTTTCAATGGTTGTGGTTGGAGGTGGCCTGGGAGGTGACACTGTTGGAGGAGGTGGTGTTGCTGGAGGCAGAGATAGTGATGGAGGTGGAGGTGTTCAAGGAACACCCCCACCCCCTAGTATTTTCATTAAATTAGCTTCCAGATATGCCCCTTTAGTCCTTCTTCCTGTCCTTCATGACCTACCTAAAAATTACATGAAAAACTTATCAAAATTCACAAGAGAGGGAGACTTAACTGCCATAGAGCACATAAATTTTTTCGACCAATTCGCTGATATCCTCGGCATTGAGCATGAGGATGTTTACTCGAGACTTATGGTGCAAAATTTTGAGGGACAAGTAAGAACATGGTTTCGAGGGCTCTCGGTAGGTTCTATAGCATCTTATGAGGTGCTAGAAAACGCCTTTTTAAGGCAGTTGGGAGAGAAAAAAGATCATGTGTATTATCTGAAGGAATTTGGAGCTCTGAGAAAAAATAATTCTAAGTCAGTCCTAGAATTTACTCAGAGATTTAATTAACTCTATCATAAAATTCTAGCTAAAGTTAAACGCTCATAGCCTGCAACTAAAGTGACTTTCGTAGGGGCTTTTGAGCCTGACTTTGTCCTACTTTGAGGGAAAGGAGAGTTGTCGACCTCACTAGAATGCACGACGATGCCATTGAAATCGAGTCGAATATGATGGCATCAGGTAAACTAAAAGCAAAGGTCGAAATGAGAACCAAAGAAACTAAACGATTCAGGGAACAAGATGGACCCTCTGGATCTGGGAGGTCTATAGAGGATAATATGGATGACATGGAAAAAATAATCAAGGAGTTATCAAACAAAATATCTAGAATGGAACTATACCAAGCTAATCCTGATATTTTTTCCAAAAGAGATTTCAAAAGGAATCCCAAACCCCAGATCCTACAAAGACCAGTAAAAAACAAGAATTAGAAAATCAAAGCCCCTTTTAAAATCGAAAACTTCATGCAAACTAATGACATGAAAGACTATGAGGGGTTTTATGAAGACATAAATAATATCAATGATGATGACCGAGAACCTCACCTAACTAGACAAGATTATGAAAAATATTTAAACCAAGAACCCCTATTTGGAAATGAGGAAAGCATAAATAATCTAGGAGAGTCTGATTATCAAGGAATCGCTAACTCTATAATGCCCGGGCTTCAACAAAAATATAATTTAATGCCCAGAGATAAAAAATTTGCAATTGATCCACCGAAGATCTTGTTGAGAAGTAAAAAGAGTGAGGTATCTCAACCATCCACTGAATCACAAGCTGCCAAAACAAAAGAAGTTGAAATGCAACCTGCCAAAATAAAAATGGTAGAAACCCAAGCTGCTAAAACAAAGACAGCCGAAACAAAAACAACACGGACTAACAGGCCAGAAAAAAGAGAAACAGAGATCCCAACCAGAGAATTCAAAAAGACAATTAGAAGTTTCAATCTGGAAAGCAAAATTAATAAAATCAAAATTCTTGTACCTCTGGTTGAACTGGAGAAAAATCCAATATACAGAAAGCAAATTGCCAAGATGATAAATTTTTCAGATGTTGAAAGTCATGCGGATGTTATTAATTTAGAAGATGATAGACCTACTATAATGTTTGGTCCGCATATTGAAAATTCAAAAGATCATGTCGCTCCTTTTTATATTACGTTGACTATGCATGATCACCTAATCCATAACTGTATGTTGGATTCTGGAGCCTCCCACAACTTGATGCCCAAAGTTATTATGGAGAAACTGGGTCTCGAGGTTACTAGACCATACCGAGATTTGTATTCTTTTGATTCAAGAAAAGTTAAATGTCTTGGTATGATAAAATATTTGGTGGTTAATCTTGCACATATTCCTGTGAAGAGAATTCTTATGGATGTAGTTGTTGTTGATGTCCCTGCAAAATATGGTATGTTTCTATCTAGGTCTTGGGGTGCCAAACTTGGAGGAGTGCTTCAATTGGACATGATGTATGCTACAATTCCAATTTTCGGTGGACAGTTCACCTGTCTATACAAAGAGGCAAGGTTGGCATATACTGTAAGCGACCCACATAACCCAAATAACTACCCAGTATATGTCTCCGATCAGTATTTAGGGAACTATATATTATCAATTGGTGATGATTTCGATGAATGTACAGAAGAAAATTGTACAGAATAAGAAAACAAAAAAGAAAAAATAGAAATAATAAATAAAAATGTAAATAGTATAGGAGTTTGGAAAATGTTTTTTGATGGTGCTTCCTCTTGTGAAGGAGCAGGAGTCGGGGTGTTGTTTGTGGCACCCGGAGATGAATTCATTATTCCTTTCTCATACATATTATTGGACATTGACTATACTAATAACATATGTGAATATGAAGCTCTTATCTTGGGGTTAGAGGCTGCCATGAAATTGAAAATCAAAAATCTAATAGTTTACGGTGATGCAGAATTAAATGTAAAACAGATAAAGCAGCAGTATTAAGACAAACATCCAAGGCTAAGGTCATATAGGAACTGTTCCTAGGATCTGATAGAAAACTTTTTTTCATCGTTTAATATTTATCATATTCCCAGGATAGAAAATCAACAAGTTGATTCTCTAGCGAAAGCAGCTGCTACTTTTATGCCACCTACGGTCTTAAAGCTAAAGTATCACATAGAAATGAGGCACGAGCCTTCTATACCAAATAATGTTCATCACTGGAAGGTCTTTGAAGATGATGAGAAGATCAAGCAGTTTTTATAAATGGTTGATGAATTTTCTGAAACGCACATCGACCAAGAAAATCAGAATGAGCCTACTTGGATCATGCAAGAAGGTGAAGATCCTCAGGAGTTCCAAGATAAGATTGATAATCACCGCATGTTAGTGTTGAAAAACAATCAGATCCCAAAAGGTCTAATCTCTCTAGAAATATTATTTGATCATGATGGTATACCCTTAAAGTCTACCTTGCAACCTCAACCCGAAGAGGTTGAAGATTGTGATATTGGCACTAAGGAAAATCCCAAAGTGGTCAAAATATCTAAATACCTTCCACCCAAAATGAAAAGTAAATATGTTGAGCTATTCAAACAGTACAAAGATGGCTTCACTTGGTCTTACGATGAACCGAAAACTTATGATACCACTGTCATCGAACATAAAATTCCTTTAAAGTCGAGCATCAAACCCTTCAGGCAGAAGCTTAGAGAGATAAACCCTATACTCCTACCTGTAATAGAAAGGGAGGTTAAAAATATCCTTGATGCAAATATTATTATTCCACTCAATTATTATAAGTGGGTAGCCAACTTAGTTCCAGTCTGGAAGAAGAACGGTGAAATCAGACTTTACATGGATTTTTGGAATCTAAATAGATCATCCCTTAAAGATAATTATTCACTCCCTAAAATGGATCACGTTTTGGAAAAAGTGGTCAGAGCTAATAGAATGTCTATGATTGATGGTTTTTCAGGTTACAATCAAATTGCAATCCATGAAGATGATAAGGAAAAAATCTCGTTTACAACTCCATGGGATACTTTCATGTACGACAAAATTCCATTCGGTCTGATGAACGCAGGAGCCACTTTCCAATGAGAAATGGGCATCGAATTTGTTGGTGAGAGAGATAAGTTTGTTGTCATTTATCTCGATGATTTAACTGTGTTTTCTAAATCTGATGCAAAGCACTTAGTACACCTCAAACAGACGTTCGAGAAATGTTGAATATTCTATTTGTCTCTGAATCCCAAGAAGTCTCATTTTGAAATCCAGGGAGGTAAACTCTTAGGTCATATAGTATCTAGAGATGGAATCAAAATCGACCTGAAAAGGGTTGAAGCTATAGATACTATCAATATTCCTAGGAACAGAAAGGAAATATAGTCTTTTTTAGGAAAAACAATTTTTTAAGAAGATTCATTCCAAACTTCGTTGAAATTGTCAAACTGATTACGGATATGCTCAAGAAAGACAGTGAGGTCAAATGGAAAACTAAAGATAAATCATCCTTCGAATGCATCAAGAAAGTTATAGGTGAAGCATCGGTGCTGGCTAGCCCAGACTATACGAAAGAATTCCTGAATTTTTCATTTACATCCGAACATACTATCGCGGCAGTGCTCCTACAGAAGAACAATGAAAGCTTCAAGAAATGTTGGTTACTCTTCTTCTATACTGTCTGAGTTAATGACCCAGGGTTCATGTCTTTCAGGTTTCCAACAAAGCCTCTAAAACTATCGGCCCTCCTGGTAAACCAAAAGGCAACACAACACACAAAATGTGTTGTGCAGTCTCACCCAAGATAGCTTTAATGGGTGGTTGTAAGACTCATGTGTTTACAGCCTAAGATTGAGCGTGAGATGTGGAATCTATATTTTGAACCATTTATTATAACTTTTTCTTGCAACCTACTATTATCCATGACTACGCAGTAGATCTTGTAGCTTATTCCCTCAATATCACGACAGTAATTAAAAAAGCAATATAATAACTCATTCATTCATTAAGAACAACAAATAGCTACTGAAAAGATAATAAAGACATGCATGCATTCATCAAATTACACAGATATTACCATGGTTCACCCCTTCCTGGGATACATCCACAAAGATTTGGCTCTTGGTTGTCTTATTATGGTAGTTCTACATATACAACGTCACGCACTTACAATTCTCCACAGATGGGTAAGATATATATGAGGTGAACTAGATCGCACCAGGTTCCTCAGCCTATGATCTAATCCTCAATATATACCTTCTCTCCTCTTCTCTAGCTAAACAGCTTACAAAATAGTTCATATAGCAAAATGTTACATATCACAATGCAAAACCCCCAACAACAATAATCGGGGCTGACCAAAAGGGAACCCTCTATAATACCTCAGTATCGGTATTTATACATCTTTGGATCTTTAGCCATTACAATACATTACCAAAACCCTAACCCTACCAACGTTAGTTCTTCCTCTCGTGTGCGTGTTGTTCTTCCTTCCAGCTGTCACTTTCCTTGTGCATGCTTTCTTGCATGCACCCATGTTGTGTTTCCTTCCAGCTGTTGCTTCACTCTTTGCATGCTTTCTTTCCCCACGATCCTCCTTCTTTTCACTTTGGCCTGCTGCCAACCAGCCCCCAACACTGTAAGGGGCCAAATTAATTAAACAACCATTTAATTTACAACATAACATTAAAATTCAAGAAATTTCTATAATTTAGCACATTCACCTAAAATTTTATCAATAATAATAAAATTTTATAAGAGATTAAAACAATGCATAATTTGAAATACCTGAACCTGATGCTAATAACCCTCTGTTTGTCCTTTACTTTCTTGACCGTTGGTGCACTGTAACACACTGCCCAAAACCTAGTTCCTCCCTGCCAACTAGGTAACTTCCTAGCTCCAGGATATCATATGGATATCCTGGCCCCCGTGCCCAAAACCCCCAGCAACCCCGATGCACTGATACAATCCCACTCCCAAAATTTCACCTCTCTCTGCAAATCCCAGAGCTCCCCAAAATCCATCCCCCAACCTCCCGTAGAATCACCTCCTGTCCACCTCCTTCCCTTCCTTATCCCCCCTTCACCGATTTCCCCGCTTCATTTACTCCCTACCTAACTCATTTATTACCTTCTTATCCTTTCGCGCTAATGCCCCCTTATCCCTCCTTTATTATTTTATCCTCATGTAGTTAATATGTTATCCCTTGTTGGATACGTAACTTATTTTAAAAATATAGTTTATTACCCTCCTTTTATTTCTTTACCTTATTAATTAATGAGTTAATTAATACTTAAATTAATCATTGACAATCATGAATAACTAATTAATAATAATTAATTAGTACATGTTATTTTAAGAAACAATTATTGTTTAGCTAATCTTTTAGGACAGTTAGATTATTAAATTAATTATAATTAATAATCCTATATGTCTATTTAAGCAGGGTCGTTACATACACCCACCCTTCAGGAAACTT
>JZKD02S2156932.1:163414-182218 GCA_000966675.3 Picea glauca
TTATGTATGCATCCAATCCAGTCAGCAAGACTAGTCTTTTATAAAAGACAACAAACCAATCAATTGTTTGAGAAATCCTTTAATTACTATTATCCGGTTCAACAAATTTTTTTTTAAACAACTTTGGCTTAGTTACATAATAATGAATATTCATATATACTCATTTCTTTTTTTTTTTGAAGGAAAAACATTAACTTCCACCATAAGACAGATCTCCATACTTTCTCAACTATTACTACTCATCCTTCCTCCCTAACCTACTTCCATCTCCATTCCTATCCTGCCCATTAAATCTTACTCCACAACGATGCCCACAGAGCCGTTAAACAAACAATCCGTTCTAATCCCAGTGATGCTTATAGGAAATCCGACGGTCGTGAAGAGAACAAACCTTTGAAACCAAAAAAAAATCAAAATCTCATCTCTCGTCGGCAAGCTGAACTCATTCATTTATGAGATGATCTGGTAAGTTCAAGGATGGAGAAATCGCTTAAAACAAGCTGCGGTGTTATGACGGTGGAGTTGACTAAAATCCCTAGCATGTAATCAGGTTTCCATCACAGATGAGATTGAAGATAATTTCGAGATATCTTGCACAGATATTTCATGGAATCACATTGAGGCCATTTTTTTAATATGAAACCAATTGGACACAGAAAACCATCCCAGATCTTGCATGTTCAAACACGAATCCTCATATGCACAAAATCCCAAAAATACAACCCTAGTCACAGAGGATTATGCGGGCAATCCAATATAAGAATGACAGAAAGTATTACGTCTAATATCACATGAATTGCATATGTCATACAAGATCCAATCACTTCCAAATCAAATAACAAATTTTCCATCGATATGGGTGCTATTTCAATAAGGTTTCGTCAGCCTATATTTTAAATCCCCACGTAATCACTGACCCCGAACCTAACGCAAGCTTGACCCCTCCTGATGCCAAAAGGGATATGGACAGCACGTGAATTTGGGAAGTGATCTCTCCCTCTTCGCTCGAATGATCTAAAGTCGAAGGCATGCTCTGCTTTGTTTTCGGTTGTGAATATTCCGATCCTTTCCTTTACTTCTTCCACTACATAAAGTCGACACCCTTGCCTCACGCATCACTTAACCTTCATAGTTGATATAAAGTGTAACGACACTTTTCTCTGTACACCCTGGATCACTATTGGTCTTCCTTCATCATCGACACAAAGCACCCTCTTTGCGAAACAATCTACCAAAGCTCGATGAGCTGCTAACCAATCCATTCCAATGATTAGGTCATATGCCCCAAGAGTAGTGACGTATACCTTCAACCTGGCAGTACACACTCCTAGGTCTACTATACAATTATCGACACTAGGTCCTACTGCTTGTTTTCCCCCCGAAGCCATCTCGACTTGTTTAAATTCATCGTGCTCGTAGGCTGCCAACCCCTTCTTTTCTAATGCAGATGGGAAAATGAACCTATCTGTTGCACCAGAATCAAACAAAATCTTAAAATTAATATGATTTAGCGTACCTGATGACTCCACCACCGTGGATTGATGTTTAGCCTGGCGGTTATTAACCGCTGCGTAAATATGGTGGTTTCTACTTGCTCTCCCCATTGATGCCTTTCCTTCTCTATGTACGAACCCTGATTGTAACTTTGGGCAGTCGCGCTGGTAATGGGGTCCTTCGCACCTCCAACAGGTAACACGAGATTGAACCTGTGTGCTGTTATGTGACTGTCTCTGAAATGAGTTCCTCCCCCTGGAACTCCTGCCCCTACTCGTTGTTCCTTGAGATGTTCGTGGACCTGTCTGCGTCGCTGGCAATGAATGAGATGTTGCACTCACTGCCATTGAAATCCCTGCAGCTACTGTCCTTGGCGCGACTATGTTACCATATGGCGGTGGACTTGAGCCCCCTCCCCTAGGAAATGTCCTTGGGGTCTTTCCTACGAACCCCAGGTGATGCGGAAATGTTGGTCTTGTACCCTTGGTCAAGTTCATGCGTTCTTCAGCGTAACGCACATTTTCCATCGCCTTCGCCACTGAAGATAGTTTCCACATCCGCACCATAGCTCTTATCTTAGGGTTCAATCCATAGACGAAGCACTCTGCCTGTTGTTGGTCATTGTCCATATACAAAACATATTTGACCAGTTCCATAAACCTAATATCATATTCTTCTACAGTTCTGTTTCCCTGTACTAAGGCATGAAATGCCCCTACCTATTGTTCCTCATAGTACGCTGGTAGATATTTCCTTCGAAACCTCTCCTCGAAAAGTTCCCAAGACACTGTGTCTGGGGTAAGGTGCAGTTGTCTTTCCAGGTTGCCCCACAAGTTCAAGGTGCTGTCTCTTAACTAAAAAATGGCGATCTTTGCCTTTGAGTTTGACGCATAGTCCCTTAAGGCAAAACACCTGGTCATGCCTTCCAACCATGCTTCCATACGTTCACTGGCATGACCCCTGGCAAACTTCGAAAGTTTGATCTTCTACAATTCCCATGTGATGTCTTCAGGTGGAGGTCCTCCCCCTAAATCCCTTGATGCTTCTGTATTACCCATTCCAGACGGTGGGGGTTCCACTTCAATCCTTACCGGTTGTCACCCCTTTAAATTCTTGTTGATGGCTTCCAACTAGTGTAGTATGAGGGCAAGTTTGGGCGATGGTGGTGGTGGCACTGGCGGTGTTGGTGGTGCTTGCGACGATGCTCCCCTACCTCGATTGGTGGTGGCACTGGCGGTGTTGGCGGTGCTTGCGACGATGCTCCCCTGCCTCGATTCCCTCGAGTCCTGACCATCCTGTATGCTTTGACCTACATCAACCAAAGTTGTCAGGGTGAGTTCCAGGATGTTTCAAATTGGTGCTACTTAAACTTAGAAACAAGGTTAGGCATAAGTTTTCTTTACTTGTCTGTAAACAGACATTACTCCATTAGGGGATTGGCTAGGTTAGGGTTAGGATTAGGCGTCTAAGCTTGATTTCTTTGCCCCTACGAAAATCACTATTGGTTCCCTTGCCCTGTAGCTATGTTATCCTTGCGCCTCGCTCGCCACTTTCTATGCTTACTCTCCTAGTGCATATGCCGCCTCCTTCTCGCTTGTCCTAGTCTAAGCCCTTTTAACCTTTCTCTTACAACTTGATTAAAGTGACTTCCGACCTTATGTTTATTAATTTACGCCGATATGCGTACACCTATTGACAATGGACATAATTAATGATCTTTTAATATTATTTAACCTTAAACCCTGATTTGATGGCTATGCATTGAAGATGCTGGCATATTCTTAGTCGTCCTCCAAAGTCAAATGGGTCAGATTTATTGTTCATAACTTTCTTGCATTTATCAAGGCATCCGTTAACATGTTTACTTACTTTGTTTTTTAGCATTTACCTAATCACATAAAAAAATGTTGTAAGGTTATATAATTACCACATTTAAATGATTAAATAGGATTAAATCATGGCATCTAAATAATTGTACACAATTGCCAGCCACATTTCGGCGTTCACCAGCGCTATGTACCTTTCAGCGTTAACCAGCCGCCAACCACTTTGCGGCTGTGTTAGTTTATTAAAAACTAATAATCTAGAGTAACTTAATCCTAAGCTTCAATCGCCTTAACCAATCACACATACACATTTTTTTTTAAGGCACATACATCGTGCGTTGGTGTTTGGTTGTTCCTTAAGGCTTAGGTAGTGGGTGGTTGCGGGTTCAAAACCCTATAATTTAGTGAATTTTTTTTTTTTTTTTATAAAAAAAAAGTCAAAATACCCAACTAATTTAATTTAATTTAATTAATTAAATTTTAATTTAAATAAATTTTAACTTAATTTAATTTAATTAATTTAACTTAATTTAATTTAAAATTTAAATAAAATGATTTTTTTTAAAACCTTATTTTAAAATAATTATAATTAAAATAAAAAAAATTAAACAATTAATTTATTACAATTAAAATAAAATAAATAAAAAAGTTACTCGTGAACTACTATACGTATAGGAATCGGCAACGTGGGTCCTCGCATGAGGCCCACGTGCCCCCTCCTCCAAGTTCTAATCTCATTCTAGACTTCTCTTTGGCCTCGTGTGCACTGGTGCTGGTCATGGTTTTGTGCAGCACAGACATGTATGCCTCGCCTATCTCCCTTGGCCTCGGTCACTTCCATGCCCACGCACTGAGCATTCACACACCCACAAAAATATGTAATGCCATCAACACCAAACTCTGGAGATTTGTTATTGCAGACCGTCGTATTTCCCTCGTTGGCCAGGAGAATTGTGCTTTCATTCTCAGGGCCTGTCAACGCAGCTCCAAATAAGGCATCGGCATCAGCAGCGTTTACACAGGCCTACGCCCCCACCAGAACCTGAGCAACAACAGCAAGAGGTCATTGTTTCAGAATGTTGCACTGTTGAAGCACAGAAGACCAATCCCTTAGCCTTGCCTAATCTCCTCGCGAGCTCATCTTCGGTATCATTAGCCTTGGGTTCAATTACCTCCACACAATGGAAGTTGCTGCAACTATACTCACCATTTTTTTTTCTTTTTCTTTTCTTTTTTTTGGGGTAACCATTCTTTGGAAACCTTCGCCATGTCTTAAAACTTTGGGAGGGAAGCATGTTCTAATAATAGAAGACCGGAGGCGCTCTCCTGAGGTACGAGGGTGAGGTTTTCGAAAATCGACACATACCAACAATTGGCATGGCTTTTACTGGACGGAAATAATGGGGCTAGGAACACTAGACGACAACTAGAACTGGACGGGAATTCTTAATGGGATCGGGAACTCAAGATGTATACATCGATGAGTTAGTGCCCTTCTTGAAGACACCTGTGGAAAAGAGGGCATTTGAAGAGCTTATCATTCCCATCGACATCTGCTCCAGAACCACAAGGTCTCTCGAGCCTCTTCCTACCAGTTCATCAGATTCGAGGGAGATAATTCAACGCTCCTTTACTTACACTTGTTGGCTGGTCTTTACCTCAAACCCCTTCATAGGCAGAAACAAACTTCTGTCGAGGGTCCAGTGGTATTGGCCTTGCTACTGTCAAAGAGGCTCTATCTCAAGGAGCTTTCATTACTCTGATAGCCAGAAGCTCTGCGAAACTGGAGAAGGCAATAGACAAGCTGGTCGATAATAAAACTATCAGTGTCGATAGATTATCCATAAAGATTGCTGATGTGGGTGCCTATGAAACTCCTTCAGATGTAATAGAATGATCGTTTCAATGGAGGGCTATTGATGTGGTTGTTTGCAATGCTGGGCGAGCTAGAGTCGGATATATAGATGAAATTCCCATTAAAGAATTGCATGCGACAATCAACACAAATTTATCAGGGATCATAAACACTCTGCATGTTGTTCTTTGCATGATGAAGCATCGCACAAACCAAGGCCATGCCTGGCCACCCACGTTGATTGTTCTCGTCAGTTCTTTGGCTGGTCTGTACTCGCAGTATGGGAACTTTGCTTATACTGCAACCAAATATGGCGTGAAAGGGCTTGTTGAGGCTCTTAGACCGGAATTGATGCCTTACAAGATCGGAGTGAGCGTTTCTTTCCCTAGGTATGGGGAGACTCCCATGCTTGATGAGTGTAATCAATCTAAACCTTTTAAGTCCTTATACATTCATAGGAATTTCATCTACTATTGGCGAAATTGTAATATGGGCTCTCACATTTATTTCCTTAAAAAGGCTTAAAATTAAATTAAAGTATAGTGTAGCTAGAGACTATAATGGGGTTGATGTTCACATAGCTTAAACATAGTTCATTCATAAATCTTTACATCTACCCATTTGCATTCATAGGGCTTTGTGTCTTATCAGTGTTACAGTACATCATTCTATTATAATTACCTCTATTTCATTACACTATTTAATATTTTTCTTAGTTTTAGCTTGCTAAGTCCGTCATCCTAGCTACGAATGTATTGGTATCAAGAAGAACATAATCATTTAATGGTCAGAATTCTATTTTTTTTTTTTTTCTTCTCTGCAAGGTTGTAGACTGTATATATGCTCATCTTGAAATTGAATTTCCGTAAGTATAGTGCCTCCCACTATTACTATCGCAGATTGAATTTTAAAAATTTATCATTCTTTTTTTTTTGATTTGTTTGACATTTTTACTACGTGTGGTGGTTCGACTTAACCTAATTCAACCAATCAACCAGTCCTCTGCCGAGCAGTATTTCTTCATACAAGGTATTTATAGCGTCATAGATTAAGAGCATCTACAACTCTTCGACATCATACTTCTCGGTAGCTTAATCCGTGTGGTTTGCATATATAGTGCACAGTACCTTTGAAGTTTATATGATCCCAAATTGAAATTAAAGTGAACTATGGGATTCAGCAGTATATTGTTGTAATTCTGTAACCGGTCAGCTTTTTTTTTTTAAAAGATGAGTTTGAGATTGAGATCTTAATAATAAGAACTGCTGTAAAAACTACAGGTTAGAACTACATACAAGTTGTGATTTCTAGGGTTGGACTTCGATACAAGAAAACTAAAAATGACCTTACGAGTAGTTGTCAGTTAATATGATATATCAAACCCCCTAGAAAGATGAATGCTACAATGTTGGGAAATGCAAATGATTACATTTCTCCTATTCAATGTAGAAAACAAAAAAAATTCAAAAAAAAATCTACCAATAAATGGCATTTTCTGTATGCAGTTGTGATCTATTGCAACGTAAGTGTTGATTTCCAGAGAATGTGCCTCAAAATGAATTTTTTTTTTTAACTTATTTCAAGGAGACTAAGGAGCATTTTGAACAATAAGATTACTCGAAATAAAATTTTTAGGTGAAATAACTTTGGCAATATTAGTACAGTGTTTGGCATTTTTATTATAGTCATTTATGATCTATTATAAAGAAATTCATATTATTTAGCTCTCACATATTGTGCATTAATTGACTTTGCTTCACTGTTACATAGTAGTCAGTGCCTAACTGCACCAAAATTACAGTAACTCAGGGTCAAATCCTTATAGTAAATATTCTTACATTTGAGGCTATCTCTCAATACTCAATACATTAAGGTTAGGTTTGTTAAGAGCCAATACTTGTAACAATCCTAGTTGTATGTTTTACTTTGGTAAATTTGTAATACATTTTTTTTTTTTAATTTGGTAAAAAAAAAATTTTTTTGCAGGTCTAGCGGGACTGGAGCTAGAGCTTGGAGCTAGGAACTTGGCCCATAGGCCCAGATTTTAAACTAAGACACTCTGATACCAAATGTAAGGGGCCGAATTAATTAAACAACCATTTAATTTACAACATAACAGTAAAATTCAAGAAATTTCTATAATTTAGCACATTTGCCTACAAATTTATCAATAATAATAAAATTTTATAAGAGATTAAAGAAATGCATAATTTGAAATACCTGAACCTAATGCTAATAACCCTCCATTTGTCCTTTACTTTCTTGACCGCTACTGCATTGTAACACACTGCCCAAAACCTAGTTCCTCTTTGCCAACTAGGTAACTTCCTAGCTCCAGGATATCATATGGATATCCTGGCCCCCGTGCCCAAAACCCCCAACAACCCCAGTGCACTGATACAATCCCACTCCCAAAATTTCACCTCTCTCTGCAAATCCCAGAGCTCCCCAAAATCCATCCCCCAACCTCCCGTAGAATCACCTCCCGTCCACCTCCTTCCCTTCCTTATCCCCCCTTCACCGACTTCCCCGCTTCATTTACTCCCTACCTAACTCATTTATTACCTTCTTATCCTTTCCCGTTAATGACCCCTTATCCCTCCTTTATTATTTTATCCTCATGTACTTAATATGTTATCCCTTGTTGGATACGTAACTTAATTTAACAATATAGTTTATTACCATCCTTTTATTTCTTTACTTTATTAATTAATGAGTTAATTAATACTTAAATTAATCATTGACAATCATGAATAACTAATTAATAATAATTAATTAGTAAATGTTATTTTAAGAAATAATTATTGTTTAGCTAATCTTTTAGGATAGTTAGATTATCAAATTAATTATAATTAATAATCCTATATGTCTATTTAAGCAAGGTCGTTACAAACACTGACATGTGTCTCATCCTGAGCCACCTAATCCTTCTGAGCTTCCTTGATCTCCTTGGTGATCGTCTGGAACTTTTCCTTGAGCTCTGTTGCTTGTGTCAGCGCCTGCACAATCTTCTCCTTGATTGTGTCCACTACCTAGACTGCAACTTCGTCATTGATCAATCCTACACATTCTACCTGGGTCTATGCTATCTGTGTCTTATATTCCTCTGCCTATGCTAGGACTTCTGCTACCTGTTCTTGCAATGGATCCATTTGAGCCTGACACTCCTGTTTCTGCCTTTGCACAGTGATGAGTTCTACCTGTAGCTTCTTCATCTCTTGCATCCCTTTGACTCATTCTAGGATTGGTATTGTTTTCTGCTTCTGCTTGAGATCTTGGATCGTTGCGTTGATCCTTTCCTCTTCCTTGTCCCATCGTTGGACCTGCGGATCCTCCTTCAACCTGGTCCAAAGCTACGCTACTTTGTCGAACACGTCAGTGGCTATGATGACCTACTACTCTATCTCCTGCAACTGTGTTGTTGCTTGCTTCTTCCTTTACTCCTTCATTGTTGGTGGTGTGATTGGTATGAGCTTCTCTCAGAGATTCTCAATCTCCTTCTAGTATTGCTCGATTGCCTGTGCAATCTAATCAATATTTTCTGCTACTGCAAGTTCATTCCCCTACGCGGTGTTTGGAAGCTTCTAAAAAATTCCTCATACTCTTCATTCCAGTTTTTTCCTACGCTCTCTTTCCTCCTGAGTTTTGGACTTGGCCTGCTCACAGAATTTTTCTAACGCCTCCTGCTTCTCTATTGCTTGTTGTAATTCGACTAAGTATTTATGTGCACGAGACTGTACCTCATGGTCGATGCTAACCTACAACTTGTGTATTTCCCTAGATGTCATATGTGTCAAGACCAATTGGATGTGGCTTAAATCCTTCAAGGGTGTCTTCCCCATGATTTCGTCCATGTGAAACATACTAGGTGTGATGTAGGTTGTTGTGTTTGCGTGCAATAATGAGTGGAATGGATCTCATTCTTCTACCTCCACTCTTTCCTCGGTCTATGGTGTTGATGGTGATATGCCCATGTTGTTTCTTGGTTTCTATCCTTCCTTGATTTGTTTGATGAGCTTCAGCATATCTACTAACTCCTATTGGATCTTGTCCCTGTGGTGTGTAGAATGGTCAAAGTCCTCAGCTAGACAATACTGGACCATTCTGGTGATCATTTCCCCATCGTCATCTGTGATCATATATTTTGGCGGTGTTCATTGTGCCTTTGATTTCTTGCGCACACCTCATATCTACGTAGCTGGCCTGTTATTTCCCCCTTACTCCTGTGGGTTGGGATTTGCTACAGTCTCTTGCGTGGGCTCGGCTTGTTGTTTTCTCTCCTTGATCGATTGTTTCTTATCCTCCTTCCCATTTTGGATCCCTATCTTCATTGGCCCTTCCTTTGTCTCTATTGCTTTGCCCTGGCCCATTCTTCATCTCTTGGGCACTTGGATTTCTGGAGGTTGTGTTTCTCCCTACTCTGCATCTTTCTTTGTTGTTCTTTCCATCACTTCCTTGGTAGTGGCTAGAATCCTCCATTCGTCGAGCCATTCACTGAAGACCATATCAATGTCACCCTCTGTGATGCAGTAGCACATCTGTAGCCATTGTTTATTTAGATCCTGCCTTGCATGTATCCACTTGTTTGTCGTGTGGCCTGGAAATTGGTGATTTCTGCATAGCACGTGACATCTTCTGGTGTGGTTCGCCACATCTTGGAGATAGTTTCCTATAGGTCGTGTAGGTACCCCTCCAAAATGGACATGTTCTCCTTCTTTCTCCTCGATTCCAGCCTGGCTCTGAGCAACAAATATCTCGCTCCCTGTGACTTTGGTCTGGTACCAAAAACTACATACCTTGGCTCTTGCCATCCCATGAAGGCTATTAATGTGATCAGCCATGAGTAGTGGAAGTCTGTGCCTAGGTCCTACATATCCTTGCATTCATCTAGGAATAGGTTCAATAAGTATGGTTCCCAACTCATTGAGGTGCCTTCTGCGCATTGGGCTGCAACTGCAACAACTCCAGCAGGGACTTCTTTCCTGCAGCATTTTCTTAACAACTTGCAGGTTAAGATTTTCGCGCCCAATTGTGTGGCTACTTTGTTGATCCTCCTGATGATTATCCCTCTTGTCCCCCTTTCAGTGCCATACTTCTTCTTCATCTCTTCTACTAGCACTTTCTCCTTGGTTTTTTCATCCAAAAACAGTGCAAGATCCATACCCCGAATTGGTAACCCTTTTATTTGCGCAATAGGCTCAACGGTTATGGGGACGGGCTTGTCCAGCCATATGTCTCCTCCATGTGTGACTTCTAACAGTTGTTTGACGCATGTTGTTGTGTTATGGATCCTACCAAAATGTGGTAAGTCCAATAAGCCTAAAATTCTCGTTTTCTCCAGCCCAGTTTCCCACTAGTATGGTTGGTTGATCGGTTCTCCAACTTGATTTGTGCACATAGTCTGCATAAAGACCCTCTTCACAAGTTCTAGGAATTTGACTTCATCTACTACATCGTGGTCTAAATATTTGAGCTTTTCAACATGACCCAGTAGCTCTGGTCCTATCTGTACCCCCTCTGGTATGTGCGGTACAATGATTTTTGTTGCAGATTTGTTGCAAGGTGACTTGGGTATTTTAATCTTGTCTTTCTATTGTGGTGGTGGCTAGCTCGAAGTTCTAGTGGCTTCTGCATGCTCCTCCATATCCCATTCTGGCAAAGCCGAGACATCTTCACCTATCTCCTCTGCTGGGTGGTCTGAGATGGTCGGTTGAGACTCATCTAGCTTCTCTGCTACTGTTGGCTTCGACACCATGCCATTGACTTTCATAGAAACCTTTGTATGCTATGGTTGTGTCTCCTTCAGGGTTTCTATTCCCTAGTTATGTGGCTCATGTGTCGTTGTCGGTGTATCTACATTCATGGCCTCTACTATTGGTTGTTGGATTTCCTCCAATATCGGCGTGGATTGTACTGGTATTGTCTCTAGGGATGGGATTTCATCGACATTGACGACCTCCGGTGGCTGTTGTTCACCTTCTTTCGCCTGTCTGTGTGACCTGGTCTGGACTCTACTTTTTCGGTCGGTCTAGCTCACTTCTGCTTGCTTAGGCAGTGCCATGGTGATGAATGTCAAATGTCTGCTGGATTTGAATGGTCTCTGTGATCTCTATGAACTCACACTGTGCTCTTTCACTTTTGTTTCTCTACGTCTGTTCTCTTTTCATGAATAGACTATTGGCTCCCTCAGTCATGTGTTGTATGGATTTCCCATGAAGCTTGTCGAGGATGCTTCCTTGATTACAACTTAATGGAACTTAATGATAGGTTCAATGAATCTTCGGGGGTTTCATACTTTCCATTACTCTATCTTGTCGTCTCCAGTTGGCGTGATTAATGTGGCATCCCATCGGTCCTTTCCATCCTCAACTTCCGCCTAGTGTTGTCTTGTCATAGTGCTTTTTCTGACTTTCCTTTTCTCACTCGTTTCCCTTTTTATGTGACCATTTTCCTTCTCCTCTCCAAGTTTGCATTCCTAAATGTGCATGACCTTTCTACCTCTAGCGCACTGTGCCCTCTTTTTTTTTTTTTTAACTTATTGCACAGTGGGTGGTCGACTGTATAGCTTCAGTTGTCTCCCATTGATCATCCCTCTGAGTTATGTGCCTGATAAATCTATTAACTGTACAACTCCTCCATCTGTGACATATTTTACTTCGTATGGTCCTAACCAATGCATTATGATCTTTCCTAGGTGCTGAAATGATTTGTTGTCATACATCAGCACTAGATCTCCTTCCTTGAACATTTTATTCTTGATGTGTCTATCGTGCTAAGCTTTGTCTCTTGCTTTCTGAACTTGTTGGTGGAATCCTGCTAAAATCCGGTCTTCCTCCATGGTCAGTAATTGATTCATTCTCTCTTGTACTGCACCTCATTTTGTTAGTTGTGTGATGGATGCTACACACATGCTTGGTACTAAAAATTCTAGTGGTACTACTACTTCTTGGCCATAAACCAATTTGAATGGTGTGTGCCCTATCAACTTTTTTCACATAGTCCCGTATGCCCATAATATTGCTGGTACTTTGAGGTCCCAGTCATCCTTGTTGACGTTACATATTTTTGTCAGTGCATTCTCCAAAATTTTGTTGAAGGCTTCCACTGTGCCATTTGCATGTGGATGATACGGTGTGCTCCTCTGGTGATGTACTTCAAACTCTTCAGTCATAGCATTGATGGTACTGTTTATGAAGTGTCTTCCTTGGTCGCTCATCAAAACTCTTGGACACCCAATTCTAATAATGACATGTTCAAATAGGAAGTGCGTTGTTGTTTCTGCACTGCAATCCTTCACTGGTGCGACCTCCGCCCATCTTGTTAAGTATTCTATTGTGGTGATAATGTACCTTTCTCTCGTTCTTTTGGTTGTTGGGTTGATTGGTCCCATAAATTCGATTGTCCACTTATCGAATTCATGTAATGTTACTTGTGGTCGTAATGGCATCTCATCCCTTATGTTGGTTTTGTCTACCCTTTGACAAACATCACATCTTTGGTAGTATTCCTTCGAGTCTCTGTGAATCGTTGGCCACCATAGTCCTATGCGCAATACCTTCTGTGCGGTAGCTTTTTCTGCATAATTCCCTTCTTCTATTCCCTCGTGGGCTTCTTCTAGAACTATTGGTATTTCATGCTCTAACATGTATCTTCACAAAACACTATCTGTGCCCATTTTGTACAAGTGTCTTGCAATCAATTGATAGTCGGCCGTGCGGACTACCAATTTTTTCTATTGCACGGTGCTATATTCTTGCGGTGCAGTACCTGTACTCAAGTACTGAACGATTTCTACAAAGTATTCATCAATGATCTAGACTGAGAATAACTGTGCATCCGAAAATGTTTCTTCTAGGCTCATAGGTTCTTCTCCATTTGTGACCCTCGATAGGTGGTTTGGACCTACGTTCAATTTTCCTGGCTTGACTATTACTTCAAAGTGAAATTCTTGGAATAGTAGTAACCATCGACAGATTCTCCCCCTCAACATTGGCTTATTGACTAGGTATTTCAGGGTTGAGTGATCTATGAACATATTAAAGTGCTTCCCCAATAAGTAATGTCTGAACTTCTACAGTGCATAGACCATCACTAGGCCTTCTCTTTCTGTCGTGTTATAGTTATGCTCTGAGTCTGATAACTTTCTACTCACAAATTCTATCGAGTGATCCAAGTCTCCCACTCCTAGCTATGCCAAGATAGCTCCAAGTGCTATGGTTGATGCATCTACATGCACATGGAATGTCTTCTCCCAATCTGGAAATACTAATATCGGTGTGGTGACCATCTTCTCCTTCATGGTATCCAGACCGTGTTGACACTTGTCATTCCACTGAAACTTTGTATCCTTTCTTAGTATCTTTTCCATTGGTGTAGTAATCTACGCATATCCTTTGATAAATTTCCTGTAGTATCCTGTGTGTCCCAATGTCACTCTTAGCTGACATGTTTTTTTTGGTGCTGGCAAGTTAACAACTACTGCAATTTTTACAGGATCTACTATCAACCCTTTCTTGCATACTATATGGCCCAATAGTATCCCGAACGGTGTTCCAAATATGCATTTATTTATGTTCAGTGATATCTGGCATTGTCTGCATCTTTCTAACATTAAGCGTAGGAATTCTACATGGTTTTTCAATAAACTATAGACTGTCCAGTCATCCAGATATACTTCGAGAAACTGGTGGATGAATTCCTTAAACACAACAATGACTACTTTGGAAAATATTGTTGGTGCATTCTTCAGTCCAAACAACATGACTGTGTAGTGATCTGATCCCCATTATGTCATGAACGTGGTCTCGTATCCGTCTTCTTGTTCTATCTGGATCTGATGGTAGCCTGAGAATCCAGCAGTAAACGAGTAAGCTGCATGTCCTCCTACATTCTCTAACACATCATCTGTGAAAGGTGTAGGGAATGGGTCATGTAGGCATGCATAGTTCAACTTCCTCAAGTTGACGATATCTTGATCCCTCCTTATTTATTGTCTTGTACTACCATTGGACTTATCCATTCTGATTCCTCAACCAGTTTTATGATGCTGGCTTCAAGCATCTTGTCGATCTCAGCTTTGAATTTTTGTTTATATATTGTGTTTAATCTATACGGTTGTTCTCTGATCGGTCTTGCTTCAGGTTTGAGTGGTATCTTCATTTGTCCTAGCTCTCGAGTTATCCCCTTCATCTCTATAAATGTTGTGGGAAACAAGTCATTGTATTCATGCAATAACTCTGTTATGCTTTCCACTGTCTGCTCATCCCAGTAGTCTCCAATGTTGGCCATTTTGGGATGCTCGGTTGTCCCAATGTTAACTTTCTTTACCTTGATCGGCGTGGAAATGACTTTTAATTCTATGGGTGGGCTTTCCACATCCCTTTCACATTCTGCTTCTTCGATCTGAATATCGCGTGGATCGTCTTCATCCGGTGCTTCCTCCTATACATGGTAACATGATAGCAATTCCTTAACTGTCTGTTTGTTCCATTGTTGTTCTTCTATAATCAATTCTATTTTTGGTTCTTTGATGAATATCACTCCTCTGATCTGTTGAACGGTTGCATCTATGTTGGGGTTCTCATGCTCGAATGAGAAGGTAACTGTAAAAAAAAATTGTAATGTCATCCATGTCGCAATTCCTTTGTGCAATTCCTGGTCTGTATACCAGTTTGCTAGTATTCCCTCTAGAGTGTGTATGAAATGGTGAGGCCATTCCTCTAGAGGTGTCATTTTCAACAGCGTTCTACATGCCTCCAAGTGTTCCGCTGGTGTCCCTTGTCCATCATACTTCTATTGTTTGTTGTTTTTCTTTTCTGCACCAAACCTTATGCGCAGTAACCTTTTACATTGGTACCAATCTGTGATTGTCTCTTTGTGTGCACCCCACCATCTTGCAGGTGTGGCCTTGAGTGCTAAGTCAAGTGATAACAGTCTCTGATTCTCTAACACTATGTCTTCATACTGTGTCAAGAATGTTTCCAAATCATTTATCCCGTGGAAACTAGGAAGTTCCCTAACTTGTGTGCCTACCCATCTTACTGCATGGTCTATTAGTGCACATCTTCTAGTGGAAACTTCTTGCCAGTTCTCTAAACCAATGTTTGAGTCTGTTGCACATGAAGTAATGCTCCACTAGCTGAGTATTCCATCTGCAGTTGGGTTTACATAATCCTCATCACGTGCAGTTGTTCTTTACAACTGGTTGATTTCCTCTAAGTCTAGGCAAGTAGGTTCTACAAACCTCTCCCCTTCTGATGGGTCTAATGGTGTGGTGACCCTGTATTCGCATGACTCAAATGTCATTTTCCTGGTCTTTAAGTTGATTATGGCCTGGTTTTCAAATTCCCAATCCATACCAAGCAATGTCAGGTAAGGTGTTGTGTCATCCACTATTTCAATAACCTCAAAATCTACTTTAGTGTGCACTTCATCGAGGTTGACTGTCACTCCTTTCAGTCTACCAATCGGTAGTACTCTATGTTGGTTTGCCAGTTTCAATTGAACATGTGAGTATCCTAATGTTAGATCTCCCATGCATTTCCATGTCTTCTTTGGTAATACATTAACTTCAGATCCTAGATCCAGTATGATGTCTCCCATATTGAAATCCCCAATGTTAGCATTCAGTCTAAACTCCCTACTTGTTTTTCTTTTTGTGTGTAGGTGATTAATTGTTTTTGGTTCTAGCTTTTCTTTCGTCTCAATGCTACATTTTTCTATTATGTTTTGCAATATTTTCACAGATGATGGATCACTTAACACCTTTTCGCATGATTGCAAAAAGCCTTTGATTATACTTACTTATCCCATGGGTTGCATTTCATTAGTATGATCCAATGATAGAGGCGTCTCGTATTCTGGTGCTTCCTTGTTATATTGTGCAGTTGAAGTCGAATCTACGTCCTCCTTCTAAAATTCTTGTCTAGCCTCTTTAAAGATTTATTTTTCCTTCTGCATGTTGAATTGCTTCCTAGGTTCAGTGTTCTTCTTTACCCATTGATTCTGCATTGGTTCTTGTCAAACTACATCAGTACCTATTTTAGCTCTTCCGCGGGTAACTATGTTGATGTTCTGTCCTTCATCCCTTGCTTCGGTTGAAATCCACTGGACATTCTGGTTGTTCTGGTTCCTCTTTTCCTAAATCTTTACTAGTAATGTCATACATTCCTTTGTATCATGGTCTGATGCACGACAATACATTCAAGTTGATGGTGGAAGTGGACATTCCCTTGCATAATGTCCCAGTTGTTTACAATTGTGACATGTGATTGGTTCTCTACCTCATCCAAAGCCTCCTCTGGCTCGTCATCCACCTCTATAGCCATATCGATCACCCCTCAGCGCGTTATATTGAGGCACCTAATTATGTTGAGCGGTATTGTACTGAGGCTATGTCAGGTTGTACTGCGGCTGTGTGTTATTGTATGGTTGTTGCGCATTATTATACTGCTACTGTGCATTGTTGTATGGAGCTAGAACTAGATTGAATTGCGGTGTGGCTTTCCCAGTCATCATTTTGACCTGCACTCTATATGCATCTGATGTCCTTTCTCACATAACTCCATAGTTATACAATCTTTGTCATCATGGCCTACTGACCTGCAAAAGGTGCAATATGAGCTCTTTGGGACTGTCTGGTATTTCTGCATCATTGGGCAGTGATATGGATTGTGACCTGGTTTCTTAGAGACTTCACACCATAATCCTCCTATTGGTAATGGGTTTGGCATTCCTGTCGCCATATACTGCGTGAATGTCAGACATTCATTCTTGTGGTGTCCTTTCATCCTGCATGTGGTAGACCAAATAGCTTCTCGTTTATACTTGTTCTTATTCTGGTTCAATTGAAATGTTAAGTTCTGTAAATCCTCCTTCATCTCTTCAATAGTTGGGTCTGTCTGCTGGTACTAGTTTTCTTCCAATTGTAAGGCTGTCTGCAGAGCCTCTGCCTACGTTTGGAACTTATGTTGTCATAGTGGGTACTTTAAGTGTGGTAAAAGTGAATTGACAAACAAGTGTCTATGTTGCATCTAGGTCATGAGATACTTCAACTTTCCCTTTAGTTGCTTGAATCTATGATCAATATCCCATATGGACTCTCCCAGTTTCTGTCATATTTCTATCATCTCATTCATGTATTGATCCTCTGAGCTCAGTTTCTGGAACTCATTTATCAGTAAATTCTTAATGTATTCCAGTGTCCTTTTCATCCCAAGAGCATTGTTTGCATCTAAACTCATGTACCAGTCTAGTGCGCAGTCTCTTAGTGTAATAGCTAACTGCGCAAGTTTGGTATCTTCATCAGTGATCTGTTTGTCTTCCTAGATCTTCACACAAATGAACAAATTCTTTTCAAGGTCTTCTGTTGCTTCTCCTCGAAATTTCGGTAACCTGATGGTGGGATCATGTCCTGCCATTTTGAATGATGAAATACTACCTCTGCACAGTGTAGATACCTAACTATTGTTGCCTAAACTAGCTCCTCCAATTGTTTCTCCTTGTGTATACGTACTTCCTATTTTCAGACTTCCTCCAAACTTCAGTTGTCTAAAAGATGGCGTTCTCTTTGGTGTATTAGTCACACATGGGTTTATGGGTTCTGTTAGCACTCAAAAATGCACCGACATTTTTTAAGGAAAGATGCATAATGTTGCAGGGAAAATTTGAATTTCTTCCCAAGCTCCAAATGAAGTTCTGAAAACACCATTGGAAAGTTCAGGATTTGTAGATGTCAATCGACTATTTAAACATGCAAAACGGACTCTCCATGACCGAGAAAATTGATTTTGAAAAAATCTGCACTTTCACCAGCGCAGAAGGCAGAATTATGGCTAGTTAGCTGTGGAAAGTGGCGACTTTCCACAGCGCAGGAGAAATTTTTTCAGGCAAGTGCGCTGTTGAAAGCTGTCAAGGCCAGAATAGCCAAATTTTCTCCCAGATCAAGAATTTTGGGGTTTGAATGGTTTGAATCCTTCTTCAATAAGCTGGTTATGAATTACCAAATCAAAATCTGAAGGCCATTCTTGGAGATGAAAGTCAAAAGGGCATTTTTTGACTAGATTTAGTGATTTTCAAGGGCAAAATGATAGGGATTTTTGGCACACATCATCAAATTCGAATTCCACTTTCAAAGGAACAGATCAAAGAGCCTTGGAAGGCTAGTCTACACTTCATCAACTTTCAACCAATGTTTGAAGACCAAGAGATAGAGGTTGACCTCATCTTGAGGATCTCTCCTTATCTTTTGTGAATTAGTTTTCACTTTCTATTTTTAGAATATCAGATCCATTGTTTTAGGATCTGAAACTGATTGTAAGAGGCTATAAAGCCAAAGACATTGGGAGCTCTAAAGGGTTCGACTTTGAATACTATTATGCTGCCTCTGTAACACACAGACTTATTCTTATTTTATGAAAATTTTCAAGCTTCTTTCAGTTGGGTGGTCAGATTCTCTTCTTTTGTTTTCTTATAGTTTATGAGTGAAAGTTCTTTGCTGATGCTTATTCAATTTGGCAGTGACTGTCATCTCACTGGTTAATTGTTTTAGTTGATGATCATAATCTATTTCCTCGGTTATTAAACCCATTGTACTTGTTGGTATGAAGTGTAATCTGGTGTAATAGCTGA
>JZKD02S2156932.1:203690-217931 GCA_000966675.3 Picea glauca
ATCAATCAAACCAAACCATTTACATCAATGACATATGATCCAACAATCTCCCAATTAATCAAACCATTGGCATCAATGACAAACCATTGGCATCAATGACAACATGATCCAACAAATCCCAGTCTACGGATACAGTCTATAATTCAAGAATCGAGGAGGATGGAAGATATAATCCCTCATATAGAGAATAAGGCATAAACCTTTGAGGAAAATAATACAACAGAGCCTTCCAAGCTGGTGGTGCAATTCGTGGGCAGATGCATTCAGTGCGTCAAGCAAGGAAAATCCAACACGTCTGGGAACAAATGATGAAAAGTGTGTATTCATGCTACACAGGTCATGATTAAAGACCATTTGTTTCTGAGCTGGAGTACAAGAAGAAGAAACGTCGTCACCAGCAGGCGAAGAGGCAAAGGAGATGCAAGTGAAACATTTCAAATTTCACATATTGTAATATTTAGTTGTTTTTTAATTATGAGAATTTCAATCACCTAGGGTTGCGATCATTTTGTATAAATAAATAGTTTGAAGACTTAACATAGCCTACATCTTGCCGAATGTAATAAAGAAAATCTCCTTTTGTAAGAATTAATACAAGTGCAGACTAAGATTCCACCTTTGTGCAGTTTGAGTTATGTGTCTCTCATGTATTCCACATTTCTAGCTTCCTTTATGTCATTCCTTGATAAGTGAGTGGTTGCAATTTAGTATTATTGTTACTGTAGTCACATTTTATCGGTTGTTTGATAAGAAAGCAATTTTTCCTCCGTATTTGCTATCAGTAAATACAAGACCTGTGAGCTATTTGGATAACTGTATCTTATATCCTTTCAAGGGTGCATTCTTTATTTTCTTCTACTGTGAGCAAGGTAAGATTCATTGTGTATTGATGCCTCATTTTGTTTAACAGTTTTGTAAGTTTTCTACCATATCATTTGATTTTATAAATCGAATCAGATGACAAAATACAGCCTATGTTCTGTTCTGTCATTAATTTCATTTGAGGATTAATTCTTATTATAACTAATGAAAGAAAAAGAACCTTTCAAAACATCCCTTTATATTCTTGATGCCTTGACATTACCCTTTGATCCTTAAATGTAATCTCAGAAACAACACAATAAACCCTTGACCTAAATTTTTACACCATTGCCACCATTTCCATCGTTCAGGATCTAGATATAGGACAGCATAGCAAAGTTTGGCCAACTCATCAGTAATACCATGTAGATAAGAATAATGCTCCATTTGAGTGACCCAACCTGTAGGATCAGAGCCATCAAATTTATTGACCTCAACACAGGGAATACGGGGGTCATGATGAAAGGAGTTGGATTGAAAAGGTAGAGCATGAGAGGAATTAGCAACATCAGGTTGCTCCGAGGAGGAAGGACTCGAAGGGCAGTTCAAAAACTAGTCGACAACAAACTGGAGGGTGTTAAATTTGTTCATGAATTTGGCTTCCATGGTGTCAAATTTTTCCTCAATTTGGGTCTCTAATATTGCAAGGCAGGAATTGGTAGCAGCAATTTGAGATGTCGCTTGATTGATGGAAGCTTCCAGGTCTTGGTTGTGAGTGGTGGCCATGTGGAGAGGGGAAGTGCGGTTAAGGAAAAATGGGTGGGTGGGACCACAAAAAAGGACTTATAAGTGAATCGTACCATGACGACCAAAAAGAGAACGAAAATATAATGGAATAGGTGGAAAAATAGGGAAGTTGAGAAGGGTTCGGGTCCACTGGAGAAAAAAATAAATAAAATGAAAGGTATGACTGTGATTAGGGAGAAAAGAGGAATTTAACGGGATAGGTCCCAAATAAGTGTGCCAGAGGGAGTTAGGCTCCATCCTAAATAATACTACAGTGACGAAATGCCCAAATGATTAACAGAAAGACATGTGTAGTAATTTCGCAACTAGAATGCAGAAGGAACAATTGTGTGTCAATAGATCTTGTCTTTTCTATTTATTTTTTGTCCCAAGGGTTAGGATATTCAAGGTTTCTACAGACAAGGGTTTTCCCTATGCTATATCTCTCTTATATATGTGCGGGTTCCAATAGTAGTACTCGGCCAAAAATCTCAGGGCACCAACTAAGGAGGCTAGACCGTTCCCTTAGATGTACTACCCGACTACCCAAGTACTAGAGAGTATCTTCCTGAGTGTTGTTCTCTGTGTCACTATAACAGTCAAGCGGCCAATCAGTTTATTTACGGAAGGTTGCAGGATATCTAGGCCGATTTGTATGCATGTATTGTATGATGCACTACTACTCCAAGGGGTACCAACAGGGGTTACCAGGGTGGCCAACAGATGTGAGCTTAAGTACCTCTTGTATTTCCTACGTGTATGACTCCCTGACCATGGATTTATGCGCACAATGACAGATCTCTGTAGCTTTAAGACGTTGAAATAGGTATCTACCCTGAAAAAAAAAATTAACCCACATTTGTTTTCCGAGGAAAGCGATCTGATACCACTTGTAGTATTCCAGATATAAAATAGTATGCAGAAATAAAATATTTTAGCTAGAAGTGGTAGAACAACAAGATATAACCAGAAAAATACTAGAATAATACCAAAATAACACCAAAAAGAGAACCTTGATTAAAGATAGCAATTTTCACTTGCCTCTTCGAGGGGAAAAGCTCCAGCAGAGCAGCGCTCTATTACAACAATATCCAAGACAAAAATTCTCATACCCTTGACTCTTATTTATACTAAATCTATCTATACAAAAGAACAATCCAGAGGAAGATCCTTCTAAAAGAGGAAGATTCTATTAGGTCGTCTTACAATTGACTTATTCCTCCTTATTGCTAGTCCTTATTAATATTGACCTTTATTACATGAAAATATATTATTCTACCCACTTGAGGGTTAGGTAGGTTAGGTCCCTAACAGTTATCATCCCACAAATGGATCCATTTGTTGAGATCGATTCCCGCTTCCGAAATTTCCCTCCCTTTTCTATTTTCCCATCTTCTTGTTTCCATTTCTTTTCCCTCTTTTATACCTACCCTTATTCCCATTTTCTTTTCTCCCTTCTATTTTCCCTTTCTAGTTACCATACTTAGTCGTATTTCAAAAAATCGACACCTTCATGGGTTGGCAGACTCACGGGTATTCACCTCCATCCTTGTTCCCATATCATGAGTCTAACCAACCACCTTGTTATAATGTACTTAACCATTTTTGTAACTGTGGGTTCAAGGGTTCAAGCTTTCATCTTCCAACTGCGATCTCCACTTCCCACCTGAAGGCCCGTGATCTACATTATGACCATCATATTTGTCCTGGGTACTGAGCCCCTAAGTATCTAATTTCTCTTGTATCCAAGTATGACCGACCACTGTGAAACATTTAGCCTATTTTTTACCATTCACAATCGCGGTTTCCCGGGTTCACAAAAAAAACCCAAATTCAAATTTCTTTTTTTTGTCCCTACCACCTTCGTGTTTTTCCCAATATGTATTTAGCATGGTTTAATTCTAATAATTGATCATTTAGGATCCATATAGATCACCATTAATAAGAAAAGGGATCAAGGATATTTTTCATTAAAATGCATTAAAGCATGATTTGCCAAGGGTTATATTATTGTTATCTCTCTAAAAAGATTCATTGCAAATTATTATCCAGTTGAAAGAACACTCTTATCAACCTATGGCAGCATCAACTCGACAATAGTTTTGTGGTGATACTTTGAATATTTTTGGTCGTGAAGACCATAACTTTCAAGAGTCCAGAGCATACTCGTATTATTCATCTCCTCCTGCACAAAAAGACGTAATTTGGACATCTGGAATTTCTCGTGCAGGGTATGTCCTTGAGGCATTCGACTACAAAGAAATGGTTACATGGTGCATTGACAAGTACGTATCGAGCCAGCGAATTATACAACTTCAAGATCATCCCCCCATCTCTCTATCAGTGAAAATTTTTCATAATATGTTGAATCTCTGAGAGCCAATGCTTACTTTCAAAGGAGAGGATTGCAGATATTTTCTGAAGAAATGTGATAATGGCCTAGATCTCTTGCTTGATTTCTTGGGGAATCTTGTGGCTATCCCAAAAGACATAACCAGGATTCAGGTCAACTCTTTTAAAAACCCCTTTTGGGAAATCGCTTGGTTGTTTACTAGGTTGATAGGTTAGGAAAGCACCTCCACCATTTCTCGCATGATTGTTTATATTTTATATTTTATTGTTAAAGAGCAAGCTATATTCAATTGGGGAAAACTAATTTCCATTGAAATCTCTTCCCAATTGTCACATTACAAAAGGGACAAGAAATTATTTATGGCTTCTTATTTGGTATTTGTGATAGTATATTGTTGTCAATTTCCAAAATTGACTATCTGTAAGAGGGTAAACTCTGAAATTGATCCAGTTACCTTCTGGTATCAAGCATTGTGGAGACACAAGACTTCTTTGCATTTTTGCAAAGTTTACAATCATTTCGTTTCATCTTTCAAAGGACTGTTGTTTGGTAAAAATACCCCAAGGATATCAGACCAGGCAAATAAATTCTTGGAGAAAAAGGGGACGTTAGAGAAGATGGAAAATCACTATGTTATCAGGATCTTCTGTTCCAAGGAAAAACCTGTTTTTATTCCATACCATGTATCTGATAAAAAAATTATTATGGAAGTGGAAAGGCAATACAATTTCTAGTTGCACTTTTTCCATGAAAAATGGAAAAAACAATTCATCCCCTTGTCGTGGAAAATTGGAGACTTCATATTCAGGAATATAAACAAAATTTATGAGTTTGTGAATCACTTCCACAATGTAAATATGAAGTATGCTGAAAAGATAAAGGGGTTTGACCCTAACAAAATATTCGTGGTGTTGATGATTACATCTATGTGAGACATTCTCCAGCTTACAAACATGAGAGATGTTGATCATTGCAACTATGTGAGATATTCTTCAGCTTACAAACCTGAGAAAAAGCCCCTGATAGAGGTGTGTGGTTCCTATCTGAGACGGAGCTGGAACGTAGAGATGGCCTCCTCCTTACAGAGAGTTGAGAAGAACTCCAGATGATTCTCCTGTGTAATGCAGTGAGAAAGGAGATCTATTGAGTTAGACGTGCCTATGGCTGAGCACAAGGTGAATGTGTGAAATCCCAAAGTGATGGGTGCATCGTCATGAGAACAAAAATGAAGATGATGTATTAGCCTCCTCTGAGAAGAAGATTTGATGAGAAACTCCAGATGACTCTCCTGTGTAATGTAGTGGGAAAGAAGATCTGTTGAGTGGATGTGCCTGTGGATGAGCACAGGTGAATGTGATCCTAGTGGTTGAGCACTAGTGAAGAAGTGGTTCTTCTGTGTAATGCAGTGAGCCAGAGATATGGACATCCCTATGGATGTGCCTCTAGTGGATGAGCACTAGTGAGTGTATAAGATCCCTTTCTATATTGTTCAAGAGTATTACCTTCCTATAACCCTAATTGTAATGTAAAGGGTACAGGTCTGCCCCACCTTAATGTCATTAATAATTAAAGTAAAATATAATTAATATAAAATATAATTACTATAAAAGATAATTAATATGGTAATTATTAATTATATTTTGAGTTATTGAGGTCGGCCCTATTGTGCCAATAGACACATCATTTGATGTGGCAAGTCTTATATAAATAAAGGTGAATCCCCATTGAGGAAACACACTTATCATTGTGTCATCTCATGATTTAAGAAGTTGTGGTCTGAAATTATGAGAATTGCAACACCCTCTTGTGTGATAGTTTCGGTGATGGTGTGGGAGGTCTTTCTCTTGAGGAATATAACAAAGGATTCGTTGGGTTTTCTTCCCTTGTTGAGAAGGGTTTCCCAGTATACTTCTTCTGTTCTTGTGCATGGCTATTCTTCTTGTGATCTTGGTTTACTGCAGTATTTATGGTTCAAGTAAAACTAAACAAAAAATTTAAAGTAAATCCATGAGCCATAGCTCATTGAAAATCTAGCATGGTATCAGAGCAGGTCCTGAACATGACCAATGCAAAATTGAAGAAAGGTTGTTAAGACCTTTACCACTGATATAAGAAAAGAAGTTCGGAATCTTTTTTATTTTCTGTGGAGATTTGATGACCTTAGGCCAGCCATAAAGAGGGACCAGTGATGCCTAACTGGAAGGTTTAATCATGAAGTACATAGCAATGACACCTAACAGCAAACCCATGGCAGCTGCAATAACACCTAACAGTCGATCTGTAAGGCTTCCACAGTAATCCTCTACCTCTATAGGCTATGGGTCTCAATATTTGACTGGCTTCGATGTTGCTATCCTTGCTACTGGTGCATCTATATCTTGATATCAATCTAGATCCTGGTGCATTTGTATCTTGATATCGATGTAGATCTGCTTCTCAATATGAATATGGTTTTTCTCTTGTTACAATGGACAAAGTCAATTGTATGTATGCACATAATATATAGATTTATTTAGTAGATTGGGCCTGGACAAGAACCAAGCTTGCAATCTCGGAGTGTTATAGCTACAGAAGTTGTGCTTACACACGAGATTAATAAATTTTTCAAAAAAATGGCAGTGAAAACCACTTAAAGATTGTATGTAAATACCAAAACAAGAGAGGAGAATGAACAAAAATTAAACTTTATTAAAATAGTAGGTCCAAAAAGAAACATGTTCATCTTGGTCTAGAGGTCTTAGTCTCTCTCAAACATCTACAATGATACCTATGAATTCTCTGGTTGTAATTTGGGCTCTAACTCATAAATGTCAAACTGGGCACCGATAGCACAACCTATATCTTTGTCAATCTCAAGAGTCGAACCCCCTTTCTGACATATTCAAACTATTTCTCAAATTATCGCCTATCCTATCATTCTCCAGCTTGAATTTCAATCACCTTCCTTACTGATTCCCCTTTTGTAGTGGTGCCCTTCATATTCCCTTCTGCAATGTGTGGGAAATTTTCCTCTTAGCTGCTTGATTTTCCCCACTCCCAGTTCTGCATCATTGTCTTGGTAATTCTGTAGCTAGGAAAGAAATGACTCCACTTGATCCGTAGCACAAGGTTCCCACACCTAAATCTCACTTTCATGGCAAGAGTTCTTGATTCCATGTAATTCTTAGCATGATCTCTATCATGAATGTTAGAATCTCTCTCACGATCTTAGGCATCACGAGCACCAAAATATCTATCTGGAACATCTGATGCTTTATCTAGTTCACAAACTGCATCCTACTCACTAGCTTTAGGCTTTGCTACTATATATTGGTTTGGATCTTTTGCTAGATATTGATGGTAAGAGCTCTGAGGGTGTCTACCTAAATGATGATGGAAATAACCTGAATATGGTTTATGGGTTTCCTCATTTCAAGCAAGAACACTCCACTGAGTGGTCGAACTCTCCACCATTGTCGTCTGCATTGTATTCTGCGAGAAGGAAGCTTCCCTCACACCAACTGGTCCCAGTCTCAGCGTGCGAATGAAGATAAGGTTGTATGCGTGGCCGAGGAAGAAGTGGATTTGAGAAAGAAAATGGGACAGGCCAGCCATGGAACCATGAGCTTCCCATCAAAATACCAGTCCCTTGCGTTCCCACGGGTAGAATCAGTCCCTCGCATTTCCACGGGAAGAATAAACCTGGAAAAATAATGGAGTGTATGGAGTGTATGGCATTGCATTGAGAAGCATATGTTAGAAGAACTGCTCTTTTGCAACATCTCGCATATTTATAGCTCCTCATCCATCATTTATTGCAACAGCTTTAAATGGAGTTAATCATGAGATTTCAAGGCAGCTAGAATGGATTTGCAACTAGGCTCTTCATGTCATTGAAGTTGACTCAGACTATGAGTGTTTAGTGGTGGCTACAAGACAAACAAGCGAGGAATTCCATTACTCATCATAACACTGACAAACAAGAAGAATCTCCATTGGTGTACACTCTCAGGTATGCACTTGTTTATATATTATTTTAATCATTTTCTCAAGGGTACTTGCAAGAGGAAGGAACCCTTGGTGAAATCATCAACCCAAAGAAGTCTCAGTGCATTCAAAAGAACAACACACTGGAAGTGAAGACTCTAGGTTTGATTTTTTTAATTATCATGCTACATTACAAGTAGGTGTTATAGTTGTGACAAAAATCCTTGAATTATTTTGATTCTAGAGATGTAGTCATGAATATCCTCTAGGAGATATTCTTGTCTTGTTTCCTTTCATTTGTTGCCTTGTTCCAGACAGGTTAAAAACAAAGGAAGATGTTTTTCCTTCAAGACTTCAAAGGGAGTCACTTGACTCAGAGAGAGTCAAAACTAATTGAGAAGAAGGAAAATACAAGTACCTTCTCCCCCTCAGTTGTTCAGAGGGATACTTCCATTGATACAGTTGATCCAGTTGATATTCCCAGGGACTTTATAGTAGGTCATAAAAGGCCTGTATGGGCTTAACAAACTCTTCAAGAGACAGAAATGCATGCAGCTGATGGAAGTATCGTGAAGTACAAAACGAGACTTGTAGTCAGAGGATTCTCAAAAATAGAGGGAGTTGTCTATGATGTGACACTTGATCCAGTAAGCCCAATACACTTCCATCCATACTACCATCCATGAGTTGGAATCTATATCAGATGGATGGATTCTTAATGAGTTTGGGTTTCAACAAGAGTGTTCTTGATCCAAACCTATATTATTACAGTGTTGGTGACGAGAGCCTGATTTTGATGACTTATTTAGAAATCCTTGTTGTTGGATACAAGTAATATTTGACTTATGATTTATAGATGAAGGATATGAGTATGATGCACTACTTCTTGGGACAATAAGTATGACAGAGGACCGATGATATTTTCCTGAGTCAAGGAAAATATACAATGGAAATATAAAAGAAGCTCAGTATGACAAAATGCAAATCCATGGTGATGTATTTGAAGAAAATAAATAAAGATGATTCAGATGAGATTGATCCACAATTGATTGGATCACTGATGTATCTGGTTAACACCGAAATTGATTCATGCTATGAAGTGAATGCACTTAGTCATTCCATGAGTCAGCCGAGACAGACTCACTCAACAACAGTGAAACATGTATTGAGATATATATGAGGCACAGTTGGATATGGCATGATATATGCCTCCATTTTGAACTTGAGTTTTCAGGATATGCCGATACTATTGATTAAGGTTGGTTGTCATTGATGTCAACCCTTGAAGAAAGTCATGTAGCGAATTCTGGTAGCACAAAGGTTTGGGTAATGGACCAAAGGTTGTTTCATGTATAATTTCATGAGTTTCAATATATTTGAAGGTAATACTATTATATATGTATATTTCATGTCATTCCACTTCCGGTGGTATGTGGAACGTCACATAACTCCTCACGGTTAGAGAGTTATGGCCATGTGAAGTCAGAGACCCCAAGTTTGGGTAATGGACCCAAGTTTGTTTGATGGATAACGGTATGAGTTTTGATATATTTTCATGTAATAATATTCTATATGGATATTACATGTCATACCATTTCTAGTGGTATGTGGAACGTCACATAACTCCTCACGGTTTGAGAGTTATGGCCTTACAAAGTTGGAGGACCCTCACATGTCATCTAGAAGCCCCAAAAGGTCAAAGTGGTTTAAGGGAATTTAAAAGGTAAATAATAAAGTGAAGTTATGAGTGTATTATAATTCAAAGTGAATACAAAATAAATTATTTCAATAATAAATTTAATGGAGAAATTAGAAGTGGGTTAACCCTAAAATAAGGAAAGTCGTCCAAGTGACCTAGAAGATGTTTTTAAGGAAGCTACTTGGAGAGTATAAATAAGAGGCAAGGCTCTCTCATTTTAAAAACACTTGAGAATATTAAATATCTATAGGTGTATGAGGTAACCAAGGATATCTAAGCCGAAATTCTGAGGGAAGGTGAAGAAAAGAAGGCTGAAATGCAAGGAAGGATAAATTCTTTTGATGGTGGTTTCTAAGATATGTTATTTACAGGTCATCTCACCATTTTCACTATAAATTTTTTTCTATAATGATTCAGACCATGAAATTTCTATGAAATTGAGAAAACATACCCAAGTATATGTGGTAAAAACAGGTGTTTCGAGTAAAAACGTCATAACTTCTTCATAACAAATCCAAATTCTGTGAGACAAAATGTGTTGGTTAGGGTACAATATTTAGTATTTGTTTTAACATTTTCGGATCAATTCAAAGAATATTTCATATGGGGCACGATCTACAAGGTCGCTCTCTAGAATAAGCCAGAATTCAGCAAGGTATGCCATTGTTTCTATAACTCCTTTTATGAGAGGTTCCAAGTAGTGACACCTGGAGGAATTGCATAAAACACATGGAAGAACATTTTATATCAGTTTCATATCTTTATACATTACAGGTTCAAAGTTATGATTACTTCAAGTTAGGGTTGTTGACTAATCCAAAACTGGGCATGTGAGACTAAAGAAAAGTTTGATGAAAATGCTAGTCTCTTGTTGTTAAAGTTAAGGAAGGTTTGCAGGAATGAGATCATATACACCAGGTCTATTACAGAGATATAAATAAGATTTGGATGATGAAATTGATGAGGGCTTTTGGTTGAGGTACATGTTGAGTAGATGGTTGACACAAGTAGTTGATGAGTTGGCACATACATGAGGTGTATAGTTGATGATGTTGGTACATATTGATGAGTCATAGTTGACGAGTAGTTCACACATTATTGGTACATACTTGGTACATGGTTGGATGGATTTGTTTATGGTACAGGTTGATTACAAGTTGTTTGGCACAGGTTGGTGCATGGTTGATGCACTTGTTTATGGTATAGGTTGATTACAGGTTGAGGTACAGGTTGATGCATGGTTAATGCATGGTTCATATTTATTAGTATAGGTTTACAGTGATATATCTCACAGAGATAGTGTGACAGTGGTTCCATCATTCTACTTCTACTTCAGGGTGGCAGGATGGGGCAAGGATAGGTGGTTGTAGCCACATTCTGGTTGTAGCTAGAGAACATAGGGGTTTGTAGCCTCCTTCTGGTTGTAGCCAGAGAATTGGGGAGTTGGAGCTTCCCTCAGGTTGTAGCCTAAGAAACTAGGGGGTTGGAGCCTCCTTCCAGTTGCAGCTAGTAAACAAAGGAAGTTGGTGCTTCCAATGAATGTGATTCTTCAAGACATATAAGAAAAAGCATTATGTGGTTTTCTCCCTATTTGAGTTTCCACGTAAAACACTAGTGTACTGTGTATGTGTGTGATTGTTCATTTCTTATTGCTTATTATTGGATAATAATTCTACATTGATACAACACTTGGATTATTTGAGGAAAAGGGATTGTAATTACACTATTACTGATTCACGCCCCCTCTTAGTAATCCAACAATTGGTATCAGAGCAAGTTCCTTCAAAAATCAGTTTAACCATTGAAAGGTAGATCATGGAGAGTACCAACTCATATAAAAATGGAATACCACAGTTTGATGGGCAAAAGTGTGTTTTTTGGAGCATAAGGATGAAGACATATATATAGGCACAGGGATTTCAAGTTTTGCAATCAATTGTAGATGGATACACAACACCAGCAGTTCCACCAACAAATGGAAAAGAAGTATAACTCGGTGAGAATAATTTCAAAGCCAAAAATGCACTTTTGAATGGTCTCAGTGATACAGTATTCACCAAAGTTGCACATTGTGAATCTGCTAAAGATATTTGGGACAAGCTTCGAAATATTTATGAAGGATATTTAAAAGTCAAAGAAGCAAAGCTTTAAAATTACAGAGGTCAGTTCGAACAACTAAAAATGAAGGAAGATGAAGATATTGTAGCCTACTTCTTACGATTCAATGAAACAGTGAATGCAATCATAGGATTGGGAGAAGAAATCAAAGAATTTGTAATTGTTCAAAAGGTACTAAGATCTCTTCCTATGAGATCCAACCCTAAGATATCAGCACTAGAAGAAAGATCAGATCTAAACTCAATAAGCATGGACGAACTGCATGGAATCTTCACAGCATATGAGATGAGAACTGAATAGGAAAATCTAGATGTAAAAGAAGCAACCTTCAAAGCATCCAAAAGATCAAAGCAAAAGAAAAATGAACAAGAAGAATATAGTAGCAACAACGACATCTCGGAAGATGATGAAGAAGTGGCCAACTGCATCAAAAGACTAAACAAGGGAACCAACAGTAGGTATAGAGGTAAGCTTCCTTTAATTTGTTTTAATTGTGATGGTGTTGGTCATTTTACTAACAAATGTCCTCATAAGAAAAAGAGAAATGATGAAGGTTACTCAAAAGGTAGACAAACATATAAAGGTAAAATAACTACAAAGAAAGTTTTCAAGAAAATCTTTTGCACCAAAGAAGACATCTCATCATCAGATGAATATGAAGTCAGTGACAGTGAAACAGGAAGAGTTTTATTCATGGCAGTAGAAGACTCTGATAAAGAAGACTCTAAAGAAGAATATGGAGAATCATATGAAGAAGAAATTGAAGAGGCAGAAGTTGACTTCCAAGAAGAATTAATGAGTGCCATAGAAGTTATCAGAAGAGAAAAGAATAAAAACAAGAAACTACAAGCAGAACTAGATAAGAAAAAGGACACTCAAGAACTAGAACAAATGATCACAAAATTGAAGGTTCAAATAGAATAAGATAGAAGAATTAAAGAAGCACTCAAAGAACAGCTAGAAGAAAAGGACGGGATCATCAGAAACTTGGAAGCAAAGATTGTCACACTAAGAAAGGATATTCAAAAGAAAAATATGAAGAATAGCTCAAAAGTTCTGGATGACATTATCAGCAGTCAAAAATCTCATCTTGACAAGTCTGGACTTGGATACAATCAGACATAAAAGGGATCAAGCTCCAAAACAATAGAGCAAGAAACAAATCCAAAAAGCTATGCAGAAACAATTAAAGGGGACAGGAAGATATACAAGGAAGATTACAGGGGAACTCCTCCACCGAGAAGATTCAGATTTCAGAATCAACAACAGACAGATAGGCCTCAAGAAGAAGAAGGATTCATAAGAGCACCTCCTTTCAGAAGATCTCCAACTACCAGGTATCAAACTATATTTTTTGGTTTATGTTATGCATGTAGTAATTTTGGACATAAAGTTGTAAATTGCAGAGCTAACAACAGGAACAATAACAAATTTGAGAGTCATACACAAACGGGTTATTCAAGAAAACCTAGTGAAACACAAAGAAAAAGTTACAACATGTTTGAATCTTTGAGCACTGAAGTGGAATGTTACAGATGTAACAATTTTGGACACATGGCCAAATACTGTAGAATGACAGTCCTTCCTAAAGAACCTCAACAGAATAACAATAGTCATAGATAGGAACCTCAAAAAATGACATGGATAAGAAAGCAAGATTAGTACAGAAATGAAGAATGCACAGCCTCTCTACAAGCTAAGAAGAAGAAACACTGTTGGTATGTTGAAAGTCGGTGCTCAAAACACATGACAGGTGATAGAGACAAATTTCTTACATTACAAAAGGAAATAAATGGATTAGTCTCCTTCGGAAATGATAATTTATCCAAAATCATTGGAGAAGGCACAGTCTGAATTGGGAACAAGAATGAAAAGGCAAAAAATGTTCTACTGGTAGAAGATATGAAACATAATATTCTAAGTGTGAGTCAAATGTGTGACCAAGGTCATAAAGTTACTTTCGATTCACAAAAATGTGAGATAAGAAGAGAAGGTTCGGGGAAATTGGTTGGTACAGCTGCAAGAACTTCAAACAACATATATGTGTTAAGTGAAATTGGAAATGAAAAGTGGTGTCTAGGAAAGGAAGATGAAAGTTGGCTATGGCACAGAAGAATGGGTCACATGCATTTTGATAACCTTGTCAAAGTCAACAAAAGAGAAGCAGTCAGAGAAATGCTCCAGATCACGAAGCCAACCAACACTTTATGCAAGCATTGTCAACAAGGAAAGCAAACAAAGACCAGGTTCAAATCAAAGGAATGTTCAACAACAAGACCACTAGAAATTGTGCATACTGATCTAGTTGGACCAAATACAAAAAAAGGCTTAAAAGGTGAGAGATACTTTAAGTTATTAATTGATGATTATACAAGAATGACCACAGTTTTCTTTCTCAAGAACAAGTCAAAAGCTTTTGAAAACTTCAATATCTACAAGGAAATGGTTGAAAATGAGATGGATTCAAGAATCAAATGCTTGAGATCTGATAATGGAGGAGAATTCACCTCAAAGGAAT
>JZKD02S2156932.1:245250-256234 GCA_000966675.3 Picea glauca
CTAACTATCGATAGACAGTAGCATCCACTACCTCTCCAGAAGTAGCATCCTCTTTCCTCCAGTTTCCTGGAAGAGGAGTATCCATGGGTTTGCATCCCTCCATGTGAAACTTACCAAGTATCTCCCTTGCATACTTTCCTTGAGACACAAAAAGTTCACCATCTCACTACCATATTTCCAATCCAAGGAAATAATGAAGAAGGCCCAAATCCTTCATCTTGAACTCCTTTGCAAGGTCCTCCTTGCATGAGTGTATCAGTTGCTCATCACCAGTCAGTATTAAATCATCAACATAAAGAACAATGATTAAAATCTTATCCTCCACCACTGATTTGTCGACCTGTCTTGGGACAATTTCCCATGCACTGTTTTTGACAATGGAGTCATACTCCTCCACCATTGCATCTACCCATGTGAGATTCTTCACTACTTCCTGAAAGGAGGATGGTTCAGTCACAATACATTTTCTCATGAGAGCCATGTATCCATTAAATCGATCAGGAGACTGTCTCTATCTGCGCTGTGAAGTAAGGTCTCCTACATTCTGTGCAGCATCTAGTTTCAATCTATCATCTTTTGTGGTGCGCTTTATGCCATTTCTGATGGATGGATCTGATTGAGTGGCTTCCTCCACTCCATGAACCTCTTCATGTGGTTGATCCACATCTTCAGACTCATCTTTGGGAACCAATAGTTCCTCCTCTGCATGCAAGTCTAGCTCCCTCTCAAGCGACAATCGCATGGCTTTTCCCTCATCACATTTTATATCCCGTCACATAACAGTCATCTTACTGTTAGGAAAATACACATGATAATTATGGGGTGTTTCTGTGTACCCCACAAATATCCCAACTTCATTAGTCGGCTCCATGTTCTTCCTGGCATCCTTGGTCACATGCACATAAACAGATGAGCCAAAAATCTTAAAATGAGAAACATCAAGTTTCTTACCAGTGAAAGCTTCTTCAGGTGTACTCATGCCAAGTACTCTATGAGGACAACGATTTTTCACATAAACCTCAGTATTGCATGCTTCCACCCACAAATGCATTGGTAGTCCCTGATCATGCAACATTGCTCATGTTGCACCCATGATCATTTTGTTCTTCCTCTCCACAACCCCATTTTGTTGTGGGTTATGAGGCGCTATGAGTTCTCTTCGAATTACTTCTTTGCTGCAGAAATATTTGAATTCATTAGAGATGTATTCTCCACCATTATTGCTCCTTAGAGATTTCACTTGCTTCCCCAACTCTTTCTCCACCAATGCTTTAAACTCACGGAACTTTGAGAATGTTTGATCCTTCTTCTACATGAAGAAGATCCAACATTTACGAGAAAAGTCATCAACAAAAATAACATAATACTTATGTTTTTCTGTTGAAGAAACCGAGAATGGTCCACACACGTCTATGTGAACTCTCTCCAAGATCACCGAGGCACTGTTCTCCATTTCATGAAAGGTGGACTTTACATAACTCCCCATGGTGCAACCCTTGCACTGATCTAACTGAGCAAGTGTTCCCATTGGAAATCCAGTAGATATCTGTTGCATGATCTTCAAGGCTCCATGATGAAGATGGCCCAATCCTCTGTGCCATAATTCACAATCATCCCAACTCACCACTTTTTCTGCCTTATCCATCATGGCAGCGCAGCCATCTACCTCCAGCATGTAGATATTTTTAACTCGAATCCCTATCCTCTTGACTTGACCCATTGTTTTATGTCACAGAAAATCTTTTCCACCGCTGAAAACAACGTCATAGCCTCTGTCCTCCAACATTGCGACTGAGAATAGGTTTTTCTTCAGAACTGGAACATGCATAACATCTTTTAATTGAAATGGTTTACCTGACTCCCTTTGAAAGGTAATTGAACAAATGTCAATCGCACTGTATCATCCATCATCACCCATCTCTATATGCATTTTGAGATCTTTCTCCTCTAAGTCACTAAAAAGGTCCTTATCTCCCATCATGTGGAAGGAAGCGCCACTATCCAAATACCACACCGATCCTAATGCACTTGAAGCCATGCATGCGATCAAGGAGAATTCAAGTTCAAATTCTGAGGCAAGGACCTCATCAACTGCAGCTCCAACAACCTTCTTGTTCTTCTTCTTCTGCGGACAGTTAGTAGCGAGATGCCCATGTTCGTGACAGTGAAAACACTTCACTTTGGACAAATCCAGCTTCTTTCCTTTAGACTCGGATTTTGAATGGAATTTCTTTCCCTTCCCTTTCCTTTCCTTGGTAGCCAAATCACAATCCTCTTCATCATCATGCTTTGATGAAGATCCATATTTGGTGTTCTTCCTGAACTCCTCCTACTCCAAATCCGACCATAGTCGTTCCCAATCTGGCAATTTTTCCCTTCCATTGCAGAGTCTTGATAACTATGCCAACTCTTGGGAAGTCCTAGCAGTGCCAAGCTCACCAAATCATCATCAGTAACTGTTATTCCCACACTTCCCAGCTCATCCCGACACTGGACAAACTTCATGAGAAATTTTGGAATGGAGTCGCCCTTCTCCATCTTGATATTCCTGAGTTTATCTTTGAGCACCAATTTCCTATGGTCGTTGTTGTTTTGGAATAGATCCATCAAAGCCTTGCACATTGCATATGGTGTGGATTTCCCATGGAGGCTTGAGACAATGTGGTCTCGTACTCCCTCCAACAGGATCCTCCTCGCCTTTGCCACTTTCTTTTGCCATGCATCAAGATTTGCAGCGTCTGCAGCATTTGGCATAGGAACATCTTTGTCAATGAATTCCTTCAAGCCATTGTCTTCGAGTACTGCCTCCATCCATTCCTTCCAAGAAATGTAGTTCGAGCTGCCCTCGATTGCATACTCTAACCTCAAGCCATTGAAATCCATTTCAATCTTGAATCAGCTGTAGCACCAAGAAAGTCTTTCTGCAAATTCGAATTCTATCCAATCACAAACTCAACTTCTACAATCTTCTGCGCTCTGATACCATGTATAAATTTAATACAAATTATGTATTTCCTGGATTTTCCCGATCTAACAATTATATGCCACTGTTAAATATAGAATCGCTTCTACAAATATTCTTGCGGAATTTAAAAACACGATCGCCAATTGCAATATCAAGAAGAAAGATCAATCACACATAACACATATGTTTTTTGGGGAAATCATAAAGCTAAAAACCCCACTATCATATATTATGTATATCATGGATAATGAAACAATCTCATACAAAACTCTAATCCAAGAGCTCTCAGTACAATACAATCGTCTCACACTATCATACAAAAATAAGCAAATACATGTGCCAATTCTCTACCTCCATACATCCTTCCTCCTCTGCGCAATCCCTGTTAATGGAAAACCTGCGAATGAATTCGAATTCCTCTTGCCTAGGCTATGCATTGCTCATGGGCACATCCACTATGTGTTTGATTTCATGAGTGCACTTCACTCAAATCACAACTAATAGCCAAACTGTCCCTTTCACCTATTATCTCAACTGGGTCTCCACTGGATCTAACATGCATGTAGTTAACAATGGTAAATATTCAGTTGCATGTGATATCACTGATTGAGAATTAATTAATAATTAATTCACTGAACTCTCACTAGTGTAAGTTCAGTTACAACTAGTACAACTGAGCTTAACTCACTTAACTGACTTAAAATGCTTCACAACTCACATAACTACACTTATAACTCTGTTACAACTTCAAGTCACTTAGTTACAACTAATTCAACTTTCATGTCCCACTAGTCAACCTTTGAACTTGAATTTCCTATAGCTAACTGATTTGCCATTTTAGTTAACTATTTTCAAGTAATTATGAGATAATAGATTAATATTTATTGTCCAATTTAGTTAAGGGAAAAATAAATTAGACACACATTTCTTGTTGACTTTTAAACACTTTATTGGAATAAAATGGGCAGCTTTAGTAAGCTTATCCACCACTACCATGATAGAATCATGTTGCTTTCTTGTTCTAGGTAGTTTGGTGATGAAATCCATTGTTACAAATTCCCATTTCCACTCAGAAATAGGTAATGGTTGTAGCAAACCAACTGGGTGTCTATGCTCAACCTTTACCTTTTGACATTCCAAACATTTGGCAATAAAATCAGCAACCTCTTTCCTCATGTCTGGCCAATAATATTGGCTCTTGACAGCTACAATAGTTTTTTGATAACCTAGGTGCCCAACATAAGGTACATTATGCATTTCTCTCAATATCAGATTTTTCAATTCATGGGAATTTGGTACATAAATTATGCCCCTGTATATGAGAATTTCATCATTTTCTAGCTTATAGTCTTCAATTTTCTACTGCAAATTACCATGATGTAATTTTGCCACTAATTCCTTGTATTGCAAATCTAATTTTGCAGCCTCCAAAATTATGTCTTTCAAATCTGATTGGTACATGCTAATGGTTGTAGCATGCAAATCATGCATTCTTTTGCTAAGTGCATCAGCCACTTGGTTCTCTTTCCCCTTGATATGATTTATATCAAAGTCATATTCACTGAGAAATTCTAACCATCTGCTTTGCCTAGCATTTAGAGTTGGTTGATCAAATAAATATTTCAGACCATTATGGTTTGTCCTCAGCTCAAAAAATTTCCCCATGAGGTAGTGCCTCAACTTCCTCAAGGCATGCACTATGGTTGCCAACTCCAAATCATGAGTGGCATAGTTTCTTTCATGCTCCTTCAACTTCCTTGATTCATAACATAGAACAAACCCATTTTGACTGAGGATTCCACCAAGACCTTCTTTGCATGCATCGATGCATACAATGAAGTCTTCATTTGGATCTACAATCCTTAGTATTGGATCATTTGTTAATAATTGTTTCAAGTGTTGGAAACTCTTTTCACAATACAATGTCCACTAAAACTTCACACCCTTATTTGCAAGGAAGTGATTGGGTGTGCAATCTTTGAGAATCCTTCAATAAATCTCCTATAGTAGCCTTCAAGTCCCATGAATGATCTAACCTTTGTCACATTCTTTGGCATTGACCATCCTCTAATGGTTTCTATCTTCTCAGTGTCCACTGCTATCCCTTCCTCTGAAATGATATGCCCCAAATAATGAATTTGCTTCTAATAAAATAAGCACTTGCTCAATTTGGCATACAACTGATGCTCCCTTAATACTTGTAATACCATCGTCAAGTGTTGTTCATGCTCTTCCTTTGATTTAGAATATATAAGAATGTCATCTAAAAATACAATGACAAGCTTATCTAAGTATTCTCTTAAAATACCATTCATTAAACACATGAAGACAGCTGGTGCATTTGATAATCCAAAGGGCACCACTGTGAACTCATAATGACCATACCTTGTTCTGAAAACAGTCTTGCTAATGTCTTCTTCTTTGATTCTTACTTGATGATAACCTGACTTGAGATCAATTTTGGAGAATATTTTTGCATCTTTCAATTGATCAAAGAGGTCATCAATCCTTGGAAAAGGATACTTATTCTTCACAGTTACCTTATTCAACTACCTAAAGTCAATGAAAAGTCTCAATGTTCCATCCTTTTTCTTCACAAATAAAACTGGGGCACCCCAAGGTGACACACTTGGGCATATATACTCCTTCTTCAAGAAATCTTCAAGTTTCATTTGCAATTCCTTCAATTCTGGTGTACTCATCCTGTAGGGAGTCTTGGATCATGGAGCTGCTCCAGGAATCAGATTTATGGAGAAATCAATGTCTCTTTTAGGGGGTAATATTGGTATTTCCTTAAACACATCTTCAAACTCTTTTAGGATTGCATAATATTCAATGTTTGACATCTTATATTTAGGTGTCTCTTCCATATGTGCTGCAAATATTTGACACCCTTTTCTATAATATTTCTTCACCTGCAATGCTGAAATTTCATTGATGGTTACTGCCCTGGGAATTCCCCGCACTTTCCTTAGGTTCCCTTCCTCATCCAATCAATTAAATGCCTTGTTATGATAGTCTAGGATAACATGTTGTTGGTCCAACCAATCCATCCCAATTAGACAGTCATAGGAACCTAAAGGCAAGATGTTCAAATATGCCCTTGTGTTCAGTCCATTCATGTCCATAACACATGACTTAACCATCGCATTAACGTTTCTTTTGTCTCCAGTAGCCAGCTGCACCAACCAATGTTTTCCATTCTTGATTCTTGGAAAATGCAAATTTTCCACCATCTTAGGATCTATATAACTATGACTAGCTCCTAAATCAATTAAAATAGCAATGGTTTGGTTGTTGATCATACCTTCCACTTCAATCATATGTGATTGATACTCTACTTGCTTGTTGTTCAAGGATGCATAGATCCTTGGAACATTTATGCCCATGTCCTCCATTGTTTCAGCTTGTTGTACATTGTGAACAGTCCTCACTTTTTCACCTTTGTGAGGACAATCTCTAAACATATGATCTCCTTTACAACCCCAACATTGAATAGGTGGTTTCCTTGGCCTTTGACCCCCTGTCTCAATCGTTCTAGGTTCTCTAGAAGTTGGCTCTCCCTGAGGATAATTTCTGAAGAATGGTGGCTTAGTTCCCTTCTTCCTCTGATCCATATTGAATTTCTTCTTGTCTTCCAAAGAATTTTGGAAATTTGGCCTTGCTTTTTGCTGATCATTCAGGCACTTATCTCACCTTATAGTCTCCTCCAATGTTTTGGGATCATCATATTGTATTTTTTCACTGATGAATGATGGCAATCCACTCAAATACCTTTGAATCTTAACTATCTCATCCTTGATGAAAGAAACATACTTCAGCAATTCTAAAAACCTTATTTCATATTCATCTATGGTCATACTCTCGAGTTTGAGTTCAAAGAACTCTTTCATTTTCTTGTCATAGTATCTCTTAGTCAAATATTTGTTCTCAAAATATTTCTTGAATTTCCTCCAAGTAACACTTTTCTCTTTAATGTGTTGCACTTGCACAAGTTGATCCCACCACATGGATGTCTTTCCCTTGAGTTGATAGATGAAATTATTCCTTCTACATGAGATGAATAATTATGCAATTTAAAATACTTTCTCATGCCCAGCAACCATGTCTCTACATCTTCATTCTTCTTGTGCTCACCATCAAATGTAGGAGGTTTGATTTTGTTCATTTCTCCTCATAGATCATCCACCCCATACCTCTTATGCTTCCTGACAGGGGATGGACTTGATATGTTGTGTTCTATCCTATTGGAATTCCTTGGGGAGTGACGGTGATGTCTGCTAACACTTCTTGTTATTCTTTTCTCATCAGGAGACATATGACTTCCTAATTTGCTTGAGCCACTCTCCTTATACAATTTATTTTCTATTTTGTTCAAGCTCTTCATTAACTTCATGTTGAACTCCTCATGTTGCTCCTTGGATTTCATAATCCTTTCATTATCATCTTTATGGCTTTGGACATCCTTCTGCAAATTTTTAATGGTCTCTACCATATTCATGTTTTCATCCCTTCCTTCTCCATGTCCATTGGAGTTTGTTCCTTCAATGCCCAAATGGACATCCATCCCTCTGATTTCATCCTCCTGGATGTAAGTCCCTTGTGCATATTCCATTCCTCTACACTCTGTGTTGATCCTGATATGATCTAGTTGTTGTTAACTTTCTAAAATGTGCAACCAACAAAACTTTGTCAGGTTAACTGACTCATCAATTTCATGAAAAATATGAACCATTCTGGTTCAATAATATATCAGAATTATTTATTATGATTTAATGAAAAATTGAATGCCCAAATCAATTTTCTAGGTGAATAATTATATTCTATTGTGCAACACATTTCCAATGCCTACTTCCATGCTCAATTCTGAGTCTTGAGCAGAAAGTTATGGTTATTTGAAAATTGTCCATTAATTTTTCTATTCAGTCTTCAACTTGGTGCAACTCTGCGCTGTAATTATGAATTTTTGCACCTACGCCATTGGATTTTTAGTAGGATCTAAATTTGGTTTCTTCATATACATATTTTTGATAGTCTGTCCAAGTTTCACCATTTTCTAGGTTTCGAGCTGCTAGTTACAACCTGTTGAAGTTCTAGGCCAATTCGTGTTTTTGGTCTGGAATGCTACATGTACCTTCTTTTCCATATTAAGCATTTTTAACATGCCCATAAATTTAATTCATCTTTAGTACTGTCTTCTATGGTTCAATATCTTTCCATTGACTGCTCCTGCACCTCAATCTGATTCTGGAGCAGAAAGTTATGGCTCTTCGAAGTTAGTTGGGTCTTAAAATTTACCCTCCAATGTTTGTCCTATAACTTCCTCATAAAAGCTTCGTTTGAAGAACGATTTACACCATTAGAAAGATCTCTCCGGTCTCTTTCATTTGAGATGTAGAGACAGAGTGTACCTTGGTAAGGGTGTACCTTGGTACACTCTGTTCTCATGGTTTTTGAGTAGCTAAAAACGTTTTTAAGGGCCTCAAAAATGTGCTGCAAAAAGATGACCTTCAAACAGTATAAAATGTCACAGAAATTCATTGGTTTTCTGCTGTTGTAGACCATCCAAATTAATTTGCGTGCACAAATTTGAACTTGTATGCCCATATTTAGCATGTGTAGCAACACCATAAGGTAGCACATGCTTCGTGCACCTATAATCAATGTGGATCACTTCTTTGTCATGCCAATAACTAGTGCGCACTACTTTTGTGTCGTGTGCCAATATCCACTGTGCACAATTTTGGTTCTTGCACTAATACCTGTTGCGCGTAATTTTTGTGTCACATGCTAATATTCCGTGTGCATTTTAATCTACGTGTTGCACGATTCCAAAGTTTAGTATGCCCCCACCGCGCACCAGTACTTCGCACGCACCATTAACTAAACTGTCGCATGACAGCATATACCCACATTGCACGTGCACCAGCAAAAATGTTTTGTGCTCTGCCAATACTGTGCACACCACGCGTGCCATTATTATGCGTGTGCACACCGCGCACGCCAGTATTTTATTTTTTTTTGGCCCAATGCCACTTTGCACCACGCAGTGCCAAATTTAAGTGCGCAGACCCACGAGCCAATATTTTTCCATGCAGTGTCAAATTTAAGTGCGCACACCCGCGCGCCAATATTTTTCTGCATGGCGCCAAATTTTAGCATGCACACCTGCACGCCAATATTTTTCCGCGCAGCACCAAATTTTAGCACGTGCACCAGCATGCCAATATTTTTCCGCGCAACACCAAATTTTAGCATGCGCACCAGCATGTCAGCACACTCGCATGCCAATATTTTTCCACACAGTGCCAAATTTTAGCGCACATACCCGCACGCCAATATTTTTCCGCACAGCACCAAATTTTAGCACGTGCACCCTCACGCCAATATTTTTCCACACAACACCAAATTTTAGCGCACACACCCTCACACCAATATTTTTCCACATATCACAAGCTTTTCATTGCACATCATCCATTTTTAGTGCGCCCACCTGTGCACATTCATTTTTATGCGCATCAATTCCTCATGAATTCTGTTGCAGAAATTGGGGCTTTTAGCTAAATTTTTCCCAATTTTTACTATAGACATTCTGCAACTTACGAAAATTGTTCAATTTCACCCCGATAACACCAATTCAACCTCTATAACAAAAAATCATTATGGATTGACATTTCTGGAACGAATGTTTCCCAAACTCAATTCATGAATTGAGAATTTTAATCAACTAATCTCGCTCCATCTGTCATGGCTTCACTGTAACTTCAAATCCGACCAATTTCGGTCTGAATTTGCTAGAACAGATATTAAATCAAGAATATCTCACCACTTGACCAAATTTCTCAATTTTCCCATGAATTTAACAACAGAACTTGGGGTTTTTTCCCAATTCCACGCAATTGCTTCTAAATTTTACCATGGATGCTCTATAACTTGAAATTTGGCCACTTCGAAATCTATTCTCTATGAAATTTTAGTTCAACTTGACTTGCTTGGGCCATCCAAGCTCAATGTTGAAAACTGAAGCTCTAATACCATATTGTAACATCCCCAGCAACCAACTAGGTTATGCCACGTAAACATTTTCGAGCTGTATGCAAACTAAAACATACACATACATAAACTCTTACGGAACTTTATATATATAACTCAAAACAGACAAATATATTATGTAAATGCACAAATTCATATGGAAATAACAGTAACATATACATGTAGCATAGACAGGAAATGACCATAAATATAAAGACAGTTATAAACCACACATAGGATAAACCCATAAAAACAAACACGTAAATAATAATGCAACATGTAATTTAACACACAATTGACACTTATCTTGGTAATAATATCACCAACTGCGTGCAGACCTTCCATGAACCTCCTAGCCTTAGACCACATTGCTCATCACTCTCAGCAATGGGTCACCCCCGAGATGGGACTAAACTCCACCCGGATAAAGGGATTCCTAACCAAGTTGACATATCTCATACAACAGGAAAGACTCTCTCACAGGGGCCAACTCAAACTAACAACCTACAGTCCCTCATTCCCCACTTGCATGTCCCACCCCAAGAAGTGTGCCCCTTCTCTTCTCAACAATCCCTCAGTTGCCCCACTTCCCTTTCAGGGCTTCAGCAACATGATGGACAGGAAGTCTCAGAGCCCTATAGTTGCAGTTTAGCACCTTTAGGAAATCAATTCCCAGCAATTCTCTCACCCAGAGAGAAATTGCTCACGGGCCTGAAAACTCGTCTCTTCAATATCCCACGGGCCTAACAACCCGCTTCTTCAGTCCAACTCCCAATCTAACTAGGTACAGGTACAATTATAGGTACGAGTGTAGGTAGTGGTTTAGGTATGGATACAGGTACAGAGAGGTACGGAGGACAACTCAATGAATGTGTGTGTTAAGGTCCTAACCCGCACATAGGTAGATCAATGTATTCGGATGTAATAAAGGTCAATATTAATAAGACCTTTCAATAAAATAGAATAAGGCAGATGTAAGAAGACCTA
>JZKD02S2156932.1:262993-280264 GCA_000966675.3 Picea glauca
GCTTCCGCTTCTAGAAGGATCTTCCTCTAGATGCTTCTCTCAATAGACATATTTAGTATAAATAAGAGTCGAGGGTATGAAAACCCTAGCTTGGAGATTATTGTAACAGAGCGCTTCTCGACTGGAGGTTTCCCCCTCGAAGAGGCCTGTGAACATTGCTTTCTGAATCAAAGTGCTTTTCTATTGTTATTTTGCAGCTTATTTCTGTGTATTGTGAAGATTATGCTGGATATTTTACTGTTATTCTGCCATTTCTAACATTTTATTTCTGTTCTGCATATTTTATATATCTGGTATCTTGCAGTGTGAATGATGATGGAATGATTGAATGGGAAATGAACTAAGTCCAAACTATATGTATGCATGTTCCCAACTTGACACTTGTCATGTTGGGAGCTACTTTGGCCCACTTGTCCCCATCCTTAGAACTTAGGATAAAATAATTATCCATACTTTATACTTTAAGGAATATTAATATAATATTGTTTTTTGGCTTAAGCTCCCTAGCTTATCCCTTTTCCTCAACTTTTATCCCTCCCCATTTCCCTAACTAGTGGAGTTTAGTCCCCCATACTCTTTTATTGTGGTCGGTCTACACGCAGCGATGTATTTTATATTAATGATAAGACATATACAAAAATAGGATCACTGGCCTTTAGCATCTAGGCTCTCCGGCCTAATCATCACATAAGCCTTATGGCTTATAATAAGCTGGCTCACCAGCCTATAAAACACAACATATACACAAAATATCCCTGGCCTCAAAATCACGTGCACTTATGTTTGTTGCGCATGGTATCCTGGAATGTGCACACCTCATCATTTTACTGCGCAGTACATGTGCACACTATACCATAGAAGGTGCATACAAAAATTATATCAAACAACTCACCAGCTTAAGTACATTTTCATTTACATTTACAATGGGGTTCGGCCTAGGGGTATTACAATCACAATGGATTATCAAGACTTATAGATGAGCTTTCACCATGAGTCTCACTCCTATACCCTTCACAGTCTCCAAGCGGGTTCTCCTTAAATCATCAACTCTCGCGGGATGGAAAAAATGTTGAAGAAAGGATACCATGGTGTGATTGCTCAATTTAATTCCATCTAGGTCGCTCAACAGGCCTCGCAGGTAGTTCCTCCTAGCTTGCAACTTATTTTTGACAAGTACCCAAAGGTCTTTGAGGTTCCCACTTCCATACCTCCCTCCATAGGTGAGCATGATAATAGCATCCCTCTCCTTCCAGGCAGTCAACCCCCCAATTTAAGACCCTATAGATATCCATTTTCTCAAAAAAATGAAATAGAAAATATGGTATGAGAATTACTTGAGGTAGGTGTAATTTTTCATAGTAAAAGCCCATATTCTTCACTAGTAGTGATGGTCTTAAAGAAAGAAGGTGCTTGGCACGTGTGTCCTGATTTTCTGGCCCTAAATAAACTGATCATCAAAGATAAGTTTACTATTCTGGTCATTGATGATCTGTTGGATGAACTCCAAGGTACTTATGTCTTCACCAAATTGGACCTTCGCTCCATCTATCACCAAATTTGGATGAAGGAGGCAGATATTTTGAAGACTACTTTCAAAACTCATGAAGAACATTATGAATTTTTGGTCATGCATTTTGGCCTATGCAATGCTCCATCCACCTTCCAAAGTCTTATGAATAAAATTTTGAAACCTTACCTTCGACAGTTTTTCCTGGCCTTCTTTGATGACATCCTCATTTACAGTTGCACCTAGGATAGCCACCTTCTTCATGTGGACAAAGTCCTTCACTTGCTACAGGAAAACCAATTGTTTGTAAAAAAGACCAAGTGTTCCTTTGGAGCCAATGAAGTGGAGTACTTGGGACACATTTTGAGTCGCAACGGAGTGAAAGTGGATCCCAAAAAGATACAAGCTATGAAGGAGTGGTCGCGACCCATGACCTTAAAGTGCCTATGGGGTTTTCTCAGTCTCATAGGCTATTATAGGAAATTTTTCCACCATTATGGAAAAATTTATAAGCCCTTAACCAACCTCCTCAAGAAGAATGCATTTCATTGGACACCTGCTGCGGGGCAACCCTTAGCAATCCATGTGCACTACTCCTATCCTAGTCGTGCCTGACTTCAGCAAAATTTTTGTGGTGGAATCAGATGCTTCGAGCACTGGTATAGGCACAGTCCTCACCCAAGAGGGTTGACCTCTAGCATTTACTAGCCAAGAATTGAGTGGCCTTAACTTGGGTAGATCCACTTATGAAAAATAAATGTTGGCCATTCTACATGTGGTGCACACCTAGAGGCCCTACCTTTTGGGACATGATTTTCAGATCAAAACAAATCATGATAGTCTGAAGTATTTTTTGGATCAGAGGTTATCCTCCCCCAAACAAAACAAGTGGTTGACTAAAATGTTTGGTTATGACTATGAAATCATATATAAAAAAGGCAAAGACAATATAGTGGTTGATGCTTTGTCAAGACAACATGAGGGGGATGGATCCCTATTTTCCTTATCCTTACCAGTCCCTGATTGGATTGAGTATGTACATCAGGAGTGGCTCACACACCCAACTATCTCCAGGATCATTCAACGTCTTCAGGAGGACCCTAATCCTCCCACTAGCTACACTTGGCAGGACAACACTCTTTGATATAAGGATTGCCTATTTATATCACCTTCTTTAGCACTCAAGTAGAATCTCTTAAGAGCGTTACACTCATTAGCAATTGCAGGTCACTCGGGCTTCCAAAAGACATATGCTCATGCTCGTCGTTCTTTTTTTCTGGATAGGCATGAAGAAATATATACTTCAATTTTTCATTGAATGTGAGGTGTGCCAATGTAATAAAGGTGAAATTGTCAAGTCACTAGGCACCCTAAAACCCCTACCCATTCCAGCTTCAATGTGGACAAACATCTCCATGGATTTTATAGTGGGCCTTCCTAAAACTAGGAACAAATATGTCATCATGTTGGTGGTTGATCGCATATCCAAGTATGCTCATTTTTGTGTTTTACCTCACTCTTTCATAATGGCACTCTTCGCACAAGTTTCCCTTGATCATATTTTCAAGTTACATGGCACGCCAACCTCTATTGTATTTGATCGTGACCCCACTTTCACCAGCACCATTTGGAAAGAGCTATTTAAATTGCAGGGCACCCAACTAAACATGAGCACAACCTATCACCCCCAGTCTGATGGCCAGAAGTGGTAAACAAATGTTTGGAAACCTACTTGCGGTTTTTTTCTTTAGACAAACAACACCAGTGGGTCTAATGGCTTCCCTTGGCAGAATGGTGGTACAACACTTCCTATAACATGGACACTAAAATGACCCCATATGAAGCAGTGTATGGCCAACGGCCTCTGACAATCACTACCGACCTTCCAGGAACATCCAAGGTCCAATATATTGATATCACATTGCAAGGTCACATAGCCACCATAGCGGATCTGAAGGATAACATCCACATGGACCAAAATTGCATGAAGCAGCAGGTTGACCAACATCATTCCGAAAGGGTTTTTTAGGAAGGGGATCATGTGTTTCTCTAGCTCCAACCTTACAAGAAAACATCTCTCAAAGCTTAACGACATCATAAGTTGGCACCAAAGTTTTATGGGCCCTACTAGATCATCAAGTGTATTGGCTCAATCGCTTACAAATTGGCTCTTCTGACTACTTCCAAAATCCATCTAGTGATTCATGTTTCTTGTCTGAAGAAAGTGGTGGGACAGAATTGTCGAGTTCAAACCATCCTGTTGGAATTAGATGAAGAGGGCTCCATGTGGCTCTAACCTAAAGAAGTCCTCAAAAACCAAGAACGTCAGCTACGTGGAAGAACCGTCAAGGAAGTGTTGATCAAATGGAAGGACACATCACCAGACGATGAGACCTAGGAACTCACAGCTATACTTCAGCAGTTTCTGCACCTACAACCTTGAGGACAAGGCTACTTTTGAAGGGTGAGGGCATGTTAGGATTCGATCCTAACCCCTCTCCATGGATCATTAGTTAGTAGGATATGTTTTCTATGTAATAAAGGCCTACATTAGTTAATAATTCCTAATAAATAAATGAGAATAAGTCAATGTAAGAAGACCTAATAGAAGCTTTTGCTTCTAGAAAGATCTTCCTCTAGAAATTTCCTTAGAAGGTAGAATTAGTATAAATAAGGGTAGCATGCATGGGTTAAGTTTTTCTTGGAGATTATTGTAATAGAGCTCTGCTCTGGTGGAGTTTTCCCCCTCAAAGAGGCAAGTGAACATTGTTATCAAAGGTTCTCTTTTTGTTGTTATTTTGGTATTATTCTAATATTGTTCTGGATATATCATTGTTGTACTGTTATTGCTTGCTTAATATTTCTATTATGCATCATATATTTTATCTAGATATTGCACTTATGTTAGATCTAATGTATTGCAGTCAACATTTAGTCCCATGTTCTGTATATTTGACCTTTTCTATAAGTAAAGTGGGGCCTAAAAATAGCCCATACTCTGAATATTTCTCATTCTACAAGTGACCTTGGAGGATAATGGCACTGAAAATGGCTGGAAACTTTGTTCCAAAAGTTTACTAAAAGGTAATGATTCTGGCTCTATTTATGAACGATGCTTGTTCTAATTACAACCATGCTTTAGTGGACTATTTTGTGGGCTGAATATAATCTAATAAACAACTAGATCTTGGTTTAGAGAGTGATGGGAGCCCTGTGGTTGGCATGTAAAGGGAATATGGAATATGGCCAAATTAATTTTTATGTTTATGTTCAAGGAAGATGTGAAATGCATAACGGTTATGCAACACAAGCCAATGGTCTATCACAAAACGTTGGTTGTGTCCTCTCATTAGATTGAAAACTTCTAATTAGAGAAATCTATTGAGTTTCATTGTCCTATGTGGGGGGAATTCCTAGGTTTGCTAGTCCAATTCTGGCACCTTTTAGAGAGCTTAGCTTAGACCATAAAAAAATCCATTTTCCATGAACTCGATATGATGTTTCAACCAAGGCCTTATAGGAGAATATCTATGCATTACGAATTTTTTTTTTAAACACTAACAGGTCGTATGTATTTTGACGCCCCCACGTCTCACTTCCGACAACTTAAAACACATAATTTTTTTTAAAACACTTACATTATGTCAGTATTTCGACGCCCTCACATCTCACTTCCAATGACATAAAACGTGGCCGATACAGTCAATTCATCAATGAATAGATCCTTTGTTTCCTAACTTCCAATGAACATAGATTCTATATCGTCTCACTTCTGACAAATGAAACATGGCCGATATAGAAAATTCATTGTCAAATAGTTTCCATATCGTCTTACTTCCGACAACTGAAACATGGCCAATATGGAAAATTCGTCGATGAATGGTTTCACTAGAGCATCTCACTTCCTACAAACAATGACATCAGAAGTGAGACGACCTTCTACGTTTTGGTTTGTCAGAATTATGATGACTATCTACATCACTGTGGAACTCAACCTTCAACGACACGTGTCCGTCCAAGACGTCGGAAGTGAGATGACCTGAGTATCTGTCAGAATTAATATGGTACCAGAATCGACGCTTGGGGGGGGGAAGGTTTTGTCAGGATCCCAACAACCGTACACCAGAATTATGGTGAAAGTGTCGTCGAAAAATGACCCAAATTTACTAGTGAATCACATACCCCAAATACAACAATGACTATTGAGAAAACTCACATTTATTAAGTTTTTCGTACAAATGATGATTTTTCAAAGTCTCTAACACTTGCATGAGATGTGAGATGTGATACTCCTAGGTATAACTATAAACCAATATGACATCCAAAGACACTGTCACAAATGAATCCAAATAGGAACACAACATGTCATTCATCAATCACATAAATGTAGTTGGTGCATTACATAAACCAAAAGGAATAACCAACCATTCATACAGACCTTGCCTTTCCTTGAAGGTAGTATTCCAAGTTTCTTCTTATTTAATGTGTACGTAGTGGTATCCCAAATTGAGATCCAACTTGGTGAAGTACTTTCCATGCTACAACTAATCTAAAAAACCATCAATCATGGACAGAGAGTATCAATTATTGAGTGTGATCTTGTTCAAAGATATGTAGTCGAAACACATTCTCCAAGTCCCATCCTTCTTGGGTATTATGATGATAGGTGACCCACAAGGTGAAGTTCTTGGTCGAATCACTACTTGCTCCAGAAGTTGTTGCAATTGTTTCTTCACTTTTTTTTCTTCAAAAATAGACTATCTACACAACCCAATATTTGGTAATGGGGAGTCAAGCAACAATTATACATCATGCTCCACTTCCCTTTTAGGGGGTAACCCTTTAGGCTCTTTGAACACTCCTCTATATACTTGAAACAACTCCTCCAACTATTGTTTCTGTTATTTGGTACATCCCTCCAAGGATTCCTTTACTCTTACCAATTATGCCCCTTGCTAATTCTCTCTTAAGAAAAGAAATACATACTTCTTACTAGAATTTCGCTTCATCAATAAAATATGCACTTATATCAAACTTGTTCTTACACTATTTAGTGACTCTAATATATGCATCCTTATTCATCCATCCTAATGGATATGGGATCGGATGATCATGAACCTCCAACCCAATATTGTTGACCAAATCATCTGCTATGAGGTTAGTCTGTGAACTGGAATCAAATAGAGAATCTAAATTGGTGTTTCTGACCTGGATCTTAACATAGAAGAGTTTTGTCATTTCCTTATCTTCCTTGTGATCAAAGGTACTCATATTCACTGCATTCTGCACTAAAGCATAGACAATATTCTTATCCATAGCCAAGCTACTCTCTACCTAGTTTCCCACATCCTTTCCCAGTAGGTTCTTCTTCTTGGAATCCTTCTTGTGGTTCCTAGGATTCAGCTATGGATGTAGCTTCCAACCCTTGTCTTTAGTGTGACCATCAATATTTAAATGGTTGTAGTGGTTGTTTGGATCCTTACATTGATGTGTAGTAGCTATCATATTCTTCTATTTTCCTTTGCAGTTCTTCTTCCCCTCCTTGGAAGCATCTTGGTGGTCATTCTATTTAGAACCACTTGGCTATCCTTTCTTATGGTCTATGTTCTCTCGGTACTTTGCTTGCACACATGCCTCATCAATGGTCCTAGATTTGAAGAGAATCACTTGCTTTCACAAATGAATACATATCCCCCCCCATATACTTGAGGAGTATGTCTAGGTTCTTGGGATATATACCCAACATAATCTCCATCTTCCTAAATTCTATGGCGTACTCTTTCACACTCTACCCTTGCCTTTTCCTGAACCGATGCCAATGAATCCATTGGTATTCCACATACCCAATAGGGTAGAACTAGGACTAGATGAAATAATACCACTTAGTTACTAGTGGATCACCCTCCAACATAAGTGTCTATGTGTGGCTTTCCCACCAGGTTAATGCATGGCCCTCTAGTTTCAGTCGTGCAAATGGAACTTTTTTCTCTTCATCTATATTATGGACACTGAAATACACTTCTAATTGTTGCAACCATTGATTCAAATTAACAACATCNATATCCATTTTCTCAAAAAAATGAAATAGAAAAGATGGTGTGAGAATTACTTGAGGCAGGTGTAATTTTTCATAGTACAAGCCCATATTCTTCACTAGTAGTGATGGTCTTAAAGAAAGAAGGTGCTTGGCACATGTGTCCTGATTTTCAGGCCCTAAATAAACTGATCATCAAAGATAAGTTTACTATTCTGGTCATTGATGATCTGTTGGATGAACTCCAAGGTACCTGTGTCTTCACCAAATTGGACCTTCGCTCCATCTATCACCAAATTTGGATGAAGGAGGTAGATATTTTGAAGACTAATTTCAAAACTCATGAAGAACATTATGAATTTTTGGTCATGAATTTTGGCCTATGCAATGCTCCATCCACCTTCCAAAGTCTTATGAATAAACTTTTGAAACCTTACCTTCGACAATTTTTCCTGACCTTCTTTGATGACATCCTCATTTACAGTTTCACCTAGGATAGCCACCTTCTTCATGTGGACAAAGTCCTTCACTTGCTATAGGACAACCAATTGTTTGTAAAAAATACCAAATGTTCCTTTGGAGCCAATAAGTGGAGTACTTGGGACACATTTTGAGTCACAACGAAGTGAAAGTGGATCCCAAAAAGATACAAGCTATGCAGGAGTAGTCGCGACCCATGACCTTAAAGTGCCTATGGGGTTTTCTCAGTCTCATAGACTATTATAGGAAATTTTTCCACCATTATGGAAAAACTTATAAGCCCTTAACCAACCTCCTCAAGAAGAATGCATTTCATTGGACACCTGTTGCAGAGAAACCATTAGAAATCCATGTGCACTACTCCTATCCTAGTCGTGCCTGACTTCAGCAAAATTTTTGTGGTGGAATCAGATGCTTCGGGCACTGGTATAGGCGCGGTCCTCACCCAAGAGGGTCAACCTCTAGCATTTACTAGCCAAGCATTGAGTGGCCTCAACTTGGATAGATCCACTTATGAAAAATAAATGTTGGCCATTCTACATGCGGTGCACACCTGGAGGCCCTACCTTTTGGGACATCATTTTCAGATCAAAAAAAATCACCATAGTCTGAAGTATTTTTTGGATTAGAGGTTATCCTCCCCCGAACAAAACAAGTGGTTAACTAAAATGTTTGGTTATGACTATGAAATCATATATAAAAAAGGCAAAGACAATATAGTGGTTGATGCTTTGTCAAGACAGCATGAGGGGGATGGCTCCCTATTTTCCTTATCCTTACCAGTCCCTGATTGGATTGAGTATGTACGTCAGGAGTGGCTCACACACCCAACTATCTTCAGGATCATTCAACGTCTTCAGGAGGACCCTAATCCTCCCACTAGCTACACTTGGTATGACAACACTCTTTGATATAAGGATTGCCTAGTTATATCACCTTCTTCAGCACTCAAGCAAAATCTCTTAACAGCGTTACACTCATTAGCCATTGCAAGTCACTCGGGCTTCCAAAAGACATATGCTCGTGCTTGTCATTCTTTTTTTCTAGATAGGAATGAAGAAATATATACTTCAATTTTTCATTGAATGTGAGGTGTGCCAATGTAATAAAGGTGAAATTGTCAAGTCACTAGGCACCCTAAAACCCCTACCCATTCCAGCTTCAATGTGGACAGACATCTCCATGGATTTTATAGTGGGCCTTCCTAAATCTAGGAACAAATATGTCATCATGTTGGTGGTTGATCGCATATCCAAGTATGCTCATTTTTGTGCTTTACCTCACTCTTTCATAACAGCACTCGTCGCACAAGTTTTCCTTGATCATATTTTCAAGTTACATGGCATGCCAACCTCTATTGTATTTGATTGTGACCCCACTTTCACCAGCACCATTTGGAAAGAGCTATTTAAATTGCAGGGAACCCAACTAAACATGAGCACAACCTATCACCCCTAGTCTGATGGCCAAACAGAAGTGGTAAACAAATGTTTGGAAACCTACTTGTGGTTTTTTGCTTCAGACAAACAACACCAATGGGTCTAATGGCTTCCCTTGGCAGAATGGTGGTACAACACTTCCTATCACATGGACACTAAAATGACCCCATATGAAGCAGTGTATGGCCAACGGCCTCTGACAATCACTACCGATCTTCCAGGAACATCCAAGGTCCAATATATTGATATCACGTTGCAAGGTCGCATAGCCACCATAGCGGATCTGAAGGATAACATCCACATGGCCCAAAATCGCATGAAGCAGTAGGTTGACCAACATCATTCCGAAAGGGTTTTTCAGGAAGGGGATCATGTGTTTCTTCGGCTCCAACCTTACAAGAAAACATCTCTCAAATCTCAAGGACATCATAAGTTGGCACCCAAGTTTTATGGGCCCTACCAGATCATCAAGTGCATTGGCTCAATCGCTTACAAATTAGCTCTTCCGGCTACTTCCAAAATCCATCCAGTGTTTCATGTTTCTTGTCTGAAGAAAGTGGTGGGATAGAATTGTCGAGTTCAAACCATCCTGTTGGAATTAGATGAAGAGGGCTCCATGTGGCTCTAACCCAAAGAAGTCCTCAAAAACCAAGAACGTCAGCTACGTGGAAGAACCATCAAGGAAGTGTTGATAAAATGGAAGGACACATCACTAGACGATGAGACCTAGGAACTCACAACTATACTTCAGCAGTTTCCGCACCTACAACCTTGAGGACAAGGCTACTTTTGAAGGGTGAGGGCATGTTAGGATTCGATCCTAACCCATCTCCATGGATCATTAGTTAGTAGGATATGTTTTATATGTAATAAAGGCCTACATTAGTTAATAATTCCTAATAAATAAATGAGAATAAGTCAATGTAAGAAGATCTAATAGAAGCTTTCGCTTCTAGAAAGATCTCCCTCTAGAAGTTTCCTTAGAAGGTAGAATTAGTATAAATAAGGGTAGCATGCATGGGTTAAATTTTTCTTGGAGATTATTGTAATAGAGCTCTGCTCTGCTGGAGTTTTCTCCCTCAAAGAGGCAAGTGAACATTGTTATCAAAGGTGCTCTTTTTGGTGTTATTTTGGTATTATTATGATATTGTTCTGGATATATCATTGTTGTATTGTTATTGCTTGCTCAATATTTCTATTGTGCATCATATATTTTATCTGTAATATTGCACTTACGTTAGATCTAATGTATTACATTCAACATTTAGTCCCATGTTCTGTATATTTGACCTTTTCTACAAGTAAAGTGGGGCCTAAAAATAGCCCATACTCTGAATATTTCTCATTCTACAAGTGACCTTGGAGGATAATGGCATTGAAAATGGCTGGAAACTTTGTTCCAAAAGTTTACTAAAACTTAATGATTCTGGCTCTATTTATGAACGATGCTTGTTCTGATTACAACCAGGCTTTAGTGGACTATTTTGTGGGATGAATATAATCTAATAAACAACTAGATCTTGGTTTAGAGAGTGATGGGAGCCCTGTGGTTGGCATGTAAAGGGAATATGGAATATGGCCAAATTAATTTTTATGTTTATGTTCAAGGAAGATGTGAAATGCATAACGGTTATGCAACACAAGCCAATGGTCTATCACAAAACGTTGGTTGTGTCCTCTCATTAGATTGAAAACTTCTAATTAGAGAAATCTATTGAGTTTCATTGTCCTATGTGGGGGGAATTCCTAGGTTTGCTAGTCCAATTCTGGCACCTTTTAGAGAGCTTAGCTTAGACCATAGAAAAATCCATTTGCCATGAACTCGATATGATGTTTCAACCAAGGCCTTATAGGAGAATATCTGTGCATTACGATTTTTTTTTTTAACACTAACAGGTCGTATGTATTTTGACACCCCCACGTCTCACTTCCGACAACTTAAAACACATAAAAAAATTTAAAACACTTACATTATGTTAGTATTTTGACGCCCTCGCGTCTCACTTCCAACGACATAAAACGTGGCCGATACAGTCAATTCGTCAATGAATAGATCCTTTGTTTCCTAACTTCCAATGAACATAGATTCTATATCATCTCACTTCCGACAAATGAAACGTGGCCGATATGGAAAATTCATTGTCAAATAGTTTCCATATTGTCTTACTTCCGACAACTGAAACGTGGCCAATATGGAAAATTTGTCGATGAATGGTTTCACTAGAGTGTTTCACTTCCTACAAAAAATGACATCAGAAGTGAGACGACCTTCTATGTTTTGGTTTGTCGGAATTATGATGACTATCTACATCACTGTGGAACTCAACCTTCAACGACACGTGTCCATCCAAGACGTCGAAAGTGAGATGACCCGAGTATCCATCAGAATTGAGATGGTACTAGAATCGACGTTTGGGGGTGGGAAGGTTTTGTCAGGATCCCAACAAACATACGCCATAATTATGGTGAAAGTGTCGTCGAAAAATGACCCAAATTTACTAGTGAATCACATACCCCAAATACACCAATGACTATTGAGAAAACTCACATTTATTAAGGTTTTCGTACAAATGATGATTTTTCAAAGTCTCTAACACTTGCATGAGATGTGAGATGTGATACTCCTAGGTAGAACTATAAACCAATATGACATCCAAAGACACTGTCACAAATGAATCCAAATAGGAACACAACATGTCATTCATCAATCACATAAATGTAGTTGGTGCATTACATAAACCGAAAGGAATAACCAACCATTCATACAGACCTTGCCTTGCTTTGAAGGTGGTATTCCAAGTTTCTTCTTATTTAATGTGTACCTAGTGGTATCCCAAATTGAGATCCAACTTGGTGAAGTACTTTCCATGCTACAACTAATCTAAAAAACCATCAATCATGCACAGAGAGTATCAATTATTGAGTGTGATCTTGTTCAAAGATATGTAGTCGAAACACATTCTCCAAGTCCCATCCTTCTTGGGTATTATGATGATAGGTGACCCACAAGGTGAAGTTCTTGGTCGAATCACTACTTGCTCCAGAAGTTGTTGCAATTGTTTCTTCACTTTTTTTTCTTCAAAAATAGACTATCTACACAACCCAATATTTGGTAATGGGGAGTCAAGCAACAATTATACATCATGCTCCACTTCCCTTTTAGGGGGTAACCCTTTAGGCTCTTTGAACACTCCTCTATATACTTGAAACAACTCCTCCAACTATTGTTTCTGTTATTTGGTACATCCCTCCAAGGATTCCTTTACTCTTACCAATTATGCCCCTTGCTAATTCTCTCTTAAGAAAAGAAATACATACTTCTTACTAGAATTTCGCTTCATCAATAAAATATGCACTTATATCAAACTTGTTCTTACACTATTTAGTGACTCTAATATATGCATCCTTATTCATCCATCCTAATGGATATGGGATCGGATGATCATGAACCTCCAACCCAATATTGTTGACCAAATCATCTGCTATGAGGTTAGTCTGTGAACTGGAATCAAATAGAGAATCTAAATTGGTGTTTCTGACCTGGATCTTAACATAGAAGAGTTTTGTCATTTCCTTATCTTCCTTGTGATCAAAGGTACTCATATTCACTGCATTCTGCACTAAAGCATAGACAATATTCTTATCCATAGCCAAGCTACTCTCTACCTAGTTTCCCACATCCTTTCCCAGTAGGTTCTTCTTCTTGGAATCCTTCTTGTGGTTCCTAGGATTCAGCTATGGATGTAGCTTCCAACCCTTGTCTTTAGTGTGACCATCAATATTTAAATGGTTGTAGTGGTTGTTTGGATCCTTACATTGATGTGTAGTAGCTATCATATTCTTCTATTTTCCTTTGCAGTTCTTCTTCCCCTCCTTGGAAGCATCTTGGTGGTCATTCTATTTAGAACCACTTGGCTATCCTTTCTTATGGTCTATGTTCTCTCGGTACTTTGCTTGCACACATGCCTCATCAATGGTCCTAGATTTGAAGAGAATCACTTGCTTTCACAAATGAATACATATCCCCCCCCATATACTTGAGGAGTATGTCTAGGTTCTTGGGATATATACCCAACATAATCTCCATCTTCCTAAATTCTATGGCGTACTCTTTCACACTCTACCCTTGCCTTTTCCTGAACCGATGCCAATGAATCCATTGGTATTCCACATACCCAATAGGGTAGAACTAGGACTAGATGAAATAATACCACTTAGTTACTAGTGGATCACCCTCCAACATAAGTGTCTATGTGTGGCTTTCCCACCAGGTTAATGCATGGCCCTCTAGTTTCAGTCGTGCAAATGGAACTTTTTTCTCTTCATCTATATTATGGACACTGAAATACACTTCTAATTGTTGCAACCATTGATTCAAATTAACAACATCGATCTAACCTTGATAGGGATTGATGTCCACTTTCACTTCCATTTTGAATACAGTTTCTGAAGGAGTGATGACATTGGAACTTGGTTTCTCTTTCTCAAGCCCTTTTTTTCGTCTCCTTTTCTAGGTTTTCATTATCTATTGGTTTCTCCTCCAATCCAACTTCCAATATAGAGCAACCAACCTCCTCAAAAGGTATGAACTTGTTTTCTAGAGCTTCCATAAGGAGGGCCATGTTGTGAGAGATATCAACAACTTTCTCTTCTAGCCTTGAAAATCTCTCTTCCATTGCATCCCAAGGGTTTTTATGAACAAACTCATCCTCTATGGCTAGGGTTCAACAATTTCCTTATTTATTTATTTTTAAATAAAAAGAGAGGCAAATCCTATTATATTATATCACATACCAAAATAACATATGTCCTTAGGCTGCTAACTGTTCCGCCAAATTAGAGGAAACCTGAGCAGTTGGCAGCCTTGGATGTCCATGTCGAAAAAAGGAAGACTACCATCTGCCCTACTAAGAGGAAACCAGGGCAGGTGGCGGCTTATAGTGTTTACAGTAACCATTAAAAATGGAATTGAAACTAGACTGGACTTAGAACTGAACATAAAAGATTTTAAATTGACACCTAACTAGAACCAGAAAGAGCTCCAAGCCATGTAATTACCCGTTAGCACCAGAAGTAGCCTCGTCAGGGTCTTCGTTCTACGTTCGTTTCGAGTCGATAGAGCATAAGGTCTTGCACACGTCGGACATCTTTTCCCTGCTGTCACATTGCAGAAAGCTTCATACATCATATCGATCCATTGGTGCATGAGTGTGCCACGGTAAACCCGATCTTCCATCTGGCTTCTTAGGTCAAACACTAAATCCAATTGTTTCGGGTGGAATAAGGGTGGGGGGGCATTCCATGGCTCTATTATAATCGAGATAGGAGGTGGTGCAAGGACCTCGTCACCTTTCTTCGTCGTGCCACCCGAACCCTCCATGGCCTCGCCTGTTGCAGCCTACATTCCATCCTCTGCTCCTTCCCTGTGCTCTATCGTCGCGCTCCATCCCTGTGCTCCGTCCTCCTTCCCGGGGTTCTCTTATCTCGCTGTGGCTCTGGAAGGATTGTATTCCTCTGAAAGTATGGTATCCTGAGAGGCCATGTGAAGGAATTCCTCTGGGAATTCCCCCTCTACGAAGCAGATGTGGACCTCTTCCATATTTTCCTCCTTGATGCTGGTGTCGTGGTGAGTCACAATGGTTGGCTTAGTGTCTTCTGCAGAGAAGCTACTTGGAGGTTGCCAATTCTTTGGCACAGTAAAGAGAAGAGACTCCGAAGGGATCTGTATGGGTTCCTCCGAGGTGAGTTCCTCCACATAAGCCATTGGAGGCAACCAGGCCATCCCTCCTCTGCGTGTTGCCTGAATTCTCTGAGTGCGGGCTATGGAGAGTACCCTCTCTAGCATTTGCTTCCTACTCTGTCATGCTGCCAGACTATGCCAAGCAGGGCCGCAACGCGACTTACCTCTCTCATGTGGCATCGAGAAGGTGATGTTGGTGGAGAAATTGCAAGAGGTTCTGCAATGGCTACACCAAAGCTCTGAGTTGCTTACCTGGTGCATGTCGAGGGAGAAATGGAGAGGGCTAGTACAATGTTGGGTGATAACCAGGAGGTGCGACATGACAGCTTCCATTATCACCCCTAGGTTATTAGATCTAGAATTTAATAGCACTAGCTTGTTGCTCAAATTTATAAAAAAATTAATTGAAATACAAAAATGAAAGATTAAGAAAAAGAACGCACCATACACACAAATGAACAAAATATGTATCCTTGGAAACCCATTAAGGAATAAAACCCTGCTAGAATGTGAGGCATATACTCTAGTCTCTCTTTTCTTCAATTATGAAATGAAAATACGAAGAAAGGGGAAATTGCTATGGAGTTGCCTTTGACAGTGTGGGATAAATAACTACTACAAATTCCTCTTCCTCCTCTATTATTCTCTCTAATGCCACTCTTAGATGATTTTCTCAACTATGGAACAATTGCAAGGCTTAAGAATGGTCCTAACAGCCCAATATTTAACATATCCTGAAAGTCATCTAGGGTTAGGGTTTTTGCGTCATCAACCCTCAATTAGTGATAAGGTTTTGGACCTTCTATAATATTCTTTAAATTCCACATGTGGCTATCCCCACACATAATTTATGGGTGTTGATATGGAATCCACTCAGTACCATGGTAGTCAACAACGTAGCTCAACTTGCGGGAGGCCTAACTTCCACATACGAACTCCAATTGAGGTGATTTTTTCACTATTGGATAGGTCTTAGTGTGTAGAACAATGTCAATGGTATGGAAACTATTCTTAAAAAAAATTTACACCAAAAAATGGCATTTTATGCCTCAAATGGCTCTAGAAGATTTCAAACCCCAAATCTCCAAACTAGGACCTGCCACTAAATTGGGCCCTAGAAGATAATTCCTTCAAGTTTTCCACCCAAAAACTACCAAGTTAGATGAGAAATTATATAATGATCCAATATGTATCATAATTTAATGCACAAAGGAAATGGGTAGATTCAAAGAAGTATTTACAACTACAATAGTCACAAATTGAGCTCTATCCATAAGAGTCTTATGAGTAAAAAGTTACTATGAAAAGAAAATATTACATGTGATAAGATGACTTAAAATGCTTGCTTCAACCATTATTGAACACCATCTACAACTCCTTATGAAATACATAGGCAAAAAATATTGCATCGTAGAACATGAAGGGTTAGAAATCTATTTTGGTCATTGAATGAATGTACAAATCCTTTATACCTACTAAACAAGACTATGCGAGGAAAATGGATGCCATATGCCATTAATTTTCAACCACCGCTATCAACTAAGCCCATACATAGTTAATCAACAACTCGGTTAATTGGCGACCATACAAATGAACAAACATCTACCAAAAAAATGGAGGTCATATGCCATAAATGTTCAACTACCACTACCAACTACGCCCATACCTGGTATATTAACGAGCATACGAATGAAAAAAAATATATTCTTGGAAAATGGACACTACATGCCATTAATTTCCAACCACTATTGTCAACTACACCTATGTAACCTAGTTACGTTGTAAGGAATTTCCTCTTGTAGAAGTGAATGTCCTTATTTGACTTTCCATGCCATCCTAGATATTCAGATCTATTTGACAACCACCAGGCTACTTTGAACCATCCATTTGTAATGCAAGCCATTTCATTTACACTTGTACCAGATGAGTCATTTTCTTTGCATTGTGTCATTGATTTCCATGTGATGAACATGAGTTTTGTCTAGACCCTTCTTCCCAACTCACACCACCTTGCCTATGTTAGTCATCATCTTGTTTCACATCATTATTTGTGTAATCGATGTCATCTTCA
>JZKD02S2156932.1:293956-308699 GCA_000966675.3 Picea glauca
CTATAGGGTCTTAAATTGGGGGGTTGACTGCCTGGAAGGAGAGGGATGCTATTATCATGCTCACCTATGGAGGGAGGTATGGAAGTGGGAACCTCAAAGACCTTTGGGTACTTGTTCAAAATAATTTGCAAGCTAGGAGGAACTACCTGCGAGGCCTGTTTAGTGACCTGGATGGAATTAAATTGAGCAATCACACCATGGTATCCTTTCTTCAACATTTTTCCATCCTGCGAGAGTTGATGATTTAAGGAGAACCCGCTTGGAGATCGCGAAGGGTATAGGAGTGAGCCTCATGGTGAAAGCTCATATATAAGTCTTGATAATCCATTGTGATTGTAATACCCCTAGGCCGAACCCAATTGTAAATGTAAATGAAAATGTACTTAAGCTGGTGAGATGTTTGATATAATTTTTGTATGCACCTTCCATGGTATAGTGCGCACATGTACTGCGCAGTAAAATGATGAGGTGTGCACATTCTAGGATACCACGTGCAACAAACATAAGTGAACGTGATTTTGAGGCCAGGGAGCCTTTGTGTATATGTTGTGTTTTATAGCCTGGTGAGCCAGTTTATTATAAGCCATAAGGCTTATGTGATGATTAGGCCGGAGAGCCTAGATGCTAAAGGCCAGTGATCCTATTTTTGTATATGTCTTATCATTAATATAAAATACATCGTTGTGTGTATATCGACCACGATAAAAGAGTATGGGGGACTAAATTCCACTAGTTAGGGAAAGGGGGAGGGATATAAGTTGAGGAAAAGGGATAAGCTAGAGAGCTTAAACCAAAAAACAATATTATATTAATATTCCTTGAAGTATAAAGTATGGATAATTATTTTATCCTAAGTTCTAAGGATGGGGACAAGTGGGCCAAAGTAGCTCCCAACATGACAAGTGTCAAGTTGGGAACATGCATACATATAGTTTGGACTTAGTTCATTTCCCATTCAATCATTCCATCATCATTCACACACTGATTGAGTTGTCCTCTGTACCTCTCTGTACCTGTATCCATACCTGAACCACTACCTGCACCCGTACCTATAATTGTACTTGTACCTGGTTAGATTGGGAGCTGGACTGAAGAAGTGGGTTGTCAGGCCCATGGGATATTGAAGAGACGGGTTTTCAGGCCCGTGAGCAATTTCTCTCTGGGTGAGAGAATTGTTGGGAATTGATTTCCTGAAGGTGCTAAACTGCAACTATAGGGCTCTGAGACTTCCTATCCAGCATGTTGTTGAAGCCCTAAAAGGGAAGTGGGGCAGCTGAGGGATTGTTGAGAAGAGAAGGGGCACACTTCTTGGGGTGGGACATGCAAGTGGGGAATGAGGGACTGTAGGTTGTTAGTTTGAGTTGGCACCTATGAGAGAGTCTTTTTTGTTGTATGAGATATGTCAGCCTGGTTAGGAATCCCTTTATCCGGGTGGAGTTAAGTCCCTGCTCGGGGGTGACCCACTACTGAGAGTGATGAGCAATGTGGTCTAAGGCTAGGAGGTTCGTGGAAGGTCTGCACGCAGTTGGTGATATTCTTACCAAGATAAGTGTCAATTGTGTGTTAAATTACATGCTGCATTATTATTTACGTGTTTGTTTTTATGGGTTTATCCTATGTGTGGTTTATAACTGTCTTTATATTTATGGTTATTTCCTGTCTATGCTACATGTATATGTTATTGTTATTTCCATATGAATTTGTGCATTTACATAATATATTTGTCTGTTTTGAGTTATATATATAAAGTTCCGTAAGAGTTTATGTGTGTGTATGTTTTAGTTTGCATACAACTTGAAAATGTTTACGTGGCATAACCCAGTTGGATGCTAGGGATGTTACAATATGGTATCAGAGCTTTAGTTTTCAACATTGAGCTTGGATGGCCCGAGCAAGTCAATTTGAACTGAAATTTCATAGAGAATAGATTTCGAAGTGGTCAAATTTCAAGTTACAGAGCGTCATGGTAAAAATTAGAAGCAATTGCGTGGAATTGGGAAAAAACCCCATTTTCTGTTGTTAAATTCATGGGAAAATTGAGAAATTTGGCCAAGTGGTGAGATATTCTTGATTTAATATCTGTTCTAGCAAATTCAGACCGAAATTGGTTGAATTTGAAGTTACAGTGAAGCCATGACAGATGGAGCGAGATTAGTTGATTAAAACTCTCAATTCATGAATTGAGTTTGGGAAACATTCATTCCAGAAATGTCAACCCATAATGATTTTTTGTTGTAGAGGTTGAATTGGTGTTATTGGGGTGAAATTGAACAATTTTTGTAAGTTGCAAAATGTCTACACTAAAAATTGGGAAAAATTTAGCTAAAAGCCCCAATTTCTGCAGCAGAATTCACGAGAAATTGATGCGCATAAAAATGAATGTGCACAGGTGGGTGCACTAAAAATGCATGATGTGCAATGAAAATCTTGTGATATGTGGAAAAATATTGGTGTGAGGGTGCGTGCACTAAAATTTGGTGCTGTGCGGAAAAATATTGGCGTGAGGGTGCGCGTGCTAAAATTTGGTGCTGCGCAGAAAAATATTGGCGTGCGGGTACGTGCGCTAAAATTTGGCACTGTGTGGAAAAATATTGGTGTGCTGGCATGCTGGTGCGCATGCTAAAATTTGGCGTTGCGCGGAAAAATATTGGCATGCTGGTGCGCGTGCTAAAATTTGGTACTGCGCGGAAAAATATTGGCGTGCGGGTGTGCATGCTAAAATTTGGCGCCATGCAGAAAATATTGGCGCGCGGGTGTGCGCACTTAAATTTGACATTGTGTGGAAAAATATTGGCTCATGGGTCTGCGCACTTAAATTTGGCACTGCGTGGTGTAGAGTGGCATTGGGCCAAAAAAAATAAAAAAATACTGGCGCGCGCGGTGTGCACACGCATAATAATGGCGCACGTGGTGTGCACAGTATTGGCAGAGCACAAATTTTTTTGCTGGTGCACATGCAATGTGGGTATATGTTGTCATGCGACAATTTAGTTAATGGTGCGTGCGAAGTATTGGTGCGTGGTGGGGGCGTACTAAACTTTGGCATTGTGCAACACGTAGATTAAAATGCGCACAGAATATTAGCGCGCGACACAAAAATTATGCGCAATAGGTATTAGTGCAAGAACCAAAATTGTGCACGGTGGATATTGGCACACGACACAAAAGTAGTGTGCACTAGTTATTGGCACGACAGAGAAGTGATCCACATTGATTATAGGTGCACGAAGCATGTGCTACCTTATGGTGTTGCTGCACATGCTAAATATGGGGATACAAGTTCAAATTTGTGCACGCGAATTAGTTTGGATGGTCTACAACAGCAGAAAACCAATGAATTTCTGAGACATTTTATACTGTTTGAAGGTTATCTTTTTGCAGCACGTTTTTGAGGCCCTTAAAAACGTTTTTAGCTACTCAAAAACCACGAGAACAGAGTGTACCAAGGTACACCCTTACCAAGGTACACTCTGTCTCTGCAGCTCAAATGAAAGAGACTGGAGAGATATTTCTAATGGTGTAAACCATTCTTCAAACAAAGATTTTATGAGGAAGTTATAGGACAAACATTGGAGGGTAAATTTTAAGACCCAACTAACTTCGAAGAGCCATAACTTTCTACTCCGGAATCAGATTGATGTGCAAGAGCAGTCAATGGAAATATATTGAACCATAGAAGAAAATACTAGAGCTGAATTAAATTTATGGGCATGTTAAAAATGTTTAATATGGCAAAGAATGTACTTGTAGCATTCCAGACCAAAAACATGAATTGGCCTAGAACTTCAACAAGTTGTAACTAGCAGCCTAGAACCCAGAAAATGGTGAAACTTGGACAGACTGTCCAAAATATGTATATGAAGAAACCCAATTTAGATCCTACTAAAAATCCAATGGCGTAGGTGCAAAAATTCACAATTACAGCGCAGAGTTGCACCAAGTTGAAGAGTGAATAGAAAAATTAATGGACAATTTTCAAATAACCATAACTTTCTGCTCAAGACTCATAATTGAGCATGGAAGTAGGCATTGGTAATGTGTTGGACAATAGAATATAATTATTCACCTAGAAAATTGATATGGGCATTCAATTTTTCATTAAATCAGAATAAATAATTTTGATATATTATTGAACCAAAATGGTTCATATTTTTCATGAAATTGATGAGTCAGTTAACTTGACAAAGTTTTGTTGGCTGCACATTTTACAAAGTTAACAACAACTAGATCAGATCAGGATCAACACAGAGTGTAGAGGAATGGAATATGCACAAGGGACTTAGATCTAGGAGGATGAAATCAGAGGGATGGATGTCCATTTGGGCATTGAAGGAAAAAACTCCAATGGACATGGAGAAGGAAAGGATGAAAACATGAATATGGTAGAGACCATTAAAAATTTGTAGAAGGATGTCCAAAGCCATAAAGATGATAATGAAAGTATTATGAAAGCCAAGGAGAAGCATGAGGAGTTCAACATGAAGTTAATGAAGAGCTTGAACAAAATAGAAAATAAATTGTATAAGGAGAGTGGCTTAAGAAAATCAGGAAGTCACATGTCTCCTGATGAGAAAAGAATAACAAGAAGTGTTAGCAGACATCACCGTCACTCCCCAAGGCATTCCAATAGGATAGAACACAACATATCAAGTCCATCCCCTTTCAGGAAGCATAAGAGGTATGGGGTGGATGAGCTACGAGGATAAATGAAAAAAATCAAACCTCCTACATTTGATGGTGAGCACAAGAAGGATGAAGATGTAGAGACATGGCTGTTGGGCATGAGAAAGTATTTTAAATTGCATAATTATTCATCTCATGTAGAAGGAAGAATTTCCATCTATCAACTCAGGGGAAAGGCATCCATGTGGTGGGATCAACTTGTGCAAGTGCAACACATTAAAGAGAAAAGTGTTACTTGGAGGAAATTCAAGAAATATTTTGAAAACAAATATTTGACTAAGAGATACTATGACAAGAAAATGAAAGAGTTCTTTGAACTCAAACTTGAGAGTATGGCCATAGATGAATATGAAATAAGGTTTTTAGAACTGCTGAAGTATGTTTCTTTCATCAAGGATGAGATAGTTAAGATTCAAAGGTATTTGAGTGGATTGCCATCATTCATCAGTGCCAAAATACAATATGATGATCCCAAAACATTGGAGGAGACTATAAGGTGAGATAAGTTCCTGAATGATCAACAAAAAGCAAGGCCAAATTTACAAAAAGCTTTGGAAGACAAGATAAAATTCAATATGGATCAGAGGAAGAAGGGAACTAAGCCACCATTCTTCAGAAATAATCCTCAGGGAGAGACAACTTCTAGAGGATCCAGAACGATTGAGACAGGGGGTCAAAGGCCAAGGAAACCACCTATTCAATGTTGGGGTTGTAAAGGAGATCATATGTTTAGAGATTGTCCTCACAGAGGTGAAAAAGTGAGGACTGTTCACAATGTACAGCAAGCTGAAACAGTGGAGGACATGGGCATAAATGTTCCAAGGATCTATGCATCCTTGAACAACAAGCAAGTAGAGTATCAGTCACATATGATTGAAGTGGAAGGTATGATCAACAACCAAACCATTGCTATTTTAATTGATTTAGGATCTAGTCATAGTTATATAGATCCTAAGATGGTGGAAAGTTTGCATTTTCCAAGAATCAAGAATGGAAAACATTGGTTGGTGCAGCTGGCTACCGGAGCCAAAAGAAAAGTTAATGAGATGGTTAAGTCATGTCTTATAGACATGAATGGACTGAACTCAAGGGCATATTTGAACATCTTGCCTTTAGGTTCCTATGACTGTCTAATTGGGATGGATTGGTTGGACCAACAACATGCTATCCTAGACTGTCATAACAAGGCATTTAATTGATTGGATGAGGAAGGGAACCTAAGGAAAGTGCGGGGAATTCCCAGGGCAGTAACCATCAATGAAATTTCAGCATTGCAGTTGAAGAAATATTACAGAAAAGGGTGTCAAATATTTGCAGTACATATGGAAGAGACACCTAAATATAAGGTGTCAAACATTGAATATTATGCAATCCTAAAAGAGTTTGAAGATGTGTTTAAGGAAATACCAATATTACCCCCTAAAAGAGACATTGATTTCTCCATAAATCTGATTCTTGGAGCAGCTCCAGTATCCAAGACTCCCTACAGGATGAGTACACCAGAATTGAAGGAATTGCAAATGCAACTTGAAGGTCTCTTGAAGAAGGGGTACATATGCCCAAGTGTGTCACCTTGGGGTGCCCCAGTTTTATTTGTGAAGAAAAAGGATGGAACATTGAGACTTTTCATTGACTTTAGGTAGTTGAACAAGGTAACTGTGAAGACTAAGTATCATTTTCCAAGGATTGATGACCTCTTTGATCAGTTGAAAGATGCAAAAATATTCTCCAAAATTGATCTCAGGTCAGGTTATCATCAAGTAAGAATTAAAGAAGAAGACATTAGCAAGACTATTTTCAGAACAAGGTATGGTTATTATGAGTTCACAGTGGTGCCCTTTGGATTATCAAATGCACCGGCTGTCTTCATGTGTTTAATGAATGGCATTTTCAGAGAATACTTAGATAAGTTTGTCATTGTATTTTTAGATGACATTCTTATATATTCTAAATCAAAGGAAGAGCATGAACAACACTTGAGGATGGTATTACAAGTATTAAGGGAGCATCAGTTGTATGCCAAATTGAGCAAGTGCTCATTTTATTAGAAGCAAATTTATTATTTGGGGCATATCATTTTAGAGGAAGGGATAGCAGTGGATACTGAGAAGATAGAAACCATTAGAGGATGGTCAACGCCAAAGAATGCAACAAAGGTTAGATCATTCATGGGACTTGAAGGCTACTATAGGAGATTTATTGAAGGATTCTCAAAGATTGCACACCCAATCACTTCCTTGCAAAATAAGGGTGTGAAGTTTCAATGGACATTGTATTGTGAAAAGAGTTTCCAACACTTGAAGCAATTATTAACAAGTGCTCCAATACTAAGGATTGCAGATCCAAATGAAGACTTCATTGTATGCACCGATGCATGCAAAGAAGGGCTTGGTGGAATCCTCAGTTAAAATGGGTTTGTTCTATGTTATGAATCAAGGAAGTTGAAGGAGCATGAAAGAAACTATGCCACTCATGATTTGGAGTTGGAAGCCATAGTGCATGCCTTGAGGAAGTGGAGGCACTACCTCATGGGGAAATTTTTTGAGCTGAGGACAGACCATAATGGTCTGAAATATTTATTTGATCAACCAACTCTAAATGCTAGGCAAAGCAGATGGTTAGAATTTCTTAGTGAATATGACTTTGATATAAAGCATATCAAGGGGAAATAGAACAAAGTGGCTGATGCACTTAGTAAAAGAGTGCATGAGTTGCATGCTACAACCATTAGCATGTACCAATCAGATTTGAAAGACATAATTTTGGAGGCTGCAAAATTAGATTTGCAATACAAGGAATTAGTGGCAAAATTACAGCAAGGTAATTTGCAGTAGAAAATTGAAGACTATAAGCTAGAAAATGATGAAATTCTCATATACATGGGCATAATTTATGTACAAAATTCCCATGAATTGAAAAATCTGATATTGAGAGAAATGCATAATGTACCTTATGTTGGGCACCCAGGTTATCAGAAAACTATTGCAGCTGTCAAGAGCCAATATTATTGGCCAGGCATGAAGAAAGAGGTTGATGATTTTATTGCCAAATGTTTGGAATGTCAAAAGGTAAAGGCTGAGCATAGACACCTAGTTGGTTTGCTACAACCATTACCTATTTCTGAGTGGAAATGATAATTTGTAACAATGGATTTCATCACCAAAATACCCAGAACAAGAAATCAACATGATTCTATCATGGTAGTGGTGGATAAGCTTACTAAAGTTGCCCATTTTATTCCAGTAAAGTGTTGAAAAGTCAACAAGAAATGTGTGTCTAATTTATTTTTCCCTTAAATAAATTGGACAATAAATATTAATCTATTATCTCATAATTACTTGAAAATAGTTAACTGAAATGGAAAATCAGTTAGCTATAGGAAATTTGAGTTCAAAGGTTGACTGGTGGGACATGAAAGTCGAATTAGTTGTAACTAAGTGACTTGAAGTTGTAACAGAGTTATAAGTGTAGTTATGTGAGTTGTGAAGTAGTTTAACTCAGTTAAGTGAGTTAAGCTCAGTTGTACTAGTTGTAACTGAACTTACACTAGTGAGAGTTCAGTGAATTAATTATTAATTAATTCTCAATCAGTGATATCACATGCAACTGAATATTTACCACTATTAACTACATGCATGTCAGATCCAGTGGAGACCCAGTTGAGATAATAGGTGAAAGGGACAGTTTGGCTATCAGTTGTGATTTGAGTGAAGTGCACTCATGCAATCAAACACATAGTGGATGTGCCCATGATAAATGCACAACCAAGGAAAGAGGAATTCAAATTCATTTGTACGTTTTCCATTAACAGGGATTGCGCAGAGAAGGCAGGCTGTCTGGAGGTAGAGAATTGACACATGTATTTGCTGATTTTTGTATGATAGTGAGAGATGATTGTATTGTACTGAGAGCTCTTGGATTAGAGTTTTGTATGAGATTGTTTCATGATCCATGATATACATAATATATGATAGTGGGGTTTTTAACTTTATGCTTTCCCAAAAAAACATCTATGTTATGTGTGATTGATCTTTCTTCTTGATATTGCAATTGGCGATCGTGTTTTTAAATTTCGCAAGAATATTTGTAGAAGCGATTCTGTATTTAACAGTGGCATATAATTGTTAGATCAGGAGAATCCAGGAAATACATAATTTGTATTAAATTTATAAATGGTATCAGAGCGCAGAAGATTGCAGAAGCTGAGTTTGTGATTGGATAGAATTCGAATTTGCAGAAAGACTTTCTTGGTGCTACAACTGATTCAAGATCGAAATGGATTTCAATGGCTTGAGGTTAGAGTATGCACTCGAGGGCAGCTCGAACTACATTGCTTGGAAGGAAAGGATGGAGGCAGTACTCGAAGACAATGGCTTGAAGGAATTCATTGACAAAGATGTTCCTATGCCAAATGTTGCAGACGCTGCAAATCTTGATGCATGGAAAAGGCGAGGAGGATCCTGTTGGAGGGAGTATGAGACCACATTGTCTCAAGCCTCCATGGGAAAGCCACACCATATGCAATGTGCAAGGCTTTGACAGATCTATTCCAAAAGAACAACGACCATAGGAAATTGGCGCTCAAAGATAAACTCATGAATATCAAGATGGAGAAGGGCGACTCCATTCCAAAATTTCTCATGAAGTTTGTCCAGTGTCGGGATGAGCTGGGAAGTGTGGGAATAACAGTCGCTGATGATGATTTGGTGAGCTTGGCACTGCTAGGACTTCCCAAGAGTTGGCACAGTTATCAAGACTCTGTCAATGGAAGGGAAAAATTGCCATATTGGGAACAACTATGGTTGGATTTAGAGCAGGAGGAGTTCAGGCAGAACACCAAATATGGATCTTTAGCAAAGCATGATGATGAAGAGGATTGTGCTTTGGCTACCAAGGAAAGGAAAGGGAAGGGGAAGAAATTCCATTCAAAATCCAACTCTAAAGGCAATAAGCTGGATTTGTCCAAAGTGAAGTGTTTTCACTGTCACGAACATGGGCATCTCGCTACTAATTGTCCACAGAAGAAGAAGAACAAGAAGGTTGTTGGAGCTGCAGTTGATGAGGCCCTTGCCTCACAATTTGAACTTGAATTCTCCGTTATCGCATGCATGGATTCAAGTGCATTGGGATCAGTGTGGTATTTGGATAGTGGCACTTCCTTCCACATGATGGGAGATAAGGACCTTTTTAGTGACTTGGAGGAGAAAGATCTCAAAATGCATATAGAGGTGGGTGACGATGGATGATACAGTGAGATTGACATTGGTTCCATTACCTTTTAGAGGGAGTCAGGTAAACCATTTCAATTAAAAGATGTTATGCATGTTCCAGTTCTGAAGAAAAACCTGGTCTCAGTCGCAATCTTGGACGACAGAGGTTATGACATTGTTTTCAGTGGTGGAAAAGATTTTCTGCGACATAAAACAATGGGTCAAGTCAAGAGGATAGGGATTTGAGTTAAAAATCTCTACATTCTAGAGGTAGACGGCTACGCTTCCATGATGGATAAGGCAGAAAAAGTGGTGAGTCGGGATGAGGGTGAATTATGGCACAGGCGATTGGGCCATCTTCATCATGGAGCCTTGAAGATCATGCAACAAATATCTACTGGATTTCCAATGGGAACACTTGCTCAGTTAGATCAGTGCAAGGGTTGCACCATGGGGAATTATGTAAAGTCCACCTTTCATGAAATGGAGAACCGTGCCTCGATGATCCTGGAGAGAGTTCACACAGATGTGTGTGGACCATTCTCGGTTGCTTCAACAACAAAACATAAGTATTATGTTATTTTTGTTGATGAATTTTCTCATAAATGATGGATCTTCTTCATGCAGAAGAAGGATCAAACATTCTCAAAGTTCTGTGAGTTTAAAGAATTGGTGGAGAAAGAGTCAGGGAAGCAAGTGAAATCTCTAAGGAGAAATAATGGTGGAGAATACATCTCTAACGAATTCAAAGAATTCTGCAGCAAAGAAGTAATTCGAAGAGAACTCATAGCACCTCATAACCCATATAAAAATGGGGTTGTGGAGAGGAAGAACAGAACGATCGTGGGTGCAACACGAGCGATGTTGCATGATCAGGGACTAACAATGCATTTGTGGGCGGAAGCATGCAATACTGAGGTTTATGTGAAAAACCATTGTCCTCATAGAGTACTTGGCATGAGTACACCTGAAGAAGCTTTCACTGGTAAGAAACTTGATGTTTCTCATTTTAAGATTTTTGGCTCATTTGTTTATGTGCATGTGACCAAGGATGCCAGGAAGAATATGGAGCCAACTACTAAAGTTGGGATATTTGCGGGGTACACAAAAACACCCCATAATTATCGTGTGTATTTTCCTAACAATGAGATGACTATTATGCGACGGGATATAAAATTCGATGAGGGGAAAACCATGCGGTTGTCGCTTGAGAGGGAGATAGACTTGCATGCAGAGGAGGAACTGCTGGTTCCAAAAGATGAGTCTCAAGATGTGGATCAGCCACATGAGGAGGTTCATGGAGTGGAGGAAGCCACTCAATCAGATCCATCAATTAGAAATGGCAGAAAACGCACCACGGAAGCTGATAGATTGAAACTAGATGCTGCACAGAATGTAGGAGACCCTACTTCACAGCGCAGACAGAGACAGTCTCCTGATCGATTTAATGGATACATGGCTCTCATGAGAAAATGTATTGTGACTGAACCATCTTCCTTTCATGAAACAGTGAAGAATCCCACATGGGTAGATGCAATGGTGGAGGAGTATGACTCCATTGTCAAAAACAATGCATGGGAAATTGTCCCAAGACCAGTCGACAAATCAGTGGTGGAGGATAAGATTTTAATCATTGTTCTTTATGTTGATGATTTAATACTGACTGGTGATGAGTAGCTGATACACTCATTCAAGGAGGACCTTGCAAAGGAGTCCGAGATGAAGGATTTGAGCCTTCTTCATTATTTCCTTGGATTGGAAATATGGCAGTGAGATGGTGAACTTTTTGTGTCTCAAGGAAAGTATGCAAGGGAGATACTTGGTAAGTTTCACATGGAGGGATGCAAACCCATGGATACTCCTCTTCCAGGAAACTAGAGGAAAGAGGATGCTACTTTTGGAGAGGTAGTGGATGCTACTGTCTATCGACAGTTAGTGGGTTCGCTAATGTATTTAGTGAACACGAGACCAGACATTTGCTATGTGGTTAACTAGCTGATTCAAGCGATGGTTAAGTCTACCAAGCTCTTTTGGAAGGCGGGCAAGCATGTCTTGAGATACCTAAGGGGCACATCTAAGTATGAATTATGGTACAAACAGACGGATGAGGTGAAGTTGCATGGCTTCATGGATGCAGATTGGGCTGGCAGCCCAACAGACAAAAAGAGCACATCAGGGGGGATCTTTAGTATCAGATCTATAGCTGTTTCTTGGTACAACAGGAAGCAGAGATCTATGGCACTCAGTTCAGCGGAATCGGAATACATGGAAGTGAGTCAAGCTGCATGTGAGGCTACATGGATGAGAAATATCTTGGTTGATTTGTTTGGTTCTCATTTAGATCAGACAATGATTCATTGTGATAATCAAAGTTGCATTAAAATTTCGATTAATCCTATTTTTCATGATAGATCTAAGCATATAGATATCTGGTATCATCATCTCAGAAATTATGTGCAACGAAAGATCATGTTGCTTCAGTACATTCCTACAGAAGATCAGGATGCAGAAATTCTGATGAAGGTGCTCACCAAGAGAAAATTCGAATACCATAGAGACTGGATCGGGGTCAAGGATAATCCCTTTCTTGTTGAGAGGGAGTGTTGAAAAGTCAACAAGAAATGTGTGTCTAATTTATTTTTCCCTTAAATAAATTGGACAACAAATATTAATCTATTATCTCATAATTACTTGAAAATAGTTAACTGAAATGGAAAATCAGTTAGCTATAGGAAATTCGAGTTCAAAGGTTGACTGGTGGGACATGAAAGTCAAATTAGTTGTAAGTAAGTGACTTGAAGTTGTAACAGAGTTATAAGTGTATTTATGTGAGTTGTGAAGTAGTTTAACTCAGTTAAGTGAGTTAAGCTCAGTTGTACTAGTTGTAACTGAACTTACACTAGTGAGAGTTCAGTGAGTTAATTATTAATTAATTCACAATCAGTGATATCACATGCAACTGAAGATTTACCATTGTTAACTACATGGATGTCAGATCTAGTGGAGACCCAGTTGAGATAACAGGTGAAAGGGATAGTTTGGCTATCAGTTGTGATTTGAGTGAAGTGCACTCATGCAATCACACACTTAGTGGATGTGCCCATGATAAATGCGTAGCCTAGGCAAGAGGAATTCAAATTCATTTGCAGGTTTTCCATTAGCAGGGATTGCACAGAGGAGGCAAGCTATCTGGAGGTAGAGAATTGGCACATGTATTTGTTGATTTTTGTATGACAGCGTGAGATGATTGTATTGTACTGAGAGCTCTTGGATTAGAGTTTTGTATGAGATTGTTTCATGATCCATGATATACATAATATATGATAGTGGGGTTTTTAGCTTTATGCTTTCCTGGAAAAAAAATTGTGTTATGTGTGATTGATCTTTCTTCTTGATATTGCAATTGGCGATCGTGTTTTTAAGTTCCCCAAGAATATTTGTAGAAGCGATTCTGTATTTAACAGTGGCATATAATTGTTAGATTAGGAGAATCCAGGCAATACATAATTTGTATTAAAATTTCTACATAAAGCTCACTCACAAGGCAACCAACATTGCCGATGTTTATATAAGAGAAATTGCTCGTTTACATGGTATACCCAAGACAATTGTGTCTGACAGAGATCCAAAATTTACCTCAAAGTTTTGGAAGGGATTATTTAATGGATTTGGAACAAATTTGAATTTTAGCATAGCTTATAATCCAGAATCAGATGGACAAGCAAAGAGGGTGAATCAAGTGATTGAGGATATGTTGAGGATGTATGTGATGGATAAACCATCAAAATGGGAAGACTACCTACACTTAGTAGAGTTTCCTTATAACAATAGGTACCAAGAATCTCTAAAGATGAGCCCATTTGAGGCACTTTATGGAAGAAAGTGCAACACACCGGTAAGCTAGGACAACCAAACAGATAGAGCAGTAGTTGGGCTAGATTTAATGAGGGAAATGTAGGAGAAAATGTTGAAAATAAAACAAAATTTAAAGGCTTCCAAAGACAGGAAGAAAAGCTATGTTGAAAAGGGCAGAAATCACAGGGAATGTAAAGTGGGGGGACCATGTATTCTTGAAAGTGAAGGCAAACAAAAATTCCCTAAAGTTGGGAAATTGTTCAAAGTTGGAAGCTCGCTATTGTGGGCCATTTGAAATCCTAGAGAGGATTGGTCCAATAGCTTATATGATTGCATTTCCTGCATCTATATCTGTTCATAATGTATTCCATGTATCATTGCTTAAGAAATATACCTGATGCTAATCATGTTATTGATTGGAATGTGATTTAGGTGGAGCAATAAGGCGCTTTCCAAGTACATCCGGTACGCATTTTAGACCAGGTCAAATAGCTCCGAAATCGAGCCATAGGGCTTGTAAAGGTCCAATGGACCTAGTATGGTCCTGAGGACACTACTTGGGAGCATGAGGATGTAATGCAAGAAGAATACCTACACATGTTCGAGGATTTTTGAACTTTTGGTTTTATATGTGTACATAATGCATTGAGGACAATGCATAAATAAGGGAGGGGATTGTAATACCCCTAGGACGAACCCAATTATAAATGTAAATGAAAATGTACTTAATCTCGTGAGTTGTTTGATATAATTTTTGTATGCACCTTCCATGGTATAGTGCACACATGCACTGCGCAGTAAAATGATGAGGTGTGCACATTCCAGGATACCATGCGCAACAAACTTAAGTGCGCACGATTTTGAGGCTAGGGAGCCTTTGTGTATATCTTGTGTTTTATATGTTGGTGAGCCAGTTTATTATAAGCCATAAGGATTATGTGATGATTAGGCCAGAGAGCCTAGATGCTAAAGGCCAGTGAGCCTATTTTTGTATA
>JZKD02S2156932.1:342827-366273 GCA_000966675.3 Picea glauca
CTCTTTTTCTTATGAGGAAATTTGTTAGCAAAATGACCAATACCATCACAATTAAAACAAATTAAAGGAAGCTTACCTCTATACCTACCGTTGGTTCCCTTGTTTAGTCTTTTGATGCAGTTGGCCACTTCTTCATCATCTTCCGAGATGTCGCTGCTGCTGCTATATTCTTCTTGTTCCTTTTTCTTTTTCTTTGATCTTTTAGATGCTTTGAAGGCTGCTTCTTTTACATCTAGATTTTCCTATTCAGTTCTCATCTCATATGCTGTGAAGATTCCATGTAGTTCATCCATGCTTATTGAGTTTAGATCTGATATTTCTTCTAGTGATGATATCTTAGGGTTGAATCTCATAGGAAGAGATCTTAGTACCTTTTGAACAATTACAAATTCTTCGATTTCTTCTCCCAATCCTATGATTACATTCACTGTTTCATTGAATCGTAAGAAGTAGGCTACGATATCTTCATCTTCCTTCATTTTTAGTTGTTCGAACTGACCTCTGTAAGTTTGAAGCTTTGCTGCTTTGAATTTTGAATCTCCTTCATAAATATTTCGAAGCTTGTTCCAAATATCTTTAGCAGATTTACAATGTGCAACTTTGGTGAATACCGTATCACTGAGACCATTCAAAAGTGCATTTTTGGCTTTGAAATTATTTTCACCGAATTATACTTCTTTGTCATTTGTTGGTGGAACTACTGGTGCTGTGTATCCATCTACAATTGATTGCCAAAATTGAAATCCCTGTGCCTGTATATATGTCTCCATCCTTATGCTCCAAAAAACACACTTTTGCCCATCAAACTGTGGTATTCCATTTTTATACGAGTTGGTACTCTCCATGATCTACCGTTCAGTGGTTAAACTGATCTCTAAAGGAACCTGCTCTGATACCAATTGTTGGATTACTAATAGGGGGCGTGAATCAATAATAGTGTAATTATAATCATTTTTCTTCAAATAATCCAAGTGTTGTATCAATGTAGAATTATTATCCAATAATGAGCAATAAGAAATGAACAATCACACACATACACAGTACACCAGTGTTTTACGTGGAAACCCAAATTGAGAGAAAACCACGGAATGCTTTTTCTTATATGTCTTGAAGAATTACATTCATTGGAAGCACCAACTTCCTTTTTTTACCAGCTGCAACTGGAAGGAGGCTCCAACCCCCTAGTTTATTAAGCTACAACCTGAGGGAAGCTCCAACTCCACAATTCTCTGGCTACAACCAGAAGGAGGCTACAACCCCCTATGTTCTCTGGCTACAACCGGAAGGTGGCTACAACCACCTGTCCTTGCCCTATCCTGCCACCCTGAAGTAGAATTAGAATGATGGAACCAGTGTCACACTATCTCTATGAGATATATCACTGTAAACCTATACTAATAAATCTGAACCATGAATTAACCATGCATCAACTTGTACCTCAACCTGTAATCAACCTGTACCATAAACAAGTGCATCAACTGTGCACCAACCTGTGCCAAACAACCTGTAATCAACCTATACCATAAAAAAGTCCATCCAACCATGTACCAAGTATGTACCAATAATGTGTCAACTACTCATCAACTATGACTCATCAATATGTACCAACATCATCAACTATACACCTCATGTATGTGCCCACTCATCAACTACCTGTCTCAACCATGTACTCAACATGTACCTCAACCAAAAGCCCTCATCAATTTCATCATCCAAATCTTATTTGTATCTCTGTAATAGACCTGGTTTATATGATCTCATTCCTGCAAACCTTCCTTAACTTTAACAACAAGAGACTAGCATTTTCATCAAACTTTTCTTTAGTCTCACATGCCTAGTTTTGGATTAGTCAACAACCCTAGCTTGAAGTAATCATAACTTTGAACCTGTAATGTATAAAGATATGAAACTGATATAAAATGTTCTTCAGTGTGTTTTATGCAATTCCTCTAGGTGTCACTACTTGGAACCTTTCATAAAGGAGTTATAGCAAAAATGGCATACCTTGCTGAATTCTGGCTTATTCTAGAGAGCGACCTTGTAGAGCGTGCCCCGTATGAAATATTATTTGAATTGATCCGAAAATGTTAAAAAAAATAATAAATACTGTACCCTAACCAACACATTTTGTCTCACGGAATTTGGATCTGTTATGAAGAAGTTATGACGTTTTTACTCGAAACACCTGTTTTTGACTAGTTTTAGGACTAGCCACAAACCCTATTTTCCACGAAGTGTAACTCCCAAAATACAACGACCCATAAGATGAATTTTTTACCATATATACTTGGGTATGTTTTCTCAATTTCATAGCAATTTCATGGTCTGAATCATTATAGAAAAAAAATTATAGCAAAAATGGTGAGATGACCTGTAAATAACATACCTTAGAAAGCACCATCAAAATAATTTATCCTTCCTTGCATTTTATCCTTCTTTTCTTCACCTTCCCTCAGAATTTAGGATTAGATATCCTTGGTTACCTCATACACCTATATATATTTAATATTCTCAAGTGTGTTTAAAATGAGAGAGCCTTGCCTCTTATTTATACTCTCCAAGTAGCTTCCTTAAAAGCATCTTCTAGGTCACTTGGCCGACTTTCCTTATTTTAGGGTTAACCCACTTCTAATTTCTCCATTAAATTTATTATTAAAATAATTTATTTTGTATTCACTTTGAATTATAATACACTCATAACTTCACTTTATTATTTACCTTTTAAAGTCCCTTAAACCACTTTGACCTTTTGGGGCTTCTAGATGACATGTGAGGGTCCTCCAACTTTGTAAGGCCATAACTCTCAAACCGTGAGGAGTTATGTGACGTTACACATACCACCAGAAATGGCATGACATGTAATATCCATATAGAATATTATTACATGAAAATATATCAAAACTCATACCATTATCCATCAAACAAACTTGGGTCCATTACCCAAACCTAGGGTCTCCAACTTCACATGGCCATAACTCTCTAACCGTGAGAAGTTATGTGACATTCCACATACCACCAGAAGTGGAATGACATGAAATATCCATATATAATAGTATTACCTTCAAATATATTGAAACTCATACAATTATACATGAAACAACCTTTGGTCCATTACCCAAACCTTTGTGCTACCAGAATTCGCTACCTGACTTTCTTCAAGGGTTGACATCAATGACAACCAAACTTAATCAACAATATCGACATATCCTGAAAAATCAAGTTCAAAATGGAGGCATATCTCATGCCATATCCAACTGTGCCTCATATACATCTCAATACATGTTTCACTGTTGTCAGTGAGTCTGTCTTGGTTGACTCATGGAATGACTAAGTGCATTCACTGCATAGCATGAATCAATTCCAGTGTTAACCAGATACATCAGTGATCCAATCAACTTTGGATCAATATCATCTGAATCATCTTTATTTATTTTCTTCAAATACATCACCGTGGATTTGCATTTTGTCATACTAAGCTTCTTTAATATTCCCACTGTATATTTTCCTTGACTCAGGAAAATATCATCGGTCCTTTGTCATACTTATTGTCCCAAGAAGTAGTGCATCATACTCATATCCTTCATCTATAAATCAAAAGTCAAATATTACTTGTATCCAACAATAAGGCTTTCTGAATAAGTCATCAAAATCAGGCTCTCGTCACTGACATTGTAATAATATAGGTTTGGATCAACAACACTCTTGCTAAAACCCAAACTCATCAAGAATCCATCCATCTGATATAGCTTCCAACTCATGGATGGTAGTACGGATGGAAGTGTATTGGGCTTACTGGATCAAGTGTCACATCATAGAAAACTCCCTCTGTTTGTGAGAATCCTCTAACTACAAGTCTCGTTTTGTACTTCTCGATACTTCCATCAGCTGCATGCATTTCTGTCTCTTGAAGAGTTTGTTAAGCCCATACAGGCCTTTTATGACCTACTGTAAAGTCCCTGAGAATATCAATTGGATCAATTGTATCAATGGAAGTATCCCTCTGAACAGCTGAGGGGGAGAAGGTATTTGTCTTTTCCTTCTTCTCAATTAGTTTTGACTCTCTTTGAGTCAAGTGACTCCCTGTGAAGTCTTGAAGGAAAAACATATTCCTTTGTTTTTAACCTGTCTAGAACAAGGCAACAAACAAAAGGAAACAATACAAGAATATATCCTAGAGGATATTCATGACTACATCTCTAGAATCAAAAAAATTCAAGGATTGTCGTCACAACTATAACACCTACTTGTAATGTAGCATGATAATTAAAAAAATCAAACCTAGAGTCTTCATTTCCAGTGTGTTCTTCTTCTGAATGCACTGAGACTTCTCTGGGTCCATGATTTCACCAAGGGTTCCTTCCTCCTACAAGTACCCTTATGAAAATGATGAAAATAATATATAAACAAGTGCATACCTGAGAGTGTACACCAATGGATATTCTTATTGTTTGTCAGTGTTATGATGATCAATGGAATTCCTCGCTTGTTTGTCTTGTAGCCACCACTGAACACTCATAGTCCGAGTCAACTTCAACGACATGAAGAGCCTAGTTGCGAATCCATTCCATCTACCTTGAAATCTCATGATTACCTCCATTTAAAGCTGTTGCAATAAATGATGGATGAGGAGCTATGAATATGCGAGATGTTGCAAAAGAGAAGTTCTTCTAACATATGCTTCTGGATGCAATGCCATACACTCCATACACTCCATTATTTTTCCAGGTTTATTCTTCCCGTGGAAATGCGAGGGACTGATTCTACCCGTGGGAATGCGAGGGACTGGTAGTTTGATGGGAAGCTCATGGTTCCATGGCTGGCTTGTCCCATTTTCTTTCTCAAATCCACTTCTTCCTCAGCCGCGCATACAACCTTATCTTCATTCACACGCTGAGACTGGGACCAGTTGGTACGAGGGCAGCTTCCTTCTCGCAGAATACATTGCAGATGACAATGGTGGAGAGTTCGACCACTCAGTGAAGTGTTCTTGCTTGAAACGAGGAAACCCATAAACCATATTCAGGTTATCCCCATCATCATTTGGGTAGACACCCTTAGAGTTGTTACCATCAATAGCTAGCAGAAGATCCAAACCAATATATAGTAGCAAAGCCTAAAGCTAGTGAGTAGGATGTAGTTCGTGAACTAGATAAAGAATTAGATGTTCCAGATAGATATTTTGGTGCTCGTGATGCCTAAGATTGTGAGAGAGATTCTAACATTCATTATAGAGATCATGCTAAGAATTACATGGAACCAAGAACTCTTGCCACGAAAGTGAGATTTAGGTGTGGGAAACTTGTGCTACAGATCGAGTGGAGTCATTTATTTCCTAGCTACAGAATTCCCAAGACAATGATGCGGAACTGGGAGTGGGGAAAATCAAACAGCTAAGAGGAAAATTTCCCACACATCACAGAAGGGAATCTGAAGGGCATCACTACAAAAGGGGAATCACTGAGGAAGGCGATTGAAATTCAAGCTGGAGAACGATAGGATAGGCGATAATTTGAGAAATAGTTTGAATCTATCAGAAAGGGGGTTTGACTCTTGAGATCGACAGAGATATAGGTTGTGCGATCGGTGCCCAGTTTGACATTTATGAGTTAGAACCCAAATTACAGCCAGAGAATTCATAGGTCTCATTGTACATGTTTGAGAGAGACTAAGACCTCTAGACCAAGATGAACATGTTTCTTTTTGGCCCTACTATTTTAATAAAGTTTAATTTATGTTCATTCTCCTCTCTTGTTTTTGTGTTTGCATACAATCTTTAAGTGGTTTTCACTGCCATTTGTTTTGAAAAATTTATTAATCTCATGTGTAAGCATAACTTCTGTAGCTATAGCACTTCGAGACTGCAAGCTTGGTTCTTGTCCAGGCCCAGTCCACTAAAGAAATCTATATATTATGTGCATACATACATTTGACTTTGTCCATTGTAACAAGACAAAAACCATATTCATATTGAGAAGCAGATCTACATCGATATCAAGATACAGATGCACCAGGATCTATATTGATATCAAGATACAGATGCACCAATAGCAAGGATAGCAACATTGAAGCCAATCAAAGATTGAGACCCATAGCCTATAGGGGTGGAGGGTTACTGTGGAAGCCTTACAGATCTACTGTTAGGTGTTACTGCGGCTGCCATGGGTTTGTTGTTAGGTGTCATTGCTATGTACTTCATGCTTAAACCTTCCAGTTAGGTGTCACTGGTCCCTCTTTATGGCTGGCCTGAGGTCATCAAATCTCCACAGAAAATAAAAAAGATTACGGCCTTCTTTTCTTATATCAGTGGTAAAGGTCTTAGCAACCTTTCTTCAATTGTGCATTGGTCATGTTCAGGACCTGCTCTGATACCATGTTGGATTTTCAATGAGCTATGGCTCATGGATTTACTTTAAATTTTCTGTTTAGTTTTACTTGAACCATAAATACTGCAGTAAACTAAGATCACAAGAAGAATAACCATGCACAAGAACAAAAGAAGTATCCTGGGAAACCCTTCTCAACAAGGGAAGAAAACCCAACAAATCCTTTGCTATATTCCTCAAGAGAAAGACCTCCCACACCATCACCGAAACTAGCACACAAGAGGGTGTTGCAATTCTCATAATTTCAGACCACAACTTCTGAAATCATGAGATGACAGAATGATAAGTGTGTTTCCTCAATGGGGATTCACCTTTATTTATATAAGACTTGTCACATCAAATGATGTGTCTATTGGCACAATAGGGACGACCTTAATAACTCAAAATATAATTAATAATTACCATATTAATTATCTTTTACATTAATTATTAATCACATTAAGGTGGGGCTGACCCGTACCCTTTACATTACAATTAGGGTTACAGGAAGGTAATACTCTTGAACAATATAAAAAGGGATCTTATACACTCACTAGTGCTCATCCACTAGAGGCACATCCATAGGGATGTCCATATCTCCGGCTCACTGCATTACACAGAAGAACCACTTCTTCACTAGTGCTCAACCACTAGGATCACGTTCACCTGTGCTCATCCACAAGCACGTCCACTCAATAGATCTTCTTTCCCACTACATTACACAGGAGATTCATCTGGAGTTTCTCATCAAATCTTCTTCTCAGAGGAGGCTAATACATCATCTTCATTTCTATTCTCATGATGATGCACCCATCACTTTGGGATTTCACACATTCACCTTGTGCTCAGCCATAGGCATGTCCAACTCAACAGATCTCCTTTCTCACTGCGTTACAAAGGAGAATCATCTGGAGTTCTTCTCAACTCTCTGTAAGGAGGAGGCCATCTCTACGTTCCAGCTCTGTCTCATATAGGAACCACACACCCCTATCAGGGGATTTCTCTCAGGTTTGTAAGCTGGAGAATATCTCAGATAGTTGCAATGATCAACATCTCTCATGTTTGTAAGCTGGAGAATGTCTCACATAGATGTAATCATCAACACCATGAATATTTTTTTAGGGTCAAACCCCTTTATCTTTTCAGCATACTTCATATTTAGATTGTGGAAGTGATTCACAAACTCATAAATTTTGTTTATATTCCTGAATATGAAGTCTCCAATTTTCCACGACAAGGGGATGAATTGTTTTTTCCATTTTTCATGGAAAAAGTGCAACTAGAAATTGTATTGCCTTTCCACTTCCATAATAATTTTTTTATCAGATACATGGTATGGAATAAAAACAGGTTTTTCCTTGGAACAGAAGATCCTGATAACATAGTGATTTTCCATCTTCTCTAACGTCCCCTTTTTCTCCAAGAATTTATTTGCCTGGTCTGATATCCTTGGGGTATTTTTACCAAACAACAGTCCTTTGAAAGATGAAACGAAATGATTGTAAACTTTGCAAAAATGCAAAGAAGTCTTGTGTCTCCACAATGCTTGATACCAGAAGGTAACTGGATCAATTTCAGAGTTTACCCTCTTACAGATAGTCAATTTTGGAAATTGACAACAATATACTATCACAAATACCAAATAAGAAGCCATAAATAATTTCTTGTCCCTTTTGTAATGTGAAAATTGGGAAGAGATTTCAATGGAAATCAGTTTTCCCCAATCGAAGATAGCTTGCACTTTAACAATAAAATATAAAATATAAAGAATCATGCGAGAAACGGTGGAGGTTCTTTCCTAACCTGTCAACCTAGTAAACAACCAAGTGATTTCCCAAAAGGGGTTTTTAAAAGAGTCGACCTGAACCCTAGTTATGTCTTCTGGGATAGCCGTGAGATTCCCCAAGAAATCAAGCAAGAGATCTAGGCCATTATCATGTTTCTTCAGAAAATATCTGCAATCCTCTCCTTTGAAGGTAAGCATTGGCTCCGAGAGCTTCAACATCTTATGAAAAATTTTCGGTGATAGAGAGATGGGGGGATGATCTTGAAGTTGTATGATTCGCTAGCTCGATATGTACTTTTCAATGCACCATGTAACCCTTTCTTTGTAGTTAAATACCTCAGGGACATACCCTGCACAAGAAATTCCAGATGTCCAAATTACGTCTTTTTGTGCAGGAGGAGATGAGTAATACGAGTATGCTCTGGACCCTTCAAAGTTCTGGTCTTCATGACCAAAATTATTCAAAGTATCACCACAAAACTACTGTCTAGTTGCTACTGCCATAGGTTGATGAGAGTGTTCTTTCAACTGGATAATAATTTGCAATGAATCGTTTAAGAGAGATAACAATAATATAACCCTTGGCAAATCGTGCTTTAATGCATTTTAATGAAAAATCTCCTCGAGCCCTTTGCTTATTAATGGTAATCTATATGGAGCCTGAATGATCAATTATTAGAATTAAACCATGCTAAATGCATATTGGGAAAAACACGAAGGTGGTAGGGACAGAAAAAAGAAATTTGAATTTGGGTTTTTTTTGTGAACCCGCGAAACCGCGGTTGTGAATGGTAAAAAATAGGCAAAATGTTTCACAGTGGTCAGTCAGACTTGGATACAGGAGAAATGAGATACTTAGGGGCTCAGTACCCAGGACAAATATGATGGTCATAATGTAGATCACGAGCCTTCAAGTGGGAAGTGGAGATCGCAGTTGGAAGATGAAAGCTTGAACCCTTGAACCCACAGTTGCAAAAATGGTTAAGTACATTATAACAAGGTGGTCGGTTAGACTCATGATATGGGAACAAGGATGAAGGTGAATACCCGTGAGTCTGCCAACCCGTGAACCCGTTGATTTTTTGAAATACGACTAAGTATGGTAACTAGAAAGGGAAAATAGAAGGGAGAAAAGAAAAGGGGAATGAGGGTAGGTATAAAAGAGGGAAAAGAAATGGAAACAAGAAGATGGGAAAATAGAAAAGGGAGGGAAATTTCGGAAGCGGGAATTGATCTCAACAACTGGATCCATTTGTGGGATGATAACTATTAGGGACCTAACCTACCAAACCCTCAAGTGGGTAGAATAATATATTTTCATGTAATATAGGTCAATATAAATAAGGCCTAGCAATAAGGAGGAATAAGTCAATTGTAAGAATACCTAATAGAATCTTCCTCTTTTAGAAGGATCTTCCTCTAGATTGTTCTTTTGGATAGATAGATTTAGTATAAATAAGAGTCGAGGGTATGAGAAGTTTTGTCTTGGATATTGTTGTAATAGAGCGCTGCTCCGCTGAAGGTTTTCCCCTCAAAGAGGCAAGTGAAAATTGCTATCTTTAATCAAGGTTCTCTTTCTGGTGTTATTTTGGTATTATTCTAGTATTTTTCTGGTTATATCTTGTTGTTCTACCACTTCTAGCTAAAATATTTTTGTTCTGCATACTATTTTATATCTGGAATACTACAAGTGGTATCAGAGCACTTTCCTCTAACAAATGTGGGTTAATTTTTTTTCCAGGGTAGATACCTATTCCGATGTCTTAAAGCTACAAAGATCTATCATTGCGCGCATAAATCCATGGTCGGGGAGTCATACACGTAGGAAATACAAGAGGTACTTAAGCTCACATCTGTTGGCCACCCTTGTAACCCCTGTTGGTACCCCTTCGAGTGGTAGCGCATCATACAACACATGCATACAAATCGGCCTAGATATCCTGCAACCTTCCATAAATAAACTGATTGGCTGCCTGACTACTATAGTGCCACAGAGAACAACACTCGGGAAGATACTCTCTAGTACTTGGGTAGTACATCTAAGGGGACGGTGTAGCTGCGTTAGTGGGTGCACTGAGAGATTGGGCCGAGTACGACGCTAGGAACCCGCACGTATATAAGAGAGATATAGCACAGGGAAAACCCTTGTCTGGAGAAACCTTGAATATCCTAACCCTTGGGACAAAAAAAAATAGAAAAGACAAGATCTATTGACGCACAACTGTTCCTTCTGCATTCTAGTTGCGAAATTACTACACATGTCTTTCTGTTAAGCATTTGGGAATTTCTTCACTGCAGTATTATTCAGGATGGAGCCTAACTCCCTCCGGTGCACTTATTTGGGACCTATCCCATTATATTCCTCTTTTCTCCTTGATCACAGTCATACCTTTCATTTTATTTATTTTTTTCTCTAGTGGACCTGAACCCTTCTCAACTTCCCTATTTTTCCACCCATTCCATTATATTTCCGTTCTCTTTTTGGTCGTCATGGTACCATTCAATTATAAGTCCTTTTTTGTGGTCCCACCCACCCATTTTTCCTTACCCACACTTCCCCTCTCCACATGGCCACCACTCACAACCAAGACCTGGAAGCTTCCATCAATCAAGTGACATCTCAAATTGCTACTACCAATTCTTGCCTTGCAATATTAGAGACCCAAGTTGAGGAAAAATTTGACACCATGGAAGCCAAATTCATGAACAAATTCAACACCCTCCAGTTTGTTGTCGACCAGTTTTTGAACCGCCCTTCGGGTCCTTCCTCCTCGGACCAACCTGATGTTGCTGATTCCTCTCATGATCTGCCTTTTCAATCCAACTCCTTTCATCGTGACCCCCGTATTCCCCGTGTTGAGGTCAATAAATTTGATGGCTCTGATCCTATAGGTTGGGTCACTCAAATGGAGCATTATTTTTCTCTACATGGTATTACTGATGAGTTGGCCAAACTTTGCTATGCTGTCCTATATCTAGATCCTGAATGATGGAAATGGTGGCAATGGTGTAAAAATTTAGGTCAAGGGTTTATTGTGTTGTTCCTGAGATTACATTTAAGGATCAAAGGGTAATGTCAAGGCATCAAGAATATAAAGGGATGTTTTGAAAGGTTATTTTTCTTTCGTTAGTTATAATAAGAATTAATCCTCAAATGAAATTAATGACAGAACAGAACATAGGCAGTCTTTTGTCATCTGAGTCGATTTATAAAATCAAATGATATGGTAGAAAACTTACAAAACTGTTAAACAAAATGAGGCATCAATACACGATGAATATTACCTTGCTCACAGTAGAAGAAAATAAAGAATGCACCCTTGAAAGGATATAAGATACAGTTATCCAAATATCTCACAGGTCTTGTATTTACTGATAGCAAATACGGAGGAAAAACTGCTTGCTTATCAAACAACCGATAAAATGTGACTATAGTAACAGTAGTACTAAATTGCAACCACTCACTTATCAAGGAATGACATAAAGGAAGCTAGAAATGTGGAATACAAGAGAGACACATAACTCAAACTGCACAAAGGTTGGAATCTCAGTCTGCACTTGTATTAATTCTCACAAAAGGAGATTTTCTCTATTACATTTGGCAAGAAGCAGCCTATGTAAAGTCTTCGAACTATATATTTTTACAAAATGATTGCAACCCTAGGCGATTGAAATTATCATAATTAAAAAACAACTAAATATTACAATATGTGAAATTTGAAATGTTTCACTTGCATCTCCTTTGCCTCTTTGCCTACTGGTGAAGACATTTCTTCTTCTTGTACTCCAGCTCAGAAACAACTGGTCTTTAATCATGACCTGTGTAGCACGAATACACACTTTGCATCATTTGTTCCCAGACATGTTGGCTTTTCCTTTCTCGACGCACTGAACGCATCTGTCCACAAGCTGCACCACCAGCCTGGAAGGCTCTGTTATATTATTTGCCTCAAAGGTGTATGAATTATTCTCTATATGAGTGAGTATATCTTCCATCCTCCTGGATTCTTGAGTTATAGACTATATCCACAGATTGGGATTGACTATCCATTTATTTATCTGAGTAAGGTCAACTTGTTTCAACTGCTGGATTTTGACTCGGGCTTCTTCCACACTTGTCTTGGAACTAAGATGATGTTCTACAATATCATTTTTCCATAGGGCTTTAGAGATACTTTCTACTTCCATGCCCAATGATTCATTGTCGAGTAAGGAACAAACTTCTTCACAAGCTCTCTTCACTTCCTTGGCTAATCTGGTACTTTCAACTATATTAGACTCCCAGGTTTTAAGTATTATGTCACCTGTCACATGAAATGCACAAAATTCTTTATCTTGAAAAGTTGTTGTTTAGTAAAAATGCACAATGAAATTCAAAATTCAATATCCCTTTCCTTTAATTGCATCAGTTTACCAATACCTCTATTGATGAAGCATTTACTTTCCTCAATGAAAAGATTTAGGCGCTGGTCTAGTATCTCATTTGGAATGATTACTGTGAATCAATTATTAATGTCATTAATTTTTGGTGGTTTGCGATTAGAAACTTGGACAATCAACATTTAAATTTACCTGAATTAAGATTTAGAGAAACATTAATCACAGAATAATTCTGCTTAGCCCATTAATTAATCATGTTTAATCATGTAGTATTTCATTATTTCAGACTTCGGGATATTAGATAACACTTAAAGACAAGAATCCCGAAACGCGAAATAGCACAGAGATTAATTAATTTTTTAATCACTTTTAATTCTTATTTAATCTTGCTTAACTCTTAAGACATTCAAGAGTTCGGGTTTCATGATATTGATAGTCGCTTGAGACAAGATCTTCGAAATGCCAAATATCGAAGTGATTAATTGATTGCTAATCATTTTTTAATCTTTAATTAACCTTGCTTAATTCTTAAGACATTTTGGGAGTTCAGGCTTCATGAATTGAGAATATGATATGTGGCAAATGCCCGAAATCCGAAATCGTGAAACTATTAATTGATTTTCTAACAGGGTTTTAGTTTCTTTTTAAGTATTCACCACTTCATGCGTTTGGTTAAAACTCTGAAATCTGAAATCGCAAAGTATTCTTTAGTGATTTGACTTCTCTAACGAGTAGGCGTCTCCATAGCTCCTAAGGAATTAGGATCGTTTAAATAGATGGAAGAACTCATTGACGGTGAGAATCAAGCGCGCATTGTTTTTATTTAAATGAGAATAAAATCTATTTAAAGTCTAAAGTTTAGAAATATATATGTGTTCCAACATAGGCTCCATCTAGGGATCGCGTCTCCCTGTGAGACGTCGAAGAATAGTATACCAAATGCCTTTATTGGGTAAATGGAGTCATTATTGCATTTCTGTGAAACACATTCGGAAAAGGATCATACTGAGAAAAAGAGTTTCAACTGAAACTTAGAAAACCTTCGAAACACATCAAATCATGACCTTCAGTCAGGCTATTTGAAATTCCTCTTTCTTAAAATTGCATTCTGGTTTGCTTAAGATAATCAAAGTAGCTTTAACCGAAATATCAAGCTTCGATCGATTTCATTCGCATCAAGGTTAAGTATATGCGACATAATTTCTTAGGGATATCCCTCGTTGGTTCAGAATGTAAATCTTGATGAAAATAGAACTAGCTACCAGAGTGCATTATATATATGTATAAAAGCCTTGCAGATATCATAGACATTTCTTCACTGCCAGTGAGCATGTTCAGTACCCTGGTGAAGTTATCTACATTTCCCATTGAATTTCCTTTCAGCACTTCAATTTGCACTTATTAGCTGAGATGAGGGCAATCATTTAAATGAATTTCCTTTCATCATCTCTTTTGGACAAAATGGGGGAAATAAAATTTCGAATTTCCTTTCACCATTTGTCTTGGATTGGATGGGGGCAATCAGATTATGAATTTCCTTTCACCATCCGTCTTATATTTTGATATTTAAGTGGGGGAAATCAATTTGTATGCATCATACAAGGGATGATATCTGTTTATAATTTAGAAGTGAAGATATATAAACTCACTTTAATTTACTCTGGGCTAACCCTCTCCCGACCTTCAAAACATCTTCGCCTATTGATAAAATTTTATAGGGGATTTTAAATTTATGGATCAACCTTGAGAGAACTAGTTAGTTTAAAAATAGATAAGAGAACTAAAGTTATTAGGATTATCTTAGACATACTTTCTTTCGGTTAAGTTGAAAGGGATGTATAATTTTTCGCCCAACGTTATTTGAAGACATGTTTCTGAGTTTTCAGAGTTAAGGCGAAGCTTTTTTCCCTTTATGAAAACTACGGAACAATATTGAGAATCACAGGAAAATGAAACTTGAGGGTGGACAGGATAAAACATACTGAAGCTTTAAAGGTTTTGTTGCGAACAAGGTCAGTCCCACACAAGCTTGTTTATTGATTCTCAAACTTTTCTTTAGGGTCTTTTTATTTCTTATTTTCTTATTATGAATTTTATTTCATTTTTTAATTTTAATTTTATTTTATTCAAAGAAACTCTTGAGAATTAAACTATAATTTTATATTCCTCTGGTTGTATGTTAGGTGACAATATCTACACAGATGAGACTTCTTTCACACTTAGTGATATCTTCTTGAAAATTTTAACTTGAGTTGGTAGGGTAGAAGTTATTACCTTAGATTTTCTTTACATTTACAACCAAGTAAATCATTTATTTATCACTTGTTTTGAGAGAAAGCTAATGTCCTGAAAAGTGGGTGTTGATTTCTGATACATCCTTATCTCTCAGCTATCAACAAGTATTCTACATAAAAATAAACATGCGAAATGTCAGAAACTTCTGAAGAAAAAGAAACGATGTTATTGGTTTTTTATATTTATGTTTTTTATGAAATCAACTAATCTGGCCGTATTTACAGTGAAAGTAAAAACATACCAAAGAAACGAAAATTGTAAATCAAAACAAGAAAATCAAACCGGTATATACAATGGTGAATTTGGAAACTGATTATTGCATGAAGTACTTCAAGTAATGCCCATTGATAGGGGCGCTAAGAGTTTTCCCATCAAGGTTTTCTAATATGAATGAATTCTTTCCCTCTGAATCCACGATATGATCAAACTTGTTGTGCTTTACATCGTCTTCTTTTCTAGCATCCCACTTCAACACTAGGTCGCCAGGGAGCAATTCTCTATCTTTATCTTTTTTATCAAACAAAGCTTTCATGTTGTCTTGATATTTATGAAGTTTCTCATCCACTTCAACCCTGTTTTGTTGTACTTCAATCAACTGGTTTATTCTTCATGTGACATCATTTGGCTCTTCCTTTGCATCCTGCCAGAGTTTCATTACGGGAAGAGCAATATTTATGGGGAGGACCACGTCGGTACCGTACACCATTTGGAAAGGGGACATTTCAATTGATTTCTTAGTGCCGATTCTATTTTCCCACAAAGCATATTTCAAATGAACATGCCAGGATTTCTTATTTTTAGTCAACACCTTTTTAATTATGGTGATTAGGCTCTTATTCGATGATTCAGCTAATCCATTTCCCTGAGGATAGTAGGCTATGGAATTTCCTAGTACAATGTTGTACTTTTGACAAAAACTTACCATAGCCATGGATTTGAAAGCTTGGCATTGTCAGCAACTATCTTCCAAGGACAACCAAATCTTGATAAAATGTTCTCTTCTAAGAAACTGATCACCACTGCGTCCATAGAATTTTGTGTTGGAATGGCTTCTACCCATTTAGTGAAATAGTCAGTAGCAGTCAAAATCCACTTATGTTGTGCACTTGAATGTGGATGGATTTCACCGATGAAATCTAGACCCCATTGTTGAAACAGAGCTTCTATTTTGACTGGGACTAAGGGTAATACGGGAAGCTTTTGCTTGCCTAAGAATAGTTGACAGGGGTTACATGCTCTGACTTTGGTATTCACATCGGTAAGCAATTTTGGCCAATAGTATCCAACTCTTAGGATTTTCTAGGCCGTTTCCCTCCAGGCATGATGTCCTCCACACACCCCTTCATGAAACTCATTTATGACGTTCTCCATTTCGAATTCTACTAAGAAACTTAACAAAAAGACGAGTGGATCCTTCCAATACAGTTGGCTATCCATGATGCAATATTTTACTGCGTGCTGCTTCAATGTTCTCTCTTTAGGGGGAGTCATATCACTTCGGCACTGAAGAGACAGGAGATATGAAACTATGTCACCATACCAAGCCGAGGAAGATAATTTTTCTTGAATCTGGGTCTTAGGTATCTATACATCAAATTCTTCTATATCTGGAAAGTCCTCATAGGTTTGCAGATGATTTATCCCAAGTGCCCTGAAATTTGATTCGGCTAATAGTTTATCCAAGCCCTGACCTTTGACAAATTTGTTCGTTTTTACTTCTAGGTTGAATTCCTGAATTTTGGCTAACCGTCGGCTCCTTTTTCCATCACTGTCAGGATGAACCAATATGTCCTTGACAACACTGGTTGGTACATAGGCAATTAATTTGGAGTGTAGTACGTAAGTCCTGAAATCTTTGAGGGCTTTCACCATCTCATATGTTTGTTTCTCCAATATATGACATCTCTGAGGATTTTACTAAAAAATGCTATTGGCTACTTGTTGGCAGCAGGCCAAAGTGGAAATAAGGAGGATCATGGGGAAAAGAAGCGTGCAGAAAGTGAAGCAACAACTGGAAGGAAACACAGCACACACACATGCAAGAAAGCGTGCACAAGGAAAGTGACAGCTGGAAGGAATAACAACACGCGCACGAGAGGAAGACCTAATGTCGGTAGGGTTAGGGTTTTGGTAATGTATTGTAATGGATGAAGAGCCAAAGATGTATAAATACTGATACTTAGGTATTATAGAGGGTTCCCTTTTGGTCAGCCCCAATTATTGTTGTTGGGGGTTTTGCATTGCGATATGTAACATTTTGCTATATGAACTATTTTGTAAGATGTTGAGCTAGAGAAGAGGAGAGAAGTTATATCTTGAGGATTAGATCATAGGATGAGGAGCCTGGTGTGATCTAGTTCGCCTCATATATATCTTACCCATCTGTAGAGAATTGTAAGTGTGCGACTCTAGATATGCAAAACTACCATAATAAAAGAGCTAAGAGATAAATCTTTGTGGACGTAGCCCGGGAGGGGGTGAACCACGGTAATATATGTGTAATGTGATGAATGCATGCATGTCTTTATTATCTTTTTAGTATCTATTTGTTGTGCTTAATGTCTGAATGAGTTATTATATTTCTTGTTTAATTATTGTCGATATACCGAGGGAATAAGCTACGAGATCTACTGCACATTCATGGATAATAGTAGGTTGCAAGAAAAATTTATAATAAATGGTTCAAAATATAGATCCCACATCTCACGCTCAATCTTAGGCTGTAAACACATGAGTATTACAACCACCCATTAAAGCTATCTCAGGTGAGACTGTGTAGCGCATTCTATGTGTTGTGTTGCCTTCTGGTTTACCAGGAGGGCCGATAGTTTTAGAGGCTTTGTTGGAAACCCGAAAGACATGAACCCTGGGTCATTAACTTAGACAATATAGAATAAGAGTAACCAACAAATGGTTCCATTGTCATTGGTAGCAATAAGAGAGGATTGAGTAGATGAGATAAGTTGAAGATTTGTTAGAGACAGATCAAGAAAAGGTTAGGGAAGAGACCAATGAGCCCGTAGAAGGGAATGTTGAGACCATGGAATCCCACCAAAGCAGAGATCGAAAGATGGTTGAGAACCAAAGAGCTAGATTTTTCACAGAAAGACAATAGAAACCCTAGAATAACACTGCACAAATATCTTGAGAAATATGTGTTTACTGATTTGCACGAAGTATTTTTCTATGATTTTCCGCATCTCTTGGAGGAGTGGATACTAAGGTTGATGGATAACCACGCGACAAACCAAATTCGATAGTTAGATTGGACCCCAGTACAAATTGAGTAGTTACAATAGGTGAACAACAAATTAACCTACACAGTAGACTTTTGGCTTGACTGTATTGTGGCAGGCTCCATCACAGAGTTTGCAGTTGACACAGCGAAGTCATACAGCGCAACGGAGAAAGAATTGCTATGTGGACCTCAAGGAAGGTACATTCAATCCCTATATACTTCTATTAAGATACTGCTATATAAAAAAGATGTAATGACAATGGAATCAGACAACTAAACTTCCCCGCGTGCATGGGGGAAGGGGGGAAGCACTGACAGAAAGAGGATAAATGGAAGGAGGAAAATATAAGGGAAATAAGAAGGGGGAACCCTTGGATGCGATCGATATGGATGATGACCAGATCCGGTGGATCTTGGAGACAACGGGAAAGATGCGTAGTGGAGTACCCTACCAATACAAGGTGAATACCAAGAAGAGAGCTATAGCCGCGAGGGAAGGCTTGGCGAGTGATGAGGAAGAGGTAGAGGATCTCTGGGTTGTGGAGCAGATTGAGGAAATCTTGTGCGCAACATATGAGAGGAAGACAAGAGGTCCAAGAGCGGGAAGAGAAGGAAACCATCCTATCCATATTAATGTCAGTGTGGAACCCATAAACCCATGTGTGACTAATACACCAAAGAGAACACCACTGTTTAGACAACCGAAGTTCGAAGGAAGTCCGACAACAGGAAGTACGTCTACACAAGGAGCAACAACTGGAGGAGCCAGTTTAGGCAACAATAGTTAGGTATCTACACTGCGTGGAGGTAGTAGTTCATCATTCAAAATGGCAGGACATGATCCCACCATCAGGTTACCAGAATTTTGAGGAGAAGCAACAGAAGACCCTAAGAAGCATTTGTTCATTTGTGTGAAGATCTGGGAAGCAAAACAGATCACCGATGAAGATACCAAACTTGTGCAGATAGCTATTACACTAAGAGACCGCGCACTAGACTGGTACATGAGTTTAGATGCAAACAATGCTCCTGGGATGAAAAGGACACTAACAGAGATTAAGAAGTTACTGATAAATGAGTTCCAGAAACCGAGCTCAGAGGATCAATACATGAATGAGATGATAGAAATCTGACAGAAATCGGGAGAGTCCATATGGGAGATTGATCATAGATTCAAGCGACTGAAGGGAAAGTTGAAGTATCTCATGACCGAGACGCAACATAGACACTTGTTTATCAATTCACTGTTACCACACTTAAAGTACCCACTATAACAACATAAGTTCCAGACGTAGGCAAAGGCTCTGTAGGCAACCTTGCAATTGGAAGAAAACCAATACCAGCAGACAAACCCAACTATTGAAGAGATGAAGGAGGATTTAAAGAACTTAACATTTGAACTGAACCAGAATAAGAACAAGTATAAACGAGAAGTTGTTTGGTCTATGACATGCAGGATGAAAGGACACCACAAGAACGAATGTCCGACATTCGCGTAGTATATGGCGACAGGAATGCCAAACCCATTACCAACAGGAGGATTATGGTGTGAAGTCTGTAAGAAACCGGGTCACAATCCATATCACTGCCCGATGATGTAGAAATACTAGACAGTACCAAAGAGCTCATATTGCACCTTTTGCAAGTCAGTAGGCCACGATGACAAAGATTGTATAACTATGGAGTTGATGCAAGAAAGGACATCAGATGCATATAAAGTGCAGGCCGAAATGATGATTGGGCAAGCCACACCGCAATTCAATCAAGTTCTATCTCCATACAACAATGTGCGGCAACAGTATAATACTGCTCAACAACCATACAATAACGCGCAACCATAGTACAACCCGGCACAACCTCAGTACAATACCGCACAGCATAATCAGGTGCCTCAATATAACGCACAGAGGGATGATCAATCTGGATATAGAGGTGGATGACGAGCCAAAGGAGGCTTTGGATGAGGTAGAGGACCAGTCACATGTCACAATTGTCAACAACTGGGACATTATGCAAGGGAATGTCCACTTCCACCATCAACTTGTATGTATTGTCGGGCATCGGACCACGATACAGAGGAATGTCTGACATTACTAGTAAAGATTCAGGAAAAGAGGAACCAGAACAACCAGAATGTTCAGTGGATTTCAACCGAAGCAAGGGATGAAGGATGGAACATCAACATAGTTACCCGCGGAGGAGCTAAAATAGGTACTGATGTAGTTCGACAAGAACCAACGCAGAATCAATGGGTAAAGAAGAACACTAAACCCAGGAAGCAATTTGACATGTAGAAGGAAAAAGAGATCTTTAAAGAGGCTAGACAAGAATTTTAGAAGGAGGACGTAGATTCGACTTCAACTGCGCAATATAACAAGGAAGCACCAGAATACGAGATGCCTCTATCATTGGATCATACCAACGAAATGCAACCCATGGGATAAGTAAGTATAATCAAAGGATTTTTGCAATCATGCAAAAATGTGTTAAGCGATCCATCATCTGTGAAAATATTGCAAAACATACTAGAAAAATGTAGCATTGAGACGGAAGAAAAGCTAGAACCAAAAACAATTAATCACCTACACACAAAAAGATGAACAAGTAGGGAGTTTAGACTGAATGCTAACATTGGGGATTTCAATATGGGAGACATCATACTGGATCTAGGATCTGAAGTTAATGTATTACCAAAGAAGACATGGAAATGCATGGGAGAGCTAACATTAGGATACTCACCTGTTCAATTGAAATTGGCAAACCAACATAGAGTACTACCGATTGGTAGACTGAAAGGAGTGACATTCTACCTCGATCAAGTGCGCACTAAAGAAGATTTTGAAGTTATTGAAATAGTGGATGACACAACACCTTACCCGACATTGCTTGGTCTGGATTGGGCGTTTGAAAACCAGGCCATAATCAACTTAAATACCAGGAAAATGACATTTGAGTCAGGCGAATATAGGGTCACCGCACCATTAGACCCATCAGAAGAGGAGAGGTTTGTAGAACCTACTTGCCTAGACTTAGAGGAAATCGACCAGTTGTAAAGAACAACTGCATGTGATGAGGATTATGTAAACCCAACTGCAGATGGAATACTCAGCTAGTGGAGCATTACTTCATGTGCAACAGACTCAAACACCGGTTTAGAGAACTGGCAGCAAAGGCTACACGAAGTTTCCACTAGAAGATGTGCACGAATAGACCACACAATAAGATGGGTAGGCACAAAAATTAGGGAACCTCCCAGTTTACACAGGATAAATGATTTGGAAACATTCTTGAAATAGTATGAAGACATAGTGTTAAAGAATCAGAGACTGTTATCACTTGACTTAGCACTCAAGGCCACACGTGCAAGATGGTGGGGCGCACACAAAGAGACAATCATAGATTGGTACCAATGTAAAAGGTTACTGCGCATAAGGTTTGGCGCAGAAAAGAAAAACAACAAACAATAGAAGTACGATGGACAAGGGACACCAGCAGAACACTTGGAGGCGTGTAGAACACTGTGGAAAATGACACCTCTAGAGGAATGGCCTCACCATTTCATACACACTCTAGAGGGAATACTAGAAAACTGGCATACAGACCAGGAATTGCGCAAAGGAACTGGGACATGGGTGACTTTACAACAGAATTTTACAGTTGCCTTCTCATTCAAGCATGAGAACCCTAACATAGATGCAACCCTTCAACATATCAGAGGAGTGATATTCATCAAAGAACCAAAAATAGAATTGATTATAGAAGAACAACAACAGAAAAAACAGACAGTTAAGGAACTGCTGTCATGTTACCATGTATAGGAGGAAGCACCGGATGAAGACGATCCACGCTATATTCAAATCAAAGAAGAAGAAGGTGAAAGGGATGTGGAAGGCCCACCCATAGAATTAAAAGTCATTTCCACATCGATCAAGGTAAAGAAAGTTAACATTGGGACAACCGAGCATCCCAAAATGGCCAACATTGGACACTACTGGGATGAGCAGACAGTGGAAAGCATAACAGAGTTATTGCACGAATACAATGACTTGTTTCCCACAACATTTACAGAGATAAAGGGGATAGCTCGAGAGATAGAAAAAATGAAGATACCACTCAAACCTGAAGCAAGACCAATCAGACAACAACTGTACAAATTAAACCCAATATATAAACAAAAAGTCAAAGATGAGACTGACAGGATGCTCAAAGCCAACATCATAGAACTGGTTGAGGAATCAGAATGGATAAGTCCGATGGTAGTACAAGATAATAAAAAAGGAGGGATCAAGATATGCATCAACTTGAGGAAGTTGAACGATGCATGCCTACATGACCCATTCCCTACACCTTTCACGAATGATGTGTTAGAGAATGTAGGAGGACATGAAGCTTACTCATTTACTGATGGATTCTCAGGATACCATCAGATCCAGATAGAACAAGAAGATGGATCAAGACCACGTTCGTGACATAATGGGGATCAGATACCTACACAGTCATGCTGTTTGGACTGAAGAATGCACCAACAATATTTTCCAGAGTAGTTATTGCTGTGTTTAAGGAATTCATCCACCAGTTTCTCGAAGTATATCTAGATGACTGGACAGTCTATAGTTTATTGAAAAACCATGTAGAAGTCCTATGCTTAATGTTAGAAAGATGCAGACAATGCCAGATATCACCAAACATAAATAAATGCATATTTGGAACACCGTTCAGGATACTATTGGGCCATATAGTATGCAAGCAAGAGTTGATAGTAGATCCTGCAAAAATTGCAGTAGTTGTTAACTTGCCAGTACCAAAAATAACCTATCAGCTAAGAGCGACGTTGGGACACACAAGATACTACAAGAAATTTATCAAAGGATATGCACAGATTACTGCACCAATGTAAAAGCTACTAAGAAAGGATACAAAGTTTCAGTGGAAAGATGAGTCTCAACATGGTCTGGATGCCCTAAAGGAGAAGATGGTCACCGTACCGATATTAGTATTTCTAGACTGGGAGAAGACATTCCACGTGCATGTAGATGCATCATCCATAGCACTTGGAGATATCTTGGCGCAACCAGGAGTGGGAGACTTGGATCACTCGATAGAATTTGTGAGTAGAAGGTTATCAGACTCAGAACATAACTATAACACGACAGAAAGAGAAGGCCTAGTGATGGTCTATGCACTGCAGAAGTTCAGACATTACTTATTGGGGAACCACTTTTATATGTTCATAGATCACTCAGCCCTGAAATACCTAGTCAACAAGCCAGTGTGTTAAGCCCTAATATTGGCTCATTACCCCTTAATTAGGGCATATTATATTAGTAATGTTATTTTATTTATGTCGGCTTTAGGCCATTAGTTGTAATTATACCTCCTAGTCTC
>JZKD02S2156932.1:371056-389372 GCA_000966675.3 Picea glauca
AAAGGAGGTTGCCCCCTCGAAGAGGCTTATTATTTGAAATTATCTCTTTTTCAAGGCGTTGAGTACTTTTCCTGAGGTTTTTCTATGCTATATTGATGTTTGGTTCTTAACACAGTGTTGGGGGGGAGAATCTGTCGATGGTTACTACTATTCCAAGAATTTCACTTTGAAGTAATAGTCAAGACAGGAAAATTGAACGTAGGTCCGGACCACCTATCAAGGGTCACAAATGGAGAAGAACCTATGAGCTTAGAAGAAACATTTTCGGATGCACAGTTATTCTCAGTCTAGATCATTGATGAATACTTTGCAGAAATCGTTCAGTACTTGAGTACAGGTACCGCGCTGCAAGAATATAGCACCACGCAATAGAAAAACCTGGTAGTCCATGCGACCGACTATCAATTGATTGCAAGACACTTGTACAAAATGGGCACAGATAGTGTTTTGCGAAGATACATGTTAGAGCATGAAATACCAAGAGTTCTAGCAGAAGCCCACGAGGGAATAAAAGGAGGGGATTATGTAGGAAAAGCTACTGCGCAGAAGGTATTGCGTGTAGGACTATGGTGGCCAACGATTCACAGAGACTCGAAGGAATACTGTCAAAGATGCGATGTTTGTCAAAGGGTAGGCAAACCCAACATAAGGGATGAGATGCCATTATGACCACAAGTAACATTACATGAATTCGATAAGTGGGCAATCGACTTTGTGGGACCAATCAACCCAACAACCAAAAGAAAAGGAGCAAGGTACATTATCACCGCGACAGAATACTTAACAAGATGGGTAGAGGTCACACCAGTGAAGGATTGCAGTGCAGAAACAACAACACACTTCCTATTTGAACATGTCATTACTAGATTTGGGTGTCCAAGAGTTTTGATGAGAGACCAAGGAACACACTTCATAAACAGTACCATCAATGCTATGACTGAAGAGTTTGAAGTCCATCACCAAAGGATCACACCGTACCATCCACATGAAAATGGCACAGTGTAAGCCTCCAACAAAATTTTGGAGAACGCACTGACCAAAATATGTAACGTCAACAGGGACGACTGGAAACTCAAAGTACCAGCAGTATTATGGGCATACGGGACTACGTGAAAAAAGTTGACAGGGCACACACCATTCAAACTGGTTTATTGCCAAGAAGCAATGGTACCACTAGAATTTTTAGTACCAAGCTTGCGTGTAGCATCCATCACACAACTGACAGAATGAGGCGTAGTACAGGAGAGAATGAATCAGTTACTGACCATGGAGGAAGATCGGATCTTAGCAGGATTCCACCAACAAGTTCAAAAAGAAAGAGACAAAGCTTAGCACGATAGACACATCAAGAAGAAAACGTTCAAGGAAGGAGATCTAGTGATGATGTATGACAACAAATCGTTTCAACACCCAGGAAAGATCAGAATGCATTGGTTAGGACCATACAAAGTAAAATATGTCACAGATGGAGGAGCTGTACAATTAATAGATTTATCAGGCACATAACTCAGAGGGATGATCAATGGGAGATGACTGAAGCTATACAGTCGATCACCCACCGTGCAGTAAGTTGAAAAAAAAAAAAAAGAGGGTGCATTGCACCAAAGGTAGAAAGGCCATACACATTTAGGAATGCAAACTTGGAGAGGAGAAGGACAATGCTCACATAAAAAGGGAAATGAGCGGGAAAAGGAAAGTCGGAAAAGCACTACGACAAGACAACACTAGGCAAAAGTTGAGGATGGAAAGGACCGATGGGATGCCACATTAATTGTACCAACTGGAGACGACAAGACAGAGTAATGGAACGTATGAAACCCCCGAAGATGCATTGAACCTGTCATTAAGTTCCATTAAACCGTAATCAAGGAAGCATCCTCGACAAGCTTCATGGGAAATCCATACAACACATGGCTGAGGGAGCCAATAGTCTATTCATGAAAAGAGAACAGACACAGAGAAACATAAGTGAAAGAGCATAGTGTGAGTTCATAGAGATCACAGAGACCGTTCAAATCTAGCAGACATTTGACATTCATCACCATGGCATCGCCCAAGGAAGCAGAAGTGAGCCAGACCGGCCGAAAAAGCAGAGTCCAGACCAGGTCACGAGGACAGGTGGAAGAAGGTGAAAAACAGCCACCGGAGGTCATCAATGTCGATGAAATCCCATCCCTAGAGACGATACTAGTACAATCCACACCGATATTGGAGGAAATCCAATAGCTAGCAGTAGAGGCCATGAATGTAGATATGCCGGTAGCGACGCAGGAGCCACATAACCAGGGAATAGAAATCCCGAATGAGACGCAACCAGAGCATATAGAGGTTTCTACAAAAGTCAATGGCACAGTGTCGAAGCTGACAATAGCCAGATGAGTCTCAAATGACCATCTCAGACCACCCAACAGGGGAGACGGGTGAAGATGTCTTGGCTTCGCCAAAATGGGATATGGAGGAGCATGCAGAAGCCACTGGAACTTCGAGATAGCCACCACCACAGTAGAAAGACAAGATTAATATACCCAGGTCACCTCGCAAGAAATCTGCAGCAGAAATCATTGTACCGCACATACTAGAGGGGGTACAGGTAGGACCAGAGTTACTGGGTCATGTCGAAAAGCTCAAATATTTAGACCACGATGTAGCAGACGAAGTCAAATTCCCAGAACTTGCAAAGAGGGTCTTTATGCAGGCTACGTGCACAAATCAAGTTGGAGAACCAATCAACCAACCATACCAGTGGGAAACTGGGCTGGAGAAAACCGGAATTTTAGGATTATTGGACTTACCACATTTTGGCAGGAGCCAGAACACAACAACATGTGTCAAACAACTTTTAGAAGTCACACACGGAGGGGACATATGGCTGGACAAGCCCATCCCCATAACCGTTGAGCTTGTTGTGCAAATAAAAGGGTTACCAATTCGGGCTATGGATCCCACACTGTTTCTGGATGACAAAACCAAGGAGAAAGCGCTAGTAGAAGAGATGAAGAAGAAGTATGGCACCGAAAGGGAGACAAGAGGGATAATCATCAGGAGGATCAACAAAGAAGCCACACAATTGGGCACGAAAATCTTAGCCTGCAAGCTGCTAAGAAAATGCCGCAGGGAAGAAGTCCCCACTGGAGTTGTTGCAGTTGCAGCCCAGTGTGCAGAAGGCACCTCAATGAGTTGGTCACCATACTTATTGAACCTATTCCTAGATGACTGCAAGGATGCGTAGGACCTAGGCACAAAGTTCCACTACTCATGGCTGATCACATTAATAGCCTTCATGGGATGGCAAGAGCCAAGGTATGTAGTTTTTGGTACCAGACCAAAGTCCCAGGGAGCGAGATATTTGTTGCTTAGAGCCAGGCTGGAATCGAGGAGAAAGAAGGAGAAAAGGTCCATTTTTGAGGGGTACCTACACGACCTATAGGAAGCCATCTCCAAGACGTGGTGAACCACACCAGAAGATGTCGCGTGCTATGCGGAAATCACCAATTTCCAAGCCACACAACAAACAATGTGGATACAGGCAAGGCAAGATCTGAATAAACAATGGCTACATATGCGCTACTGCATCATAGAGGGTGACATTGATATGGTCATCAGTGAATGGACCGACGAATGGAGGATTCCAACCACTACCAAGGAAGTGCCGGAAAGAACAACAGAGGAAGAGGCAGAGCAGGGAGAAACACAACCTCCAGAAATCCAAGTGCCCAAGAGATGAAGAACGGTCCAAGGAAAAGAAACAGAGACAAAGGAAGGGCCAACGAAGATAGGGACCCAAAATGGGAAGGAGGATAAGACACAATCGACCAAGGAGAAAAAACAACAAGCCTATCCCGTGCAAGAGACTGTAGCAAATCCCAACCCACAGGAGTAAGGGGGAAATAACAGGCCATCTACGCAGACATGAGGTGTGCGCAAGAAATCAAAGGCACAACGAACACCACCAAAATATACGATCATGGATGATGATGGGGAAATGATCACCAGAATGGTCCAGTATTGTCTAGCTGAGGACTTCAACCATGCTGCACACCACAGGGACAAGATCCAAGAGGAGTTGGTAGATATGCGACAACTCATCAAACAAATCAAGGAAGGGAAGAAACCAAGCAACAACATGGGCATATAACCATCAGCACCATAGACCGAGAAAAGAGTGGAGGCAGAAGAACGAGATCCAGTCCACTCATTATTGCACACAAACACAACGACCTACATCACACCTAGTATGTTGCGCATGGACGAAATCATGGGGAAGACACCCTTGAAGGATTTAAGCCACATCCAATTGGTCTTGACGCATATGACATCCAGGGAACTACACAAGTTGCAGGTTAGCATCGACCATGAGGTACAGTCTCGTGCACACAAATACTTAGTCGAATTACAATGAGCAATAGAGAAGTAGGAGGCGTTGGAAAAATTCTGTGAGTAGGCCAAGTCCAAAACTCAGGAGGAAAGAGAGCGTAGGAACGAACTGGAATGAAGAGTAGGAGGAATTTTTTAGAAGCTTCCAAACACCGCATAGGGGAATGAACTTGCAGTAGCAGAAAATATTGATCAGATTGTGCAGGAAATCGAGCAATACTAGAAGGAGATTGAGAATCTCTGAGAGAAGCTCATACCAAGCACACCACCAGCAGTGAAGGAGTAAAGGAAGAAGCAAGCAACAACACAGTTGTAGGAGATAGAGTAGTAGGTTAGCACAACCGCTGACTTGTTCAATAAAGTAGTGTATCTTTGGACCAGGTTGGAGGAGGATCCGCAGGTCCAACAATGGGACAAGGAAGAGGAAAGGATCAACACAATGATCCAAGATCTCAAGAAAAAGTAGAAAACAATACCAATCCCAGAACGAGTCAAAGGGACGCAAGATATGAAGAAGCTATAGGTAGAACTCATCACTGCGCAAAGGCAGAAATAGGAGCGTCAGGCTCAAATGGATCCATTGCAAGAACAGGTAGCAGAAGTCCTAGCACAGGCAGAGGAAGATAAGTCACAGATAGCACAGACCCAGGCAGAATGTGTAGGATTGATCAACGATGAAGTTGCAGTCCAGGTAGTGGACACAATCAAGGAGAAGACTGCGTAGGGGCTGACACAAGCAACAGAGCTCAAGGAAAAGTTCTAGACGATCACCAAGGAGATCAAGGAAGCTCAGAAGGATTAGGTGGCTCGGGACGAGCCACATGTCACTGTTGGGGGCCTGTTGGCAGCAGGCCAAAGTGGAAAGAAGGAGGATTGTGGGGAAAGAAAGCATGCAGAGAGTGAAGCAACAGCTGGAAGGAAACACAACACGAGTGCATGCAAGAAAGCGTGCACAAGGAAAGTGATAGCTGGAAGGAAGAACAACACGCGCACGAGAGGAAGACCTAATGTTTGTAGGGTTAGGGTTTTGGTAATGTATTGTAATGGCTGAAGATCCAAAGATGTATAAATACCGATACTGAGGTATTATAGAGGGTTCCCTTTTGGTCAGCCCCGATTATTGTTGTTGGGGGTTTTGCATTGTGATATGTAACATTTTTCTATATGAACTATTTTGTAAGCTGTTGAGCTAGAGAAGAGGAGAGAAGGTGTATATTGAGGATTAGATTGTAGGTTGAGGAGCCTGATACGATCTAGTTCGCCTCATATATATCTTACCCATCTGTGAAGAATTGTAAGCGTGCGACATTGGATATGTAGAACTACCATAATAAGATAGCCAATAGCCAAATCTTTGTGGATGTATCCCAAGAGGGGGTGAACCACGGTAATATTTGTGTAATTTGATGAATGCATGCATGTCTTTGTTATATTTTCAATAGCTATTTGTTGTTCTTAATGAATGAATGAGTTATTATATTTCTTTTTTAATTACTGTCATGATATTGAGGGAATAAGCTATGAGATCTACTGCACAGTCATGGATAATAGTAGGTTGCAAGCAAAATTTATAATAAATGGTTCAAAATATGGATTCCACATCTCATGCTCAATCCTAGGCTATAAACACATGAGTCTTACAACCACCCATTAAAGCTATCTTGGGTGAGACTGCACAACGCATTTTGTGTGTTGTGTTGCCTTTTGGTTTACCAGGAGGGCCGATAGTTTTAGAGGCTTTGTTGGAAACCTGAAAGACATGAACCCTGGGTCATTAACTCAGACAGTATAGAAGAAGAGTAACCAACACTGCGTGAAGCTTTCATCATTCTTCTGTAGGAGCACTGTCACGATAGTATGTTCGGATGCGAATGAAAAAATCAGGAATTCTTTCGTATAGTCTGGGCTAGCCAACACTGATGCTTCACCTATAAATTTATTGATGCGTTCGAATTATGATTTAGATTCAGTTGTCCATTTGACCTCACTGTCTTTCTTGAGCATATCTGTAATCAATTTGACAATTTCAGCGAAGTTTGGAATGAATCTTCTTAAAAAAATTATTTTTCCTAAAAAAGACTGTATTTCCTTTCTGTTCCTAGGAATATTGATAGTATCTATAGCTTCAACCCTTTTCAGGTCGATTTTGATTCCATATATAGATACTATATGGCCCAAGAGTTTACCTTTGTTCATTGCAAAGTGAGACTTCTTGGGATTCAGAGACAAATAGAATTTTCGACATTTCTCGAACGTCTGTTTGAGGTGTACTAAGTGCTCTGCATCAGATTTAGAAAACACAGTTAAATCATCGAGATAAATGATGACAAACTTATCTCTCTCACCAACAAAGGTGATGTCCATTTATCATTGGAAAGTGGCTCCTGCGTTCATCAGACCAAATGGAATTTTGTCGTACATGAAAGTATCCCATGGAGTTGTAAACGAGATTTTTTCCTTATCATCTTCGTGGAATGCAATTTGATTATAACCTGAAAAGCCATCAATCATAGACATTCTATTAGCTCCGACCACTTTTTCCAAAACGTGATCCATTTTAGGGAGTGAATAATTATCCTTAAGGGATGATCTATTTAGATTCCTGAAATCCATGCAGAGTCTGATTTCACCGTTCTTCTTCCGGACTGGAACTAAGTTGGCTACCCACTTAGAATAAATGAGTGGAACAATAATATTTTCATCAAGGAGCTTTTTAACCTCCCTTTCTATTACAGGCAAGAGTATAGGGTTTATTTGTCTAAGCTTCTGCCTGAAGGGTTTGATGCCCGACTTTAAAGGAATTTTATTTTCGATGACAGTGGTATCATAAGTTTTCAGTTCATCGTAAGACCAAGAGAAGACATCTTTGTACTGTTTGAATAACTCAACATATTTACTTTTCATTTCGGGTGGAAGGTATTTAGATAGTTTGACCACTTTGGGATTTTCCTTAGTGCCAATATCACAATCTTCAACCTCTTCGGGTTGAGGTTTCAAGGTAGACTTTAGGGGTATATCATCATGATCAAATAATATTTCTAGAGGGATCAGACCTTTTGGGATCTGATTGTTTTTCAGCACTAAGATTTGGTGATTAGCAATCTTATCTTGGAACTCCTGAGGATCTTCACCTTCCTGCATGATCCAAGTAGGGTCATTTTGATTTTCCTGGTCGATGTGCATTTCAGAAAATTCATCAACCATTTCTAAAAAATTCTTGATCTTCTCATCATCTTCAAAGACGTTCCAGTGATGAACATTATTTGGTATAGAAGGCCTGTGCCTCATTTCTATGTGATACTTTAGCTTTAAGACCGTAGGTGGCATAAAAGTAGCAGCTACTTTCGCTAGAGAATCAACTTGTTGATTTTATATCCTGGGAATATGATGAATATTAAACGATGAAAAAAAATTTTCTATCAGATCCCAGGAACATTTCCTATACGACCTTAGCCTTGGATGTTTGGCTTGATACTGCTGCTTTATCTGTTTTACAATTAATTCTGCATCACCGTAAACTATTAGATTTTCGATTTTCAATTTCCTGGTAGCCTCTAACCCCAAGATAAGAGCTTCATATTCACATATGTTATTAGTATAGTCAATGTCCCACTGTAATATGTATGAGAAAGGAATAATGAATTCATCTCCGGGTGCCACAAACAACACCCCGACTCCCGCTCCTTCACAAGAGGAAACACCATCAAAAAACATTTTCCAAACTCCTATACTATTTACATTTTTTTTTTTCTATTTTTTCTTTTTTGTTTTCTTCTTTTGTACAATTTTCTTTTGTACATTCGTCGAAACCATCATCAATTGATAATATAAAGTTCCCTAAATACTAATCGGAGACATATATTGGGTAATTATTTGGGTTCTGTGGGTCGCTTACAGTATATGCCAACCTTGTCTCTCTGTATAGATGGGTGAATTGTCCACCGAAAATTGGAATTGTAGCATACATCATGTCCAATTGAAGTGCTCCTCCAAGTTTGGCACCCCAAGACCTGGATAGAAACATACCATATTTTGCAGGGACATCAACAACAACTACATCCATAAGAATTCTCTTCACAGGAATCTGTGCAAGATTAACCACCAAATATTTTATAATACCAAGACATTTAACTTTTCTTGAATCAAAAGAATACAAATCTCGGTATGGTCTAGTAACCTCGAGACCCAATTTCTCCATAATAAATTTGGGCATCAAGGTGTGGGAGGCTCCAGAATCCAACATACAGTTATGGAGTAGGTGATCAGGCACAGTCAGCGTAATATAAAAAGGAGCGACATGATCTTTGGAATTTTCAATATGTGGACCAAACATTATAGTAGGTCTATCATCTTTTAAATTAATAACATCCGCATGACTTTCAGCATGTGAAAAATTTATCATCTTGGCAATTTTCTTTCTATACATTGGATTTTTCTCCAGTTCAACCAGAGGTACAAGAATTTTGATTTTATTAATTTCGCTTTCCAGATTGAAACTTCCAATTGTCTTTTCGGATTCTCTAGTTGGGATCTCCGTTTCTCTTTTTTCTGGCCTGTTAGTCTGTGTTGTTTTTGTTTCGGCTGTATTTTTTTTAGCAGCTTGGGTTTCTACCATTTTTATTTTGGCAAGTTGCATTTCAACTGCTTTTTTTTTGGCATCTTGTGATTCAATGGATGGTTGATCTACCTCACTCTTTTTACTTCTCAACAAGATCTTCGGTGGATCAGTTGCAATTTTTTTATCTCTAGGCGTTAAATTATATTTTTGTTGAAGCCCAGACATTATAGAGTTAGTGATTCCTTGATAATCAGACTCTCCTATATTATTTATGCTTTCCTCATTTTCAAATAGGGGTTCTTGGTTTAAATATTTTTCGTAATCCTGTTTGGTTAGGCGAGGTTCTCGGTCATCATCACTGAGATTATTTATGTCTTCATCTAACCCCTCATAGTCTTGCATGTCATCAGTTTGCATGAAGTTTTATGTTTTAAATGGGGCTTTGATTTTCTGATTCTTGTTTTTTACTGGTCTCTGTAGGATTTGGGGGTTGGGATTCCTTTTGAAATCTCTTTTGGAAAAAATATCAGGATTAGCTTGGTTTAGTTCCATTCTAGAGATTTTGTTCAATAACTCCTTGGTTATTTTTTCCATGTCATCCATTTTATCCTCTACAGACCTCCTAGATCCAGAGGGTCCATCTTGTTCCCTGAATCATTTAGTTTCTTTGGTTCTCATTTCGACCTTTTCTTTTAGTTTACCCGATGCCATCATATTCGACTCGATTTTGATGGCATCATCCTGCATTCTAGTGAGGTCGGTAGCTCTCCTTTCCCTCAAAAGTAGGACAAAGTCAGGCCCGAAAGCCCCTATGAAAGTCACTTTAGTTGCAGGCTGTGAGGGTTTAACTTTTGCCAGAATTTATGATAGATTTAATTAAATATTTGAGTAAATTCTAGGACTGACTTAGAATTCTTTTTCTCAGAGCTCCAAATTCTGTCAGATAATACATGTGATCTTTTTTCTCTCCCCACTGCCTTAAAAAGGTGTTTTCTAGCGCCTCATAAGATGCTATGGAACCTACCGGGAGCCCTTGAAACCATGTTCTTACTTGTCCCTCAAAATTTTGCACCATAAGTCTCGAGTAAACATCCTCATGCTCAATGCCGAGGATATCAGCAAATTGGTCGAAAAACTTTATGTGCTCTGTGGTAGTTAAGTCTCCCTCTCTCGTGAATTTTGATAAGTTTTTTATGTAATTTTTAGGTAGGTCATGAAGGACAGGAGGAAGGAATAAAGGGGAATATCTGGAAGCTAATTTAGTGAAAATACTAGGGGGTGGGGGTGGTCCTTAAACACCTCCGCCTCCAACACCATCTCTGCCTTTAGCAACACCACCTCCTTCGACAGCGTCACCTCCCTGGCCACCTCCAACCGCAACCATTGAAAATCCGGGGGATGAATTTCGACAGTTATAGAGAGGATTTTCAAAAAATTGTAGTGACCTTTCGGCTACCTTGGGATGAAGTGAAGGATTTTCAGGGAACTGACCGTTAGGAGACTGAAAATCTAATAAGGGAGGAAAAGGGGAATGAGGACTGGGTTCTTCAGATTTACAGGATATATAAACAGGGGAACCAACATGATTTGAATCAGGGTATAAGATGTATTCCTCAGATTTCAAGGGAACTAAAACCTTTACTTCAGAGACCAACGGAATATCAATAAAAGAGGGTATCAAAAGGGATCTTTTACCTTTAATAGTAAAGGGGGAAGTCGAATTGGTATCGGATTTTATCTCAGGTAAAACCAGCTCGGGGTTTATGGTTTCAGTTTCAAGTTTATCAGTTGAAGTACCTACGAAGTGGGTTTGTGTGGAACCTTCTTGCGGGACTGATTGTTCAGGTGGGACCTTAGCATTAGTTTGCACGGTTTTGGGTTGGTAAACCTTACTTGTGGATGTGACAGTCTGCTTGAGATATCCCCTTGGTTTTAGTATCTTTTTGGCATTGGATATAGGCGTAGTATGTTGATCGTCTGGGTTCTTCCTGGTATTCTTTATACCAAATGCCAGTTTATCTGTAATGGACTTGGCAAGTGAAAGATAAAAAATTGGCCTTATTATTATGTTCAATCTTTGTTCACTATCAAAGAGAGAAAATTACCATGTCGTTCTCCCAGGGAAAAATAACTTTGTTTCTCCGTCCCCGACAATGGCACCGAAAAGATGTTGTTCCTAAGATTACACTTAAGGCTCAAAGGGTAATGTCAAGGCATCAAGAATATAAAGGGATGTTTTGAAAGGTGTTTTTTCTTCCGTTAGTTATAATAAGAATTAATCCTCAAATAAAATTAATGATAGAACATAATAGAGGTTGTCTTTTGTTGTCTGAGTCGATTTATAAAATCAAATGATATGGTAGAAAACTTACAAAACTGTTAAACAAAATGAGGCATCAATACCCGATGAATCTTACCTTGCTCACAGTAGAAGAAAATAAAGAATGCACCCTTGAAAGGATATAAGATACAGTTATCCAAATAGCTCACAGGTCTTGTATTTACTGATAGCAAATACAGAGGAAAAACTACTTTCTTATCAAACAACCAATAAAATGTGACTATAGTAGTAGTAGTACTAAATTGAAACCACTCACTTATCAAGGAATGACATAAAGGAAGCTAGAAATGTGGAATACAGGAGAGACACATAACTCAAACTGTACAAAGATTGGAATCTCAGTCTGCACTTGTATTAATTCTCACAAAAGGAGATTTTCTCTATTACATTTGGCAAGAAGCAACCTATGTAAAGTCTTCGAACTATATATTTATACAAAATGATATCAACCCTAGGCGGTTGAAACTCTCATAATTAAAAACAACTAAATATTACAATATGTGAAAATTTGAAACATTTCACTTGCATCTCCTTTGTCTATTCGCCTGCTGGTGAAGATGTTTCTTCTTCTTGTACTCCAGCTCATAAAAAACTGGTCTTTAATCATGACCTGTGTAGTAGGAATACACACTTTGCATCATTTGTTCCTAGACATGCTAGATATTCCTTGCTCAACGCACTAAACACATCTGCCCACGAACTGCACCAGCAGCCTGGAAGACTCTGTTGTATTATTTGCCTCAAAGGTGTATGACTTATTCTCTATATGAGGTAGTCTATCTTCCATCCTCCTGGATTCTTGAGTTATATACTGTATCTATAGATTGGGATTGACTATCCATTTATTTATCTGAGTAAGGTCAATTTGTTTCAACTACTGGATTTTGACCCGGGCTTCTTCCATACTTGTCTTGGAATTGAGTTGATGTTTTGCAATATCAATTTTCCCCAAGGCTTTAGAGATACTTTCTACTTCCATGGCAAGTGATTCGTTGTCGAGTGAGGAACAAGCTTCTTCACAAGCTCTCTTCACTTCCTTGGCTAATCTGGTACTTTCAACTATATTAGCCTTGCAGGTTTTAAGTATTATGTCACCTGTCACAGGAAATGCACAAAATTATTTATCTTGAAAACTTGTTGTTTAGTAAAAACGCACAATGAAATTCAAAATTCAATATCCCTTTCCTTTAATTGCATCGGTTTACCAATACCTCTACTAACGAAGCATTTACTTTCCTTAATGAAAAGATTTAGGCGGTGGTCTAGGATCTTATTTGGAATGATTGTCGTGAATCAATTATTAATGTCATTAATTTTTGGTGGTTCGCGATTAGAAACTTGGACAATCAACATTTAAATTTACCCAAATTAAGATTTAGTGAAACATTAATCACGGAATAATTTTGCTTAGCCCATTAATTAATCGCGTTTAATCATGTAGTATTTCGTTGTTTCGGACTTTGGGATATCAGATAACCCTTCAATATAAGACTCCCGAAACACGAAATCGCGTAGAGATTAATTAATTTTTTAATCACTTTTAATTCTTAATTAATCCTTCTTAACTCTTAAGACATTCGGGAGTTTGGGTTTCGCGATATTGATAGTCGCTCAAGACAAGATCTCCGAAATGCGAAATCGTGAAGTGATTAATTGATTGCTAATTGTTTTTTAATATTTAATTAACCTTGCTTAATGCTTAAGACATTTCAGGAGTCCGGGCTTCGTGAATTGAGAATATGATATGTGGCAAATGCCCGAAATCTGAAATCGCGAAATTATTAATTGATTTTCTAACTGGGTTTTAGTTTCTTTTTAAGTATTCATCACTTCATGCATTTGGTTAAAACTCTGAAATCCAAAATCGTGAAGTATTGTTTAGTGATTTGACTATCTAACGAGTAGGCGGCTCCATAGCTCCTAAGGAATTAGGATCGTTTGACTAGATGGAAGAACTCATCGATGGTGAGAATCAAGCGTGCATTGTTTTTATTTAAATGAGAATAAAATCTATTTAAAGTCTAAAGTTTAGAAATATATATGTGTTCCAACATATTGCATGGACCTAGTTTGTTGCAGAGCTCTATGATCGCTTTGACATTGATACCCACTATCTTGGTCATTTGACCAAGTTGAAATAGTTAGGCACAATGGAAGACTTTATAAATTCTATTGAGCATTTGGCCTTTTGAACAGAGGGCATGTCAGATGATTTCTTCCATGAATGCTTTATTAGTGGCATAAAGTATGAAATCCGATCCCAGGTTCTCATGGCCCACCCTCATACTTGGTTGGAAGCTACTAAACGTGCTAAAGAAGCCCAACAAGTTTTTTTTTCCCAGAACAAAAAACCCTCTTTTGTTCCTCGCCCTAGGCCCACTAATCCTAGCCCCCTGTCACTCCCCTCAAGGTCTAGAAATTAACTAGGGCTGAAATGGTTGAATTCCAAGTAAAGGGTCTTTGCTATAATTATGATGACAAATATTTTCCAGGGCACAAGTGTAAGGAACAAGAACTTTTTATGGCCATTTCCGAAGATGTTCCTGAAGAAGATGTGATAGTTCCACTTATTGAAGAACCCTCCCTTCCCGATGCTACCCCAGAGCCCACTGACCCACCTGAAGTTGAACCACTCATTTCCTTGCATTCCCTCACTGGATTCTCTACTCCACAAACCCTCAAACTCATTGGCTTTATTAAGAATAGAAAGGTCATCATCCTTGTTGACAATGGTAGCACCCACAATTTTATTCATCGTCGCATTTCCCAGGAAACCAATTGCTATATTTGTGTTGTCAATAATTTTCAAATCATGATAGCCAATAATGGGTCCATGAAATGTGGTGGGCGTTGTGAAAATGTACGTCTTGAAATTGGACATTACCACCTAAAATATCATATGTTTTCCATTGAAATGGGTGGGTGTGACATTGTGCTAGGTGTTGAATGGTTACACACTTTGGGTCCCATTCTTATGGATTTTAAGGAATTAACCATGCAATCCCAATAGGAGAGACAACAATATCATTCACAAGGTCTCACAGCTAGTTCTCCTGAGATCATCAGTTCTCATCGCATGGAAAAAATCCTCAATAAAGGCCACTTCGACATTATTTCTCAACTCCATTCTATTCACGCGATTGAGGCACCATCTGTGCATCTTGATCTCCAAGATATTCTCTCCAAACACCAAGATGTTTTTTCCACTCCTCAGGGACTTATGCCTTCTCGTGGTGTTCATGATCATTCCATACCCCTTGTTCCTGGCAGTCTTCCTCCCAATGTTCACCCTTATTGTCATCCCTTTGCCCAAAATAATGAAATTGAGAAAATAGTCTAGGAATTTCTCCAAGCGGGTGTTATCCTCCATAGTACCATCCCTTATTCTTCTTTCATGGTCATGGTACTTAAGAAAGAAGGTACTTGGCACATGTGTCCTGACTTTCATGCCCTCAATAAACTGACCATTAAGAACAATTTTCCCATTCTAGTCATTGATGATTTCTTGGATGAGTTGAGTGGTGCTCAGTATTTCACCAAACTTGATCTACATTCTAGCTACCACCAGATCCGTATGCAAGACACTGACATCCCCAAGACTACTTTTCGAACTCATGAGGGTCACTATGAGTTCTTGGTCATGCCCTTTGGCCTGTGTAATGCCCCCCTCCACCTTCCAAAGCCTCATGAATCATGTTTTTTGTCCTTTTCTCCGTCATTTTGTCTTAGTTTTCTTTGATGATATTCTCATCTACAGTAAAACTTAGCAATCCCATCTTTCCCATGTGGATCAAGTTCTTCATCTACTCTCTCAACATCAACTTTTCCTCAAACACTCTAAATGTGCCTTTGGCGCCTCAAAAGTTGAGTACTTGGGTCATATTGTTGGAAAGGCTCGTGTCCAAGTGGATCCTAAGAAGATTGAAGCCATGCAGGATTGGCCTCGCTCCAAGACTATCAAAATATTGTGTGGTTTTCTAGGTTTAACAGGATATTATCACAAGTTTGTTCAGAATTATGGAAATATTGCGGTGCCTCTCACTTCTCTACTTAAAAATAATTCTTTCACTTGGACTCTTGTTGCTAATCAGGCCTTTCAAGCATTGAAGGTGGCTATGTACACTACTTCAGTCTTGGCCCTTCCTGATTTCATAAAGACCTTTGTCTTGGAATGTGATGCCTCAGGGAGAGGAATTGGGGCAATCCTTATGCAAGGGGGCAGACCTTTGGCCTTTACCATCAAACAATTTTCAGACCGCCATTTGGGACAATCAATCTATGAAAAGGAAATATTGGCTATTCTGCATGTAGTGGATCTCTAGTGCCCTTATCTCTTGGGGAAACGATTCCAAATTAAGACATATCATCAAAGCCTCAAGTATTTTTTGGAGCAAGGACCTTCCTCTCCAGAGCAACAAAAATGTGTAACTAAGCTCTTTGGATATGATTATGAAATCATTTACAAGAAAGGAAAAAAAATGTGGTTTCTGACGCTCTTTATCGAAAATATGAAGATGAAGGGTCCCTTTTCTCCCTCTCCTTCATTGTTCCAGATTGGCTCCAAGATCTTCGCCAGGAATGGCTACAAGATCCTAAAATTTCGCATCTGATCCAGCAATTCCAAGACAATTCTCCAGTTTCCCTAGGGTACTCTTGGCACAATGATAAGCTTCACTACAAAGGCCATTTGTATTTAAGTAAAGAGTCACAACTTAAATCCATGGTGCTTTCTGAGATTCATGCTACTCCCACAGCTAGGCACTCAGGGTTTACCAAAACCTATGACATGGTCAAACGTTCTTTTTTTCTGGGATGGTATGAAAAAGGACGTTCGTGCTTTTGTGGCAGAATGTGATGTTTGTCAATGTAACAAGGTTGAAACAATCAAAACCCCTAGCACAATCCAACCGATTCCGATTCCACCCGCTATTTGGAGGGACATATCTATGGATTTCATTGTGGGATTACCTAAATTAGGAAATAAGTCAGTCATAATGGTGGTAGTTGATCGTCTTTCCAAGTATGCTCATTATATGATCTTCAAAATCCATTTACTGCATCCACTATGGCTCAACTTTTCATGGATCATGTCTTCAATATTCATGGCATGCCTCATTCTATTGTTTCTGATTGACACCCCACTTTCACCAACAATTTTTGGCAAGAACTGTTTAGGCTACAGGGCACCCAATTCCATCTCAGTACCACCTATCTTCCCCAGACTAATGGTCAATCTGAAGTTGTCAACAAGTGTTTGGAGACTTATTTGTGGTGTTTTTCCTCTAACAGGAAAAATCAATGGTATCAATGGTTACTATTAGCTTAATGGTGGTGCAACAATTCTTACCATACAACTACTCGCGTGACTCCTTTTGAAGCAATATATGGACAAAGCCACCTTCTGTTCTCTCCTACATGCCAGGTGTCTCAAAGGTTCAAGCGGTTGACCAAACGCTTATAGTTCAAGAGGCTATTCTCCGTACCCTCAAAGAGAATTTGGTCATGGATCAGAATCACATGAAGCAACCAGCTGATCAAGGCCGCTTGGAACGTCAATTTGTTGAAGGTGACCAAGTATTTCTTTGTCTGCAACCTTATAAACAAACTTCACTCAAGGAAAAACATTGTCAGAAACTGGCGCCCAAAGTTTATGGTCCTTATACAGTTCTCAAGCGCATGGGACAGGTGGCCTATCAGTTAGCTTTGCCTAGTTCTTCTAAGATCCATCCTTTTTTTCATGTCTCATGCTTAAAGAAGGTGATTGGAACTAAGTGCCAAACTCAAACCAACCTTCCTGAGTTGGATGAAGAAGGATCCATATGGTTGCAACCACAAGCAGTTTTAGACCAACGTGAGTGTCATCTTCATCAAACCACCATCAAGGAAGTGTTAGTCCAATGGAAAGATACAACTCCAGATGATGCCACCTAGGAGCCAGCTCGCATTCTGCAAAAAATTCCTCATCTCAAGACTCGAGGACAATGTTTATTTTGGGGGAGGGAATATTAGGGACCTAACCTACCTAACCCTCAAGTGGGTAGAATAATATATTTCCATGTAATAAAGGTCAATATTAATAATACCTAGCAATAAGGAGGAATAAGTCAATTGTAAGAAAACTTAATAGAAGCTTCCACTTCTAGAAGGATCTTCCTCTAGATTATTCTTTTGGATAAATATATTTAGTATAAATAAGAGTCAAGGGTATGAGAAGTTTTGTCTTGGATATTTTTGTAATAGAGTGCTGCTCTGTTGGATGTTTCCCCCTCGAAGAGGCAAGTGAACATTGCTATATTTAATCAAGGTTCTCTTTCTGGTGTTATTTTGGTATTATTCTGGTATTGTTATGGTATTTTTATGGTTATGTCTTGTTGTTCTGCCACTTCTAGCTAAAATATTTATGTTCTGCATACTATTTTATATCTAGAATACTACAAAAAACCCTGTGGGTTGTCAAGAATCCATAATCTTTATGACCAGGCGCATCAATCCATTGGGATATGGAGTCAAAGGTAAGAATATACAGACTGGAAAATAAAATTTGTGTACAAGGAAAATGAGAAAGTTTTAGGTGAAGAAACCTTTCAAATGTTACCCGTTGATAGGAAACATTAATATTTTACCCTTCATGTATTTGAGCATATAGGAATTAAAACCCAGGATATTATTGATGATGTATGGTCCAATCCAGAGTTCTTCGAATTTGGTGTGCATTGATGGTTTCTCCTTGGCTTTGTTCCAGAGTAACACCAGTTCTCCTTTCTGAAAATTATTTACAGTTGCACTCTAGTCAAAATATCTTTTGACACTTTGATGTCTCTGAGAAGTTCTATTTAGGGATTTACTTCGTTCTTCCTCCAATTTCAACAACTGATTGATCCTCCTTTGGATAGGTGAACTGCCTTCTGCATCTTCTGTATTAACCACAAAAGTCAAAGCATTGAGTTCGAGGCTAATTTGAATTTTTTCTTCTTTCCCATAAACCAATGTATACAAAGACATCCCAGTGTTGTCCTTTGGATTCATTCTTCTTGCCCACAACA
>JZKD02S2156932.1:397741-408753 GCA_000966675.3 Picea glauca
GTCGAAGAGATGCGCCCCCGATTCCGGACCCCCCCCCTTCGCTTAAAGGTCGGAAGGCAAGGGGGCTCCGGAATTTGCTGTGCGTCGTTGATCCGGGCGCGCTTGTCTAGACCGCTCGATCCTGCTCGTTGTTTACCACGGACACATTGTCGCCTAAAACCTTGGACAAGTGGGTTTTAACCCATTCATTTTATTTCCGACCCCCCTTGCAAGAAATATCGCTAACACAAACCTCACTCTATTTTCTTGGGGAGGATTCCTTCTTTTCTCTGGGAATGAAATTCTCGGATTTGCTACATAATTACCCTGCCTTCTTAGTCTAGTTATCTCGTTCTACATTTGCTTGATAGTTCTATTCATTTGTGCAATTTCAATTCTTTGTTTGGTTTCTTGTGCCACAACAGGGTCTACATTCACATATGGTATGGTTCCCTTGAAAAATCCTCCTCCAATTGTTTGATTTTGGGTCAGTTGTGGCTTGAAATCTTCGTTATTTCTTGAACTATAGGCTCCTTGATTATTAATACTTAATCCTCTCAGATGCCTTTGTACTTTTGCCAGTATGATGTTGGGGTCGACACCCATTTCATTCATAATTTATTCCATCTCAGTGGCTTTAGTCATTTCTTTCTCCAAGGTATCCATCCGAGATGTTTTGATAACATATTTCACATTTGGAGGCATTGCATTCTTATAACAACCGAGTATGACTGGGTCATTGGGTATTTTATCTTCTGGAATCTTACTCAAGGTTTTATTGAACCCGAGATTAAAATCTCGTATTATTTCATTCTTCCTCAAGCCAATCCAGGTGAAATTGGTGAGAAGGGCGTGATAAGCAATTTTAGGGGCGAACATAGTTAGGAACATGGTTTCTAGGTCATTAAATGAGAAAATTGATATACTGGGTAATGTAGTATACCATTCATATGCTCTTCATGATAAGGTTTGAAGAAATAACCTTACGATGACATCATCATACTCAACACGATGAAAATCACAAAAATCAAGAAACAAGTGAAGGTGTCTCTTTGCATCGATCGTTCCATATCCAGAAAATTCCTTCAAGGTACCCTTAGGGAGAATAGGGAGATCATGTTTCTCACCTAGAAGATTTAAAGGGGAATCTCTTATTCTTCTTCGATTTTCTTGATTTCTTGCAACCCCTCTTCCACCTTCTTGTCTCTCTTCATGAGGTTCTTCTCATGGTTGTTCATTTCTTTCTTCCATATCCGGAGAGGTTCCAGGAATATGATTTTCACTTCTTATAATACAGAGTTGCTTGCTTTTACTTCTGGTAATGGGTCCTTTGTATTCATCTAGCTTCAATCTTTACCTTGTCCTTGTGCTGGTCCAAATAGCCTTTGGTTTCTTTGGTCTTGTCATTCGTCTCGCCTCTGTCTCCAGAGGATCTGTCTTTCTTCTTCTCAAGCTGAGATATGCCAATACCTTTCTAATTCTTCTCGGGTCTTGGATTTTGTTATTACCAGATTGTATAGCTGATTTAAGATGCTTAATTGATTATTCAATCCAATTTCCAGGTGGGGCTGATCAGCTTGGGGAAAAGTATTATATTTTTCAAAAAATGCTAGGACGAGATTTCAATTTTTCAGTTCACTCCCCAGTATGGTTGCCAAAAATGTTGACGCTTGAATCCGTTAGGACTGAAACAACAATCTCATGAGGATGTAAATCCCCCTGCATTTTTATACAGGTGGTACTCCTCTTTACTTTAAGATTTTATTGGGACTCTAGATAATTAGAATATGGTACTTTGCAGAAGTTCGTCGTGGTAATCAAAGAAATATAAAGATTGCAAGAAATATATACAATTTTTTTTTTTGTTTTCTTTTAAAGAAGGTTCTTGAGAAATGAACAAGAACTGCACACTTCATACAAAAAAAGATAGACAAAATTTCCTCACATCCATCATAGTTAAAATAAATATTTGTGATCACATACAATAAAAAAAGAAGATGATCTACATGCATAAGAGAAATTTAATAGAGTAGACACATGGGAAACTCAAATAAAGATAATGATAGATCGATCTCAAATAATTTATACTCAAAACTCAGAGTTACAAAGCACATTCAAAACTGATCCCGAAATAACTCTCTTGAAATTTCTAAAAAATATATAGTTTGTTACATATTCTTTGAAATTTAAAATGTGTTTGTCCTAAGGACTGGGATTGGGGCTTCCGCAGACCATAAAACAAATATAAAAAAGAATTAAGATTGTATAAGGAGGATGGTGGGTGGTAAAAGAAAAACAAGACCTAGAAAGAAGAAAAGAGAAGTTATCAGACTTTGGTTAAACCTTTCTAGTCAAAGAAGAGGAGTAACTGGATGAAATAACTGATAAAGAAAGAAATATGTTATCAGCATAAACTTACTATGATGGTCTCTCGTCTTTTCACTTGCTTGATGCTATCCTTTTATGGTTTTCATTAATGGTTACATTAACTGTCTCAACTGTTTCTTTCCCCTCATCGGTCAATTTTTTGATTGCTTTCTTGAACCATTCTTCAATATAATTTTTCATTGGTGCCACGATTATCTCATGACATATTTTGATGTTGAGTAACGCACCCTCCAAGTCTCTTAAATCAAGGGAAATGACATGTATTTATTCCTCAATATCATGGTTCTTCACGGAATAGTACACTAGTGTTATCAGACTAATCGGTAGGTGCGGACACTAACAGATCTCCCTAGATCCACCTGGATCTAGAACAAAACAGGACAGGACATGACTCTTTCCCTAAGTTATGACCATTGAATTAGCTAGTAAGGAGGAACAAGTGACATACCTTTGTATCGCTTCCTTAAGTCTCTGTTGCTCCCGCTTCGCTCTGGTGTTCTCATGGGGTCAAGACCAAGACAACACAAAACAACCAAAGTGAAGATAGAAAAATATATTCAATCGTCAACTTATGCATATGATCAAGGAATTACACAATAAAGTAAGAATGACTTTATGGGAAAAGGACATGTCGCTGTATCATATTAATCGAAAGTAGAAGGTACAAACTGATCGCCTTGATGTCGCAAGCTTCCTTTTGGTGACTCTTGTTTCCAACACACACACACTTTCTCAGTCCTTGCATGAAGAAGATCCAATTCCTCTTGATAGACCTACTAGAGTCTCCAAGCTTCTGTTCAAGCTGGGTTCTTCACACAATTCCTTCACCAATTCTTCAATTAATCTTGCTTCACATTTTCCATGAGAATCCTTTCAATATATAGGAGAGGGTGAGATGGTTACATGGATGAGAATGATCCCACCAAATCAGGGAAACCAGTAAAATGACAACCATATGAATGCCAACCCATTTTCTAGAAGATTCCCTTCTAGAACCCTCAAGACTTCTTCCCTTTTCCAAGCTTGAAAACAAGTTCGCACCCTATGTATAGAGCACAGTGCGAGAAGTTCGCACCCTAGCTGAAGGTGGCCTACGAGAATGGGTCATTCTCGCAGCCTAGGCTATAAGAAGCCTGTGAACTCAATTTGAAAATATGTTTTCTGGAAGGAGATAAATGCCACTTTTCTCAGGAGAAAGTTCTGGTTGGGAGCCTGAGTACACCATTGTCAATACATCACCAAGATGACCAAAATCATGTGTAACAAAATTCCCCCCAAAGTATGAGGCCGAAATCGGTGACAGCCGAAATACTTTGTAAACTGCGTGTGTGTGTCGGAAACCAGGAGCGCACCTAATCGAAAACCTGCAAACAACCAAGCATTTGCAGAATATCATACTAGTTCTGAGGTAGGCATTCCCATACTCAGATAACAAATAGATGACATCATAAACATAGGTCATGGCCACCAATCATACACTGTGGATCCATGCCGTCAAAATATTGCATAGCCACCAAGAATACACTGTGGATCCATGCAAGAAGATTCAAATTAAGACGACATAGCCACGAGACATACAAAGTGGATCTACGTGTCAGCAAATTATACATATTCCATCGCACCCTGGATCAAAGAGATGAGAGCCAGGGTCTACAATCCCGTCACCTGAAAGTACGAATCTAACCATGTGATTACATGTGTTGAAGTCGAACATGGTAGAAACCACTTGATTACCGGTCATTGATGAAACCGTTAACAAGTGCGAGGGAAATCACCATTAATGTCAATGACTCCCAAGGTACACTAGTACAATCCACCGAATGTGAATAAATGAGTTGAGGTCGAACATTCGATGGAATCTCCCGATTAGGGGTCAATAATGAAAACCCACTGTCTAAAGCAAGGAAACCTGCCATTGAGGCATGCAAGTTCCAACGTACCAAAGAATTTCTAAGTCTTGTTTCCGGATAATGAGCTGGAGTCGACGGAACAAAACTCATCATAGGAGGGCCTTGATGTATCCCCCATCAATGACATGAAATGAGTAACCGATTTTGAAGACAAAATAGAGTATGATGTAAGTTGAACTGGACACAGGGAAGGCCAACACAGAGAGAATGGACAACTACAGATGGCTGACTCAATAGAGGTTTCAAATGAACTTCTCTTGAACATATGAATGACATGACCAATGATTTGGCAGCATTGACTCAAAGATGACTTAGGATATGACCTTGTATCAAGTCGAATGAAAGACAAATGAATTTCCCAAACCGGCTTCAGATAATGAATAAGGGGGTGTCATGTTCAAGAGCGACAATTACTGCCAATAATATGAATATGAAAACATATCCCTTTCCAAATTTTCCCCCACCATTTCTGGTGAGTACCTCTTTATTTTTAAGCAAGCTTGAGGAGGATAACATATGCTTATTTATGTAAGCTCATCCTTCAGATGAGTCCTTTAGAGTATGTTTAACGAACCCTAGGAAGGAGTGGTTCAGTCCCATTATGGGTCTTTCGATGTTTGTTTAATGAGTCCAAAGATAGAAAACTCGAAGGTTTTTCATGATTATAGAGTTTGGAAAAACACTCAAAAGAGAACTCTCTCAGTTATTTTTTCGTAAAATAGTCTGAAATTATCGCCCAATAGATGCTTTCTTCAAATACTTTAACGAGCGTGAAAATATCAAGGTTTCTCGACAATTTTTTCATGTTTAGAGAGTCTGAAAAGAGCTTAAAGAGGACTCCAAGGGGTTCCTTTTTCGTATCACCTTGTTGAGCCCAAAAAAGTGATAAAAGTGTGCTCAATTACGTTCTCATGTATTTGCGAGCGTGAGAACGGACAAAGACCAAGCTCGAGGTTTTGTGCAAAAAAACCATAAAAAAAAACTTTAAACATGCAATGAAAAAGAGAAAAAATCCATATCCTTGTGTATGAACGTCAAAGTCATTATGTCTGCAAAAAGTCACACTCATAAGGGTATTAGGAATTAGGTTTAATAAATAAAACAATTATAAAAACCAACAAAAATGGTAAAAGTAAATATAAGTGGGTAAAAGTTCTTTTTACCATAGTCATTGTAACTTTGCCAATATTTTAGCCCAAAACCCCTCTTTTGCCCTTGAATTTCGGCGCTCGATTGCGGAAGGTATGAGCATCCATTTGGCGAACCGTCTCTGGCAGTGAAGTAAGCTCCTTGTCTTCTAACTTTTTGTGGTTCAATTTTTAATTTTCATTGGTGAATTTCAAGTTTTTGAGCTTGTTTTAGGGCTCAAATTTGCACTGAGGCATTCTCGTAGGCCAGCCACACGGGACCTGCGAGAATGCATCATTCTTGCAGGTGGCCCCAAAGGCACCTTTGAGAACTGCAAAGTGAAATATTTCTTTAAAGTTTGCTCAATAAAAAATGTACCAAATCTTGAAGAGAGTTGCTGACCTTCTTCTTATGTGTCTTATGCAGGCATTTGGCTATCACCATGGTTCTGGAATGGCGTGAAAGAGAGCATGATGAAGATGATTCTATTGCCAGGAATAACCCGGGCACCGTTTCCACTTTGCGAGACTGTGGTCTCCTAAAATTCTTTTGGATCCCGGGTATGAGGGCCGAAGTCAGGCTGTTGGAGTACCTCGTTCATATGTGGGACGTGGACCAATGATTATTCCACGTAGGGGTCCACACATTGTCCTTGGATATCGAGGATGTTTATTTCCTGACAAGACTGTCATGGTGTGGGTACCATGCTAGCTTGACTGGTAGCCAAGGTGGTGGGCTGCCTATGAGTGAATACTGATGTCTGTACTGTGTTCTAGAGGCGGAAAGAAGCAAAGGGAAAGTGGCCATTTGGGGGGTCCAGGATTTGACCCTTCGCATTATTTTGTTTACCATTGCTCGTATGGTTGGGAGTGCTTCTCCACATATGGATCTTCAGAGCTACTTTCAGTATGCTATAGAGTGTACTAAGACTCGGTTCTTTAACTGGGTAGACGCAGTCCTTCGTAGCGTGAAGATACAGTTGACTAAATGCAGGAGAGGCGACCTGAAGCAATTTGGGTATGGGTCATTTTTGGTGTCCTTCTTTCTTGAGAGGGATCCCTTGCTGAGGTTGCAGTTTGGGTGGGGTTTACCAGATCCAGAGGATCCGAGGATGTTGAGGTGGTGTAACCTCATGGTCCGACATGTAGCTGGACCAATCATCAAATACAATGATTCCTTCTTTCACTGGTTGCGACCACAGATGATAATGGTCGATGATTATTCCTACGCCGAGTTGGACTTCTAAGGAGATCCAGACTTGGCCCTGCCCGAGGGTTCTCAGTGGGGAGATCTCGGTAAGAAGTACACATTTTTTACTTTTTAAATGTTTTTGTGAATTTTATCACATGCAAATGTTTTTATGTTCATCCAAGGTCTAATTACAAAAATTCTTTTTTGATGACACAGACGTGGAGCCTTATCGACCTCTGGGTACTTCTCCTATTCAGCGATGAGGAGGGGTGGCTCCAGTGCCACAATGGGATGCTGAATATTATGCGGGAGTGGAATAAAAATTAGAGGGTTTGACTGCAGACGTTCCAGACATGCCTCTTGGAGGGTTCCCGCGACGTTATCAGCGTCATACGGTGGGGTTGTCAGTGTCTGTTGGCCGACTGCTTCGTAGGTTTTCCCGGGAACTCATGTGTTACCATGAACGTCATCCATGACATCACTTTGTAGAAGCTATAAGCTTCAGATTTTGAAATTTTGGTCCTCGGACATAACTTTTTTGTAAAAAAAAAATTGATCGTTATATATACATATGGCTTCTACCGGCTTATCTTGTGTTGTGTGATACTTGTGATGTGATTGATTTATAAATGACCCAAATGTCTGTCTAATACATCGGTAGCTAATGCATCAATTAATGTATTTAGACATCTAGGAATATGTTGATATTCAATATAATCAAAATAACGTTCCAAGAGGCGAATTTACAAATATACCCGTAACAAAGTAGGACTTCGAATAGCATAAACATTACTTAACTGTAGTACTACGAACTGCGAATAGAGTCTCACAACCAAGTGATGGATACCAAGCGAGATAGAATCAATCAACAATTCAATAACGACGCTATACTCTGCAATATTGTTGGTCGCACGACCGAGGCACGCACCTTGTAGAGTGATAAGTTCATTTGTAGGGGCGTAAATTGCCCACGCAGCAGAAGAAAGGTTCTGAGTACTACGACTAGTGCCATCAGCCAAGCCAATGTGGGGTAGCAAAGAATCCGACATCTGGAAATCAAATAGAACGTCACATAAGGGCAGAGACCAGATAACGAAAAAACAAACTACAATAACACACAAGAAGTATGATACAATAAAATATAAGTACTTGTGCACAGGTGATCTTATGCATAATACTTCTTTAAGTACAACCCATTTCTAGGTTCACTCAAAGGGATACCATCGTAATCTACTAACTCGTAAACTCCTTTCTCCAAAAATCGTCTAACGATATAAGGACCTCGCCACATGGCTTCGAATTTTCCAGCTCCTAGCATATCTCGATCTTGTTTGTAGAGGAGAACTAGATCTCCTTCGGAGAAAATGCGAGGCTTGACATGTTTGTCGTATTGGGCCTTGACATGTTTCTTTTGGGCTTCTATGACTAGGGTGGCATTGCATCGAGTTTCGTCTAATCGCATGAGATAAAATAGACGTTCTTCCTCGGCAGAAGTGTTTGGTAGGAGTTCGACGACTAGTTTTAAGGAGGGTATCTCACATTCAATCGGGAGGATGGCTTCCAGACCATAGACTAACCAGAAAGGTGTAAACCCTGTAGTAGACTTAACGGATGTCCAGTAAGCCCACAATGCTGAAAACAACATTGTGTGCCAACTTGTTTTGTGAATCCCTATCATTCGTCGAAGCATGGTTATGAGAACTTTATTATTCACTTCGACTTGGCCATTGGCTTGTGGGTAATAGGGCATTGAGTTTTCGTGGCGAAGACCCAAATTTTCAGTGAGTTCGGACATCATGAAGTTTCTAAAGTGGCTACCGTGATCAATGACGATTGCCTGAGGAACACCAAAATGAGCTATGATGTGATTGAAAATGAATAATGCTGCGGTATTTCCAGTATTGTCAAATGTCGGCATTGCCTCGACCCATTTCGTAAAATAATCTACGGCTACAATAATGTATCCATGCCCCCCGACCGAGTGGGGGTGACATGTCATGAAATCGATACCCCATTTCGCAAAGGGACCAATGGAGACCACAGGGTGAAGAGGCACAGGATGTGATCGTATATTATGATTATAGGTCTGGAAAGCGTGGCATTTTTGGACAACGATTATGCAATCGTTAAATAAAGAAGGCCCAAAATACCCTGCTCATAAGATCTTCTGGGCAGTAGCATACCCAGACATATGACCACCACAGGCTCCAGAATGGCAGTCATTTAAGGCTTTCTCAGCTTCGTCGAACGTGAGGCAACGTCGAAAAACTGAGTCAATCCCATGGTGATAAAGAGTATCCCCGAGGATAATATATTGACGGTCTTGGTAGCGTATTCGTCGCTGGTTAGTACTGGACAAATTGGGCCAAAAATTCTAGGTTTGGAGATATATGATGATATCGCCGTACCAAAGATCATCGGAACTAATTAGGAAAAGGGATTCATCAGGTAATGAATCGGCTGCTACATTTTCCATTTCAGAGTAGGGAAAGTCACATATCAACTCGGAAAACACTAAGGACTTCTTGGACTTAGCTCGTTCAAATTCCAAGTCAAACTCCTCGAGTATCATGATTCATTTGGAGTATTTTCCCCCTAGCAATTGACATGTGAGAATGTGTTGCATAGGGTTGCAGTTATAAATTACCATAGTCTTGCGAGAGAGGATATAGTGCCGAAAGCGTTGAACTGCTTGGACAGCTGCCAAGGCCAGTTTTTCGACATGTAAATACTTGGTTTCAGTAGGCGTTAGACTGCGACTCAAGTAATAGATAACATGTTTGTCATGAGAATCATCCTCTTGGATGAGAACCATAGCGATGGTGTAATCCGAGGCTGCGAGGTAGAGGAAATAATCGCGACTGTAATCGGGGGGGAAGAGAAGAGGAGCATGGGTCAGGGACAATTTCAAAGCTTCAAAGGCTTTGTTTGCGATGGTATCCCATATGAACTCAGACCCCTTTTTGAGTAGTCACGTAAATCCGAGAGTTATCTCGGCATAGTTTGGAATGAAACGACGAAGAAAGTTTTCTTTCCCTTGCAAAATTTGTAACTGGTGAAGTGTATAAGAGGAGGGAGATTGAGAATCACCTCGACCTTTAAAGGATCTACCCTGATCCCTTGACGTGAAACAATAAAGCCTAGAAGTTGGTCGGATTCTACGCAAAAAATGCATTTGTGAGGATTCAAGCGTATATGGTAAAACTGACATCGGAGGAAAATGGATCAGAGGTGGATTGGATGATCGACCCAGTGCATGGAATGAGCGGGCAAGTCATCAAGATATGGTTGCACGATGCGCTTGATATCATGGAAGGCATAAGACATAGCGCGCTGAAAAGTTGCACCAACGTTCTTGAGATCGAAAGGAAGTTTTCGATAGGCGAAAGTGCCCCAAGGACAAATGAAAGTGGTTTTGTGTTGATCCTTAGGAACAATATTGATTTGATTATATCTAGAGAAACCATCCATCAAAGAGAATATTTCACTTCCGGTGCAATTGTCGACAATCTGATCGACGAAGGGGGTAGGAAAGTTGTCTTTAGGACAAGCTTTGTTAATATCCCTATAATCAACGCATACATGGATTGTGCCTTATTTCTTGTCGATCAGGACAAGATTGGAAACCCAGTTAGTGAGGGCCACCGAGTAAATAAATCCAGCTTTGAGAAGTTTCTCGAATTCAAGCTTGATAGCAGCCGCTTTACGTGGGTGAACTGGACGAAGGCGTTGTCGGATGGGTTTAGCATCTCGGTATGTCTTAATCTCATGTATCACAATGTCGAGGTCGATACCTGAAATTTATTCATAGCTCCAGGTGAAGACGTCATGAAATTATTTGAAAGGCGATTTGTAGGTGACAATTTCATCAGGGGAACACGAAGATTTGATATGCACATTTTTGACAATTCTAGGTTTGATGGATATGTCGAGGGGAATAGTGGGTGAGATATTGCTTAAGTTCCCTTCGGAAAACACGTCGTGTGTGGACTCGGGAATGGTTGAAATGACGACAATGGTCGACGTGGTTGATATTTGTTGGTAGCTCTCGATGGTGTGTTGTTCCAAGAAGAGGATGGAGCGGTGATGGCCATCGTTCCAGGGGGTGTCTTCCATGATAGACATAATCATCTCGTTTGTGGGAAAAATGAAGCGGAAAGGATTTGGAGATAATTCACCAAGAGAGGGGGTAAAAGGGGTTTCCGATTGAATGGCCTGATAGGCAGATTCTACCAGACTTAAAGGCATTTCATCGCCATAACGAAGATGATCACCGGGGTCGGGCACCATCCATGGGTCGTGAGACACAGGGGTTCCATGAATCGAGGTGGAGATCATGTTGATTGAAGCGATAGATGAGTGTGGAACATCGGGTGGTGGAATGGGGAAAGTACCCATTAACGAAGAGTCTTTGAG
>JZKD02S2156932.1:417663-431597 GCA_000966675.3 Picea glauca
TGATATAAGAACAACAACATAAATAACACTTTGATTCATAAAGCAATGTTCACGGGCCTCTTCGAGGGGGAAACCTCCAGTCGAGCAACGCTCTGTTACAATAATCTCCAAGCTACGGTTTTCATACCCTTGACCCTTATTTATACTAAATATGTCTATCAAGAGAAGCATCTAGAGGAAGATCCTTCGAGAAGAAGAAGCTTCTATTAGGTCTTCTTACATCCGCCTTATTCTATTTTATTGAAAGGCCTTATTGATATTGACCTTTATTACATCCGAATATATTTCTCTACCTATGTGCGGGTTAGGACCCTAACATGTCCGCCCCCTTAAAAAAAACCTTGTCCTCAAGGCTTGAGATGTGGAAACTGCTGCAGAATGGTAGCTGGTTCCCAAGTGGCATCTGCTAGAGTTGTATCTTTCCACTGGACTAACACTTCCTTGATGGTTTTCTGACACAGGCAACACTCATGCTGGTCCAAAACTGCTTCTGGCTGTAGCCAAATGGATCCTTCTTCAGCTAACTTGGGAAGGTTGGTTTGAATTTGGCACCTAGTTCCAATCACCTTCTTTAAGCATGAAACATGAAAAACAAGATGTAGCTTCGAATGACTGGGCAAAGCTAACTGATAGGAAACTTGTCCCACATGCTTTAGAACTATATAAGGACCATAAAATTTGGGCGCTAGCTTCTGACAATGATCGATCTCGAGGGAAGTTTGCTTGTATGGTTGCAGTCACAGAAACACCTGATCCCCTTCTGCAAATTGACGTTCAGAGTGACCTTGATCTAATTGTTGCTTCATGCAATTCTATGCCATGACCAAGTTCTCTTTGAGGGTATGGAGAATATCCTCTCGAACTGTAAGTGTTTGGTCAACTGCCTAGACCTTCGAGGTACCCCATAAGTATGAGAGAACTGAAGGTGGCTTCTGTCCATATACCGCTTCAAAAGGAGTCATGCGTGTAGCTGTATGGTAGGAAGTGTTGTACCACCATTCAACTAGGGGTAACCATTGAGCCCACTAATTTTTCTTTTCAGAGGCAAAACACCTCAGATATGTTTCCAAACACTTGTTAACAAATTTCGTTTGACCATCAGTCTGGGGATGATAAGTTGTGCTAAGATGCAATTGGGTGCCCTGTAGCTTGAACAGTTCTTGCCAACAATTGCTTGTGAAAGTTGGGTCACGATTAGAAACAATAGAGTGCGGCATGCCATGAAGCTTGAAGACCTGGTCCATTAAAATTTGAGCCACTGTGGATGCAATAAATGGGTGTTGAAGAGCACATAAATGAGCATACTTGGAATGGAGATCCAAAACCACCATTATGACTGATTTATTTCCCGATTTGGGTAAGCCGGTAATAAATTCCATAGAGATATCCTTCCAAATAGCAGGTGGAATCGGAAGAGGTTTTAGTGTGCCCGGATATTTGACTGTTTCTCCCTTGTTGCGTTGACACACATCACATTCAATGACAAAATTATGGATGTCCTATTTCATACCATCCCAGAAAAAAGAACGTTTGACCCTGTCATAGGTTTTGGTGAACTCGGAGTGCCCCGCTATGGGTGTAGCATGAAGCTTAGAAAGTACCGTGGATTTAAGATTTGATTGTTTACTTAAATACAAACAACCTTTGTATCAAAGCTCATCCTGGAGCCAAGAGTACCCTGGGGGAGCTGGAGCATTGGTCTACAATTGTTGGATCAGATGTGAACTTTTGGGATCTTGTAGCCATTCCTGGCGAACAGCTTGGAGCCAATCTAGTACAATGAAGGAAAGAGAAAAAAAGGATCCTTCTTCTTCATATTTTCGGGATAGTGCATCTGACACCACATTATCTTTTCCTTTCTTGTAAATGATCTCATAATCATATCCAAAGAGTTTAGTCACCCATTTTTGTTTCTCCGAGGAGGAAATGCGTTGTTCCAGAAAGTACTTGAGGCTTTGATGGTCTGTCTTAATTTGGAAACATTGCCCCAAGAGATAAGGGCGCCACACATCAACGACATGCAGAATAGCCAACATTTCATTTTTAGAGATGGGTTTTCCCAGATTCCTTTTAGATAGTTGTTACATAAGGACAACACCGATTCCTTTCCCTGAGGCATCACATTCCAACACAAAGGTCTTTGTGAAATCGGGAAGGGCCAGAACCAGAGTGGTGCACATGGCCATATTCAAGGTTTTCAAAGCTTGAGCAATGGCTGGATTCCAAGTGAAAGAGTTCTTTTTGAGGAGAGCAGTGAGAGGTGCTCCAATCTTTCCATAATTCTTAACAAACTTGCGATAATACCCTGTTAAGCCCAAAAATCCACGTAATCTTTTGAGAGTCATTGGGTGCGGTCAGTCTTGCATAGCTTCAATATTTTTCAGATCCACCCTGACGCCATCCTTTCCAACTAGATGACCCAATTATTCTACTTTTGAGGCACCAAAGGCACATTTGGACTGTTTCAGGAAAAGTTGGTGCTAAGAGAGTAGATGGAGAACTCGATCCACATGAGTAAGATGGTCTATACAGGTTTTTCTATAGATGAGGATATCATCAAAGACAACTAAGACAAAATAATGGAGAAAAGGATAGAAAACATGATTCATGAGGCTTTGGAAGGTGGAGGGGGCATTACACAAGCCAAAGGGCATGACCAAAAACTCATAGTGCCCCGCATGAGTTCGAAAGGTTGTCTTATGAATGTCTACCTCTTTCATACGTATCTGGTGATAGCCCGAGCGAAGATCAAGTTTAGTAAATAATTGGGCGTGCCACTCAATTCATCTAGGAGGTCATCAATGACAGGAATGGGAAATTTGTCTTTAATGGTCAGTTTATTGAGGGCACGGAAGTTAGGACACATTCTCCAAGAAAATTCTTTCTTCAAGACCATGAGTAGAGGAGAAGAGTAAGGGCTCGTGCTACGGTGGATAACGTTTGCAGTAAGGAGTTCCTAGACCATTTTCTCAATTTCATTTTTTTGTGAAAAGGGGTGGCGATACAGACCGATATTGGGAGGAAGGCTTCCAGGTACAAGGGGAATGGAATGATCATGAACACCACAGGAAAGAGGGAGTCCTTGGGGAGTGGAAAATACCATTTGATGTTTAGAAAGGAGGGCTTGGAGGTCTTGTGGAACTAGGGGTGTCTCTGTTGCTTGTATGGCATGGAGTTGGGAAATGACACCAGAATGACCTTTTTTGAGCAGCTTTTCCATGCGATGGGAACTAATGACCTCAGGTGAACGGGAAATGATGCCTTGGAATTTATATTGGTGGCCTTCCTGGTCGAATTTCATGGTTAATTCCTTAAAATCCATGAGAATGGGACCCAAAGTCCTTAGCCAGTTTTCACCCAACACAATGTCACAACCGCCCATGTTGATAGCAAACATACGGGATTTTAGGTGGTAGTCATCGATTTGGAGATGCACATTTTCACAACACCCTCCACATTTCATGGAACCACCATTGGCAATCATGATTTGGAAATTGTTGATGGCATGGATGTAGAAATGAGTTTCTTGGGCAATGCGGCGACGAGTAAAATTATGGGTGCTTCCACTATCAACCAGAATGATGACCTTCCGATGCTTGATGTAACCGATTAACTTGAGGGTTTGGGGGGCGGAGAAGCCAGTGAGAGCATTGAGGGAAATGATTGGTTCCACTTCGGGAGGGTATGAGGGAGGGGTTATGTCAGTGATTTCAGGTGACTCAGGCACAAGGGGAGTTTCAACATCCTCTTCCGAAATATCCTCAGAGATGGCCATAAAAATCTTTTGTTCCTTACACTGGTGGCCCGGAAAATATTTGTCATCACAATTATAACAAAGGCCTTTGAGTTGGCATTCAACCATTTCAGCCTTGGTCAATTTTTGGATATTTAATGGGGCGGAGGGAGTAGTGGGATTTACGAGTTTAGGGCGAGGGATAAAGGAGGGTTTACGATTTTGAGAGGATACAACCTGTTATGCTTCTTTAGCTTTTTTAGTAGCTTCCACCCAACTCGAAGGTCGAGCCATTAGGACATGGGCTTGAATCTCATCCTTGAGGCTACTGATAAAACACTCTCGAAAGAAAGCATCAGTCATGCCCTCTGTTCGAAAAGCTAGGCATTCAAAGGAAGCTATGAAGTCTTCTATTGTTCCTGATTGTTTCAACTTTGTCAAATGACCCAAATGGTTGGTGTCAGTGTCAAAGCGTTCATAAAGCTCAGTCAGAAATTGGATCCAAGAAATATACCCTTGACGAGAAGTTTTTCTCCATTTCCACCATTGCCAATGTTCTTGATCTAGATGGAGAACACCATACCGAAGTTTGGCCAAGTCATATGTAATGTCGTATAAAGAGAAATAATGTTCCATTTGGGTGACCCAACCAATGGGGTCCAAGCCATCAAATTTGGTCACATCCACCTGCGGAAGGCGTAGGTCATGTTGAAAGTGATGGTGCTAAAAGGTATGAGAATGGGAGGAATGTTCACCTTCAGTATTTGGAGGTGCGTCAGAGAAAGGGTCATCTATAGGGATATTCAGTTTGGTGCAGAGTGATGCAAAGACAGATTCAAGCTGGATGGTCAGTTCTTGTTTGACTTCCTCCATTGAGGACTACATGGATGTATTTATGGTTGTATTGATGGATGTATCGATGGAGGCAACAGTATAACTGAGTTTTTTCACTTCTTTTTGGGTCTCGAGGAAACCATATTGCAAGGTGTTGAAGCGAGCTTCTAGGTCTTGGCTACGGGTATGGGCCATGAGGATGGGTGAACTAAAAAGGGGCGGGCGGGGTCAAAAATTTTGCCAAAAAATGATATGGATGAATGTGATAAGGGAGAAGAGATGAATCCAATGGAATAGGTCTCCTATGGAGTTATACTCCAATCTGAAGAATACTGCAGCGATGAAATCCCCAAATGCTTAACCAGAAATAAATGTGTATTTACTTGGCAACTCGAACACAGTTGTGCGACAATAGATCTTGTTTGTTTTAATTTTTTTATGGTTTTGTCCCCCAAGGGTTAGGTATTAAAGGGTTCTACATACAAGGGTTTGCCCTGTTCTATAGCTCTCTGATACACGTGCGGGATCCAACAATAGTACTCGACCCAATATCTCAGGGCACTAACTAAGGAGGATAGACTGTACCCTTAGCCGTACTACCTGACTACCCAGGTACTAGCGAGTATCTTCCCAAGTGCTGTTCTCGGTGGCACTATAACAGTCAGGTGGCCGATTGGTTTATCTAAAGAGGGCTTCAGGAAATCTAGGCCGATCTGTACATAGGTGTTGTCTGATGCGCTACCACTCGAAGGGGTACCAACAGGGGTTACAAGGGTGGCCAATAGATGTGCGCTCAAGAACCACTTGTATTTCCTGTGTGTATGAATCCCTCAACCGTGGGTTTATGCACGTAACGACAGATCTTTGTTGCTTAAATACGGTGGAATATGTCTCTACCCTGAAATTTTTTTTCCCACAATTTCTGCCAAGGAAAGTGCTCTGATACCACTTGTAAAATACCAGATATAAAAATTATGCAGAACAGAAATAAAATGATAGAAATGGAAAAGTAACAGTAATATAACCAACATAATCTCCACAATAACACATAAATGATATAAGAACAACAACAAAAATAGCACTTTGATTCAGAAAGCAATGTTCACGGGCCTCTTCGAGGGGGAAACTCCAGTTGAGTAGCGCTTTGTTACAATAATCTCCAAGCTAGGGTTTTCATACCCTCGACCCTTATTTATACTAAATATGTCTATCAAGAGAAGCATCTAGAGGAAGATCCTTCTAGAAGCGAAATATTCTATTAGGTCTTCTTACATCCGCCTTATTCTATTTTATTTAAAGGCCTTATTAATATTGACCTTTATTACATTCGAATATATTGCTCTACCTATGTGCGGGTTAGGACCCTAACAATTTCAGAGAGATAACAATAATATAACCCTTAGAAAATCGTACTTTAATGCATTTTAATGAAAAATCTCCTTGATCCCTTCACTCATTAATGAAGATCTTTACAAATCCTGCATGATCATTTATTAGCATTAAACCATACTAAATGCATATTGGGAAAAGCATGAAGGTGGCAGGGATGGACAAGAGCAATTTGAATTTGGGGATTTTTTGTGAACCCGCGAACCCGCGTTTTTGAATGGTCAAAAATAGGCTAAGTGTTGCACAACAGTCGGTTAGACTTGGATACAAGAGAAATTATATACTTAGGGGCTCGATACCTGCAACAAGTTTGATGGTCATAATGTAGATCATGGGCCTTCGGGTGTGAAGTGGAGATCGTGGAACTTGGAAGATGAAAGCTTGAACCCGTGAACACGCGGTTGAAAAAATGGTTAAGTACATTATAACAAGGTGGTTGGTCAGACTCATGATATGGGAACATGGATGGACGTGAAGACCCACGATACCACCAACTCGCGAACCCACCAATTTTTTGAAATATGACTAAGTATGGTAACTAGAAAGGGAAAAGAGAAGGGAGAAAAGAAAAGGGGAATGAGGGTAGGTATAGAAGAGGGAAAAGAAATGGAAAAATAAGTTGGGAAAATAGTAAAGGGAGGGAAATTTTGGAAGCGGGAATTGATCTCAACAATACCACATATATTTAGAGAATAAAATAGAATAATTCCACTCTTTATTATAAGAAATGCCTTGAGGTAGAGAAACAACGTACAATGGATCCTATTATGGAAGGGATCCTCTCTTTTCCACTTACCTATTCGAGGGGGAATCCTCCAATTGAGCTACACGCTCCCAATACAATAATTCTCTTCCCCTCATTACAATGTTTGAACCCCTTTATATAGTTCTACCAACCACCTAAGAACATTCTAGAGGAGGAACCTTCTAAGAAGTTCTCTTACATTTATTATATCTAACTACCATATTGGGACTTATTTAATACTATAGTGTAACTAGTCCACCTTACATTGGATGGCCTCCACTGTTATCACTATGGGCTCTGCCCCCCCCACTACCCCTATAGCTACACTACAATAAGAGAACTAAGTTTGCTTAGGGGAGCATTAAGGTAACAGAAAAACATGCAACCACTCAGAACCCCAACATCTAATTTCTCTAACTAGGAGGCATTTATAAATTCAATGTATATGAATCTATCTATGAATTGTCAGGGTTGAGGCACCTAATTTTTTAGCTAGTGTAGAATTCCTTGTCCAATGGTAATATTTGAACTAGTTTCAAGAATTATGATAAAGTCTCGGTTTTGGGGCGCAACATTTTGAGGTCTATGTACTCAACCAACATTGTTTCCAGCAAGGCACTCAACATTGTAATTGACCGTAAAGAAAGGAAGTCAACCACTTTGTTTTGTGCCCCTTCTTGCTTGGAGTGACTAAGTTGAACTATTGATGTATGTAACCAATTTCAAGAATTGACTTTCCAACAAAATAGAATGTGTTTTTAAATGTTTAAAATGGTTTGTGGGCAATATGGGTACTATTTCCCTGTAAGTTGCATAATTAAATGTTAATACCATATGCTCATACTTGATAGAATCCAATGAAAATGTTGCAATCCTAACAATCCTGAAATCATGAGAGCTGAGAAGTCTACTGAATTTTGAATGACATGAAATTCTACTTTCTACATCCACATTTTCTTATGGAAATGCACATGGTACAGGTCTGTAATACACATTTGCTGCAACTTATATCTCCCTATTAATAGATAGTATCACCTGTTCTTGATAACTTATAACATTGTGTACATCTTGTAGTAGGTAGGGTACTTGGCAACTACATCACAGAGTCCCTAAATAGAATGCCACCTGTCTCTTAATGGAATGATATTGATACTCATATTTGGTTGCCATTTATCTTAGAGCATTAAAAGTGAAAGAAATTCTAGATAAACTTGTGCAGATAGTTTGTCCTCATTTAAATTTGTAGCTATGGAAACAAGGTTAGCATAAACACTCAATTAGGACCTTGTTCTTATCTAAATCAATGTGCAATTTTTCTTCATCAAAGATGTAATCAAAGTATTCTATTAAGTTCACCCTATACAAACTCTTCTTGTTGTTTACCTAGAGCTTCAGCTTCAACTCCAAGCATTCCAAGCATACAACATTGACATGCCAATTAGAATTCCATTGAAAATATGAGATGCACAACCAAGAAGGTGCCCAAGTACACAATTTAAGAATTTTATTCATTAGTATCTGGAATGTTGTGGGTGCGTGGAATGTTGTGGGTTGGTGTTCTAAAAATTGATCTCTCCATACACAAGCTTTGATACCAAAGTTAAAAAAAATGAGATATAATTAACACCTGAATTTAACTAGGATGCCAGTTACTTTAGTTTTCTAAATGAATGATTACAACATGAGAGACAAAACAACCAAGGTTATCATTTACAGAAAATGTTCTGTAGATTACAAGAAAAATCTATGCAACAAATTGTGCTTCTATTTACATCACCAAGGTATCCATGGTGGATGGTTCTAAGGCCCCCTTAAGTTTATGGAACTAAAGTCCCTCTTCCCTTTGCAATTGTGCAAAATTATTCCATCACTATTATGTGTTGCAGAATTTCACTCATGGTTAATTGAATTAAACAAGACCCATTTCCCAAAGAACCCATAAAGTGTTTATAGCATTTATGGAAAATAAGTTTCTACAAGACATGCTCATGGGTTTCCTTAAGAAAACTTGCAAGTAGCTCACTACAGGCTTGTGTATGTAGGGAGAGGTAGTCATGATAATTATAGCTTGGCCCAATGATGAATACTTCTTGATGTATCCTTTATTTTTAGTAGTGGGATATCAAATGAAGATGAAATGTGATCCCTTGAAAATTTGAAAATACAAAATTGTGCAGTAAAAAAATGTAGCTACATGAAACTACACGAAGCAATTTATTTGCATTTCTACAGGAAACTATAGGAAATCTCACGACAATCTAGTATAGGAGGTTACCAATAAAGAAATTTCTACAAGAAGCTACAACAAGCACTTCTCTAGCACACGGTTTCAAAATTTTTGAGTTTCAAGGGTATGGGATATTTCAAAGTACCATCATACATATGATCCAACCGTAATTCAACAATTCAATTCACTGTGTCCCATAAATCAACTTTCTCCAAGATCCCCTAAATACCTATAGGAAGCTATAAGATCCCCTACATACCTACAATAAGTTATAAGAGATAGTAAAAATGGCTATTTTTCATCTCAAATGATAAAATCAATAATAAAAGGAAACCTACAAAACAATACTCCATAAACATCATCAAGGATCCTCCATGCAAGAAAATCAAGTGAACTATACCAGGTACTTCACTCGCTCATAGTTCAAACTCATTTTCACTTAATTGATCAATTATACCCGAATATCTTATTCATGGTCAATCAAACTGAATTCCCTCATCAATAAGGTGGACCTTGCATCTCCACATAAGGGGGGTAATTGATTGATCTAAGGTGGAAACTTAAGTCATCAGTAGATGACAAGGAAAAGACACCATTGCAATAAGTTACAAGTAACATAATCAAGAGAGAAGGTATTAATGATAAAATTCACATTACTAGCAAGGATGGGATAACTCAAGTGTGACAACCTTTTGAAATGAAAAGCAACGAGTGCTCATACCACCCAAAATCATAATCATGAGAATTTATTCATGCATGCCAAAGAATGCCAAAACATTCTTTAAGCTACCAATATGAAACATAACACAATTTAAAATACCATACAATAAGGAAAGAACATAATGGATTCTACAAAGATTGACATTGAGCTGAGAAGTCAAAGCTTCAATGTTTCCAAAAATTGATTTCATCTACAAGAAGGATATATGAGGAACTCCCCATAAAATCCATTACATGTTGCTACAAATTGTTCATCCTTGACCATAATACTCCACTTAGATAGAGTTTCCTTAACCAGTTTTTCCAAACCCCTATTCTTAGAATGCTATAGGGGGGTGTGTTGGAATATTGGTTGTTGTCATTGATGTCAACCCTAGTAATTGGTTTTGGACCCCAAGATTGATGAAGGTATTTGGACATGAAGGACAATGCACATGCAGATACAACACCCACGGATGGATAATATACATCATGTTGTTTCCAGTGGTAGGTGGCCCGTCACGTGGTTCCTCATGGTTGAGGAGAAATGAATTTTTGAAGATGACAAAGTGAATTGAAGAAGGAAGTACAGGTCGGCCCTGAAGATAATTAAAGAAAAGAATTACAAAATAAGAAAGTGTTAGGTAATCCCTAATGTTAAAAGGAAGTGACATAAAGGGTATAAATACATCTCATTATACATTCATTTTTCAACACACACATGTTTGTTAATGAACAAGGAGATATAAGTCGAATTTCAGAGGAAATATGAAGTAAAGAAGGCCGGATTTCAAGGGAGGATGAAGTCTTTTGGTGATGTGTTCTAAGGTATGTTATTTACAGGTCATCTTACCATTTTCACTATAACATATTTTATAGAACGATTCAGATGGCGAAATTGGTATGGTATTGAGAAGACATATCTAGGTACTTGTGGTAAAAATTTCAGCTCTTTATTTTCTATAATTTTGGAGATACACTCTGTGGAAGATAGGGGTTTTTGACTAGTCTTGAAGCTAGTCATAAACAGGTATTCCGGGTAAAACAGTCATAAATTCTTTATAGAGAATCCAAATTAAGTGAAACAAATTGAATTGGAAAGAGTACGGGCTGTAGTGTTTTGTGTGAGAATTTTAGAATCTGATGTTAAATATTGAGCGCAGGGCATTCTGTACAAGTTCGCTCTCCTGAATAAACCAGAATTGAATAAGGTATACCATTTTCTCTATAACCTCTTTTTGGGGATTATTCAAGGAGTGGAAATTGGAGTTTTAGAGAATACATTGAGTTATATTATCTATAGGATCAAAGTATTCTAAGAAGTGAATAATTGCAGAAGTTGAAGAAGTCTGAGGAAGCATTATCAGGTTCTATGTGATGGTTAGTTGATGGTGATGATTTAATGTAAAGTTTTATTATCTCTCATATATTCTTGGGTGGAAGGAAGGGGCAAGGATGGAGAGGTCAACCCTCTCTTGATATTGGAGGATTGTATCTTCCTTTTGGAGGTTTATCCCTCCCTTTATATTTGGAAGCTGTAACTACCTTTGGAAGTCATTACTTCCCTTGAACAATAACTATTGGTTATTTCTTATATATTGTGCATGGTGTATTGTGGCGTATTGGTGTAACTCTTATACTATTGTTCATTTATCATTGGATATAATTGAATATATAATTTGGTTGAAGTATAAGTTGTATTTTTTTTTAAATTGTACTTGATACTGATTCACCCCCCTCTCAGTATCAACAATTGGTATCAGAGCAGGTTGCCTTCAGAACAATTTAACCACTGGAAGGAAAATCCTAAGTAGAGATGGATGACCATGAGCACATTTCAAATGGGATTCAAATATTTGATGGAATAAATTATTCATACTGGAGTGATAGAGTGAAAACTTACCTAACAACTTTGGGAGTAGACATTTGGTACTCAGTTGTAAATGGCTATGTAATCCCAAATAATGCTCCAACCGATCCAAATGAGAAGAAGCTTATGAGTTGTAATTCAAAATCCAGAGATGTTATTATAGGAGCATTGGCACCAACCATTTCTAGCAAAGTGATGGGCTGCAACACTGCTAAAGAGGTATGGGACAAACTCAAGAGTATCTATGAAGTGATCCAAAATTTAAGCAGGTCAAGCTTCAACGACATAGAGCATAATTTGAAAATTTGAAGATAGATGAAAAGGAAGAAATTGCAACCTATTTTATTAGAGTTGATGAAGTTGTTAATGCTATTAGAGGATTGGGTGAAGAGCTCAATGAATCGTTGGTTGTACAAAAAGTGTTGATATCACTTCTCTTGAAGTATGATGCTAAGGTATTCGTCATTGAAGAAACTAGGGACTTGACCAAATGACAATGGATGAATTACATGGGTCTCTTATAGCATATGAAATCAAAACATGTATAGAAAGTGACCAGCCAAACAATGAAGTAGCCAAACAATGAAGGATAATGACCTTGATGAATAAATAACAAATTTTGTAAGAAGGTTCTAGAAGGGAAGTGGAAGATACAAAGGTAAGTCTCCTCTCAAGTGCTTTAACTGTGGTAGAATAAGACATATTGTTGAAAACTGCTCCTATAAAAAGAGAAGTCTCAACAATAAAAAGAGCTTCTACTCCAAGGATGATGACATCTCCTCAGATGAGAGTGATGAAGAAGATAATGATGGAGGAGAAGTCCTCTGCATAATCCAAGAAACCTAGGATGATGATCACAAGAGTTCTAAAGAAGAAGAAATCATTTTTGAATAAGATTAAGATGAATAAACCAACCTTGATTCCTTTTGGGGATACAAATACAATGCAGAGAGTGAACAAGAAGATGAGAATCTTGAAAAGTTGAAGCATGTTGAAACTGAAAAATAGCAATCTTAGAAACACAAACATAATACCAAAAGGTGAATTGAGTAGTTGTGAAGAAGAGAATTACAAGCTTGAAAAGACCATTGATAGCTTGAAGGAACAATTAGAATATTATAAGAAATTGAAAGAAGAATTGGATCACAGAAAAGGGGAGCTACTATTGACAATAGAAAAGTTAAAGAAGTTCAAAAAAAGCAGTGAAAAATTAGATGAGATCCTTAGCAGTAAAAGATCTCCAAACGACAAGACAGGGCTAGGATACAATGACAGTTTGAAGACAACAAAACAAGAGAAGGAAGATGAAAATGATGAAACCAACACTCCAGAACAAGTTGAACAACAAGATAGAAGACTAGAATTCAGAAGGAATGAGACGTCAAGAAGATCCTCCCCCATCAGGTATGAAAGAAATCATTATGAAGGAAACTACATAAGAATAGATCGTGAACCCAGATGGACCACACCACAAAGAAGATCACTTACTCCCAGGTATCAAAATTTCTTTCTTGGACATTGTTATACTTGTGGAAATTTTGGACACAAGGTAATCAATTGTAGAATCAATGAAAGGAATAACTACGCAAGCTACATGAATGGTGAAAATAGTAGATATGGAAATGTTCGTAGACCTGTCAATAGAAATTATAATCCATTTGACCCATTAATGGATAAAAATATTGTATTCTACAAGTGAAATAATCTTGGTCACAAAGCACGAGATTGCAGAGAGATGAAGGAAGATGATCCTATGCCAAATGTCCCTATACCAACTACAACATGGAAAAGGAAAGAAATTCCACACAATGAAAAATGTCGAATAGCATTGGTCACTAAAGAATGCAAAGAAGAAGATGAATGGTTCGTAGACAGTGGGTTCTCATCTCATATGACCGGATATCAAAGCAAATTTGTCAGCTGTTAGGTGGAAATATTGTCGTTTAATTCCGTTGTAGTATTTTGCCAACCATTTAATTTGTCAATCCGAGGTTCGTAGGCTTACGAAGCACACGCACTATATATGCAGGACTGATGTAGAATTAATCTAATCTAAATTGTTGAAATGAAACTAATCTACAAAAGCATGAAACATTAATCTAGGAAAGCAGGAAATTGCATAACGGAAAAACAATACAACATGTGAAGATTTAACGACAAATAACATATGAGAGCTCACACAATAAAGCTATCTTGAATTACATAACAATAATCAAATGACAATCATGAAAGCATAACAATGAAAGAATATGAATCAAAGCTAAGAATCCTTTTCTCTTTTGAATCCTAATGAATGCTCTAATTCTAATTACATCCTAATTTAATTCTCATGAAGAGAGAGCACTCTCTTTTATACATGAGAGCCTTGAAGATAAGATAACCATCTCATTATTATAGATCCACTATTCTCTCAACCTATTTCCCATTATTACAAAAT
>JZKD02S2156932.1:432665-446381 GCA_000966675.3 Picea glauca
GATTCCAAGGAAGAAAAATTCCCAAAGAACAAAACTAAGGAAGAAGCGTTATCGAGTGCCACATGTTCAGGGGAAGCAACCCCAAAGAAGAAGGTCACCTTATGCCATTGAACTCAAGGGGAGCAAACCCAAAGAAAAAGGTCACCTTATGCCATTGAAATCAAGGGGAGAAACCCCACCCTTTTCCATTGATGTCAAAGGGGGGGAGAAATTGGGATCATGATGAGAGGGGGAGCATGATTTTTTCCATCAATTACAAAGGGGGAGATTGTTGGAAGATTGGTTGTTGTCATTGATGTCAACCCTGGTCATTGGTTTTGGACCCCAAGATTGATGAAGGTATTTGGACATGAAGGACAATGCACATGCAGATACAACACCCATGGATGGATAATATACATCATGTTGTTTCCGGTGGTAGGTGGCATGTCACGTGGATCCTCATGGTTGAGGAGAAATGAATTTTTGAATATGACAAAGTGAATTGAAGAAGGATGTACAAGTCGGCCCTGAAAATAATTAAAGAAAAGAATTACAAAATAAGAAAGTGTCAGGTCGGCCCTAATGTTAAAAGGAAGTGACATAAAGGGTATAAATACATATCATTATACATTCATTTTTCAACACACACAAATTTGTTAATGAACAAGGAGATATAAGTCGAATTTCAGAGGAAATCTAAAGTAAAGAAGGTCGGATTTCAAGGGAGGATGAAGTCTTTTGGTGATGTGTTCTAAGGTATGTTATTTACAGGTCATCTTACCATTTTCGCTATAATTTCTTTTCTATAATGATTCAGATGGTGAAATTGGTATGGTATTGAGAAGACATATCTAGGTACATGTGGTAAAAAGTTCAGCTCTTCATTCACTATAATTTTGGAGATACACTTTGTGGAAGATAGGGTTTTTGACTAATCTTGAAGCTAGTCATAAACATGTGTTCCAGGTAAAATAGTCATAACTTCTCCATAGATAATCCAAATGAAGTGAAACCAATTTCATTGGAAATAGTACGGGCTTTAGTTTCTTGTGTGAGAATTTCAGAATCTGATGTTAAATATTGAGCGCGGGGAATTCTGTACAAGTTCGCTCTCTTGAATAAACAAAAAATGAATAAGGTCTACCATTTTCTCTATAAATTCTTTTTGGGGAGGATTCAAGCAGTGAAAATTGGAGGAACTTCAGAGAATACATTGAGTTATCTTATCTACAGGATCAAAGTATTCTAATAAGTGAATAATTGCAGAATTTGAAGAAGTCTCAGGAAGCATTATCAAGTTCTATGTGATGGTTAGTTGATGGTGATGATTTAATGTCAATTTTTATTATCTCTCATATATTATTGGGTGGAAGGAAGGGGAAAGGATGGAGAGGTCAACCATCTCTTGATATTGGAGGATTGTATCTTCCTTTTGGAGGTTTATCCCTCCCTTTATATTTGGAAGTTGTAGCTACCTTGGAAGTTATTACTTCCCTTGAACAATAACTATTGGTTATTTCTCATATATTTTTCATGGTGTATTGTGGCGTATTGGTGTAAATATTCTACTATTGTTCATTTCTCATTGGATATAATTGAATACATAATCTGGTTGAAGTGTAAGTTGGAATTGTTTTTAAATTGTACTTGATATTGATTCACCCCCCTCTCAGTATCAACAGGTTGAACTTGGAAACATTTGCACTACATAGAATATCGTTCGTCATATACAGAGTGTTAAAATAGTTGATGTGCTCATTTTACCATAGAAAATATCACTATTGTCACCCAACCATAGGCACCCAGCCTCTCCCGAGCACCTTAAACTTTGACATAATTATTTCATAAATCCATACTAGAACCAATGGATAAACCCTAGCTGCTAACTGCAACAACAACTCAAGAAAAGCAGAGCGCTACTTCTCCAAGGGTAGTGCACAAAAGAGAGAATATCTATATCCACAAAACAAGTACCATACACAACTGTAGCAGCTGCAACTACACTACTCTCTCAAACTTGTGCCATACTTAACAAGAATATCACCAAGAGTATTTACAAGAATATCACCAAGAATATCAGTTAGAGGGAGACCAAGACCAAGAGATGACCATACACCCTTATTCCTCCTTGCAGATACAACTCCATCTCTCCACAAGACTTGTGCACTGACTGAGTGTACAAATGAGATAAAATGTCCTCTATTTATATTAGTCTGTCCAGTGAGTTTTCTAGATGGGCCGATCTGACTTTCTGGTAATTGTATTTTCTATTTATATTTTTCCCGTGAAGTCGACTTGTCTTTTTGGAAGATAATATTCTAAAATTATTTATTCTACTAGGCCAACTTGTCTTCTAGGGTTTTCACACATCTATTTAGGGTTTCCCTTGCTTCCATAATATTCCATTCTAGTCAAAGGTTACACGTGGAGGTTAATACCTCCCGTAGCTACTATAACATCAACACTCCCTCCTAGGTAGGGAGGTATTAGCGGTAATGGTATTGAGCACACACAGACCATTCTGTCAGTAACATTATCATAGCCACATAGGCTATCTCATGATCATGTAGATCAAGTCACGAGCACCATCATCACTATCAGTATCATCTGATAGCATCTTGGAATCAACATACATCATCCTTTGCATTGGCTCTCGAGGCCATTCTCCATCTGAGTAATCGGGCATGATGTTGAATAAGTTATGTGTTGAACTCAGGGCACTCAACAGAGTGTCTCGCATGGGTCACCCACTCAACAGAGTGATACATGAACCATTATTCTAATCTAGACATACGTCCTAGAAGAATAGATATCCCAATAGATGTCAAAATCCCCACAATGAGCTACAAGGATCATTCTTCTAATTTGGACCTATGTCCTAGAAGAATGTTAGTCCTCCTAGATGATGAAATCCACCCCATGGGATACAGAGACCATTCCTACAGGAATGCCAATCTCAAACTATTTTCTAATCGGGTCATATGTACCATAGATATCGATCTCCACCCATATTCCTTAGAAAATATCAGTCCCGTATCAATCACCTTAATCAGGACGTCATGTCCTTAGGAGATGGACTATTCAACCTGATTAGGCCAATAACCGTGTGTTGGTTATACTTCATCCTTTCTGCCCTTCTTGGGCTGACCCAGGTTTAGGTCCACTTGGTTTCCAACAAATCCCCTCTAAAACTATCGGCCCTCATGGTAAACCAGAAGGAAACACAGTGCATAGGATGCATTGTGCAGTCTCACCCGAGATAGTTCTTATGGGTGGTTGCAACGCTCAGGTGCTTGTAGCCTAGGAAATGAGTAGGGATCTGCAATTAAACTTTATAGTATTCATTTATTACTTAACATTCAACTTATATGGAATACCCTGTCATTCTTTCTCATGTATGTAAAGTAGAATATATATCTAGTCATTCACACAATTGTTTAACATCTAATCATTAACATAAGAGATACACAACATTCAATCACACAACACATGATATATAGTGGTTCACCCCCTCCTAGGATACGTCCACAAATATTTGGCTCTTGGCTCTTTTATTTATGGTTATTTCATACAAATAGTGCCACACGCATTATAGTTCTCCATCAACCAGGTCAAGACCTTACAATGAGGTAGACTAGATCACACCAAGCTCCTCAACCTGTGATCTAACCCTCAAGATCTACCCTATTTCCCCTCCTCAACTCAACAAATTACAAAGTAAGATCGGATTTTACATACATTCTGATCCAAAACAATAATAGTCTTCCCACTAACAACAAACGACGAACCCCGACCTAGAACTCCTAGGTGCCTACTTATACATGTTTTTGGCTTATCAACCATTAAATCCTTTTACAAAAACCCTAACCCTAGCATGGTTAGGTATTCTTGCATGCATTCTTCACATGCTTCCCTCCTCTGCATGCGCATTTTCCTTTCACGTGCTGCTTTTCCTGCCAGCTGTTTTTTCCTTAGTTTCCAGCGCCGCTGCTTCCCTTAATTTCCGGTGCCGCTCCCCTATTTTCCGACATTGATTTAGTTCCTTCATTACTTCTTCGACTTTCCCCAAAATTGGCCTTCTCCCCAAAGTGGGCCTGTGCCCAACATTCCCCCAACACTGACATGTGGCTTGTCCCAAGCCACCTAGGAACTGTGCGCTCCCTTGACAGCCTCTGCTAGACTGTGAAACTTGTCTGCAAGTTCCCTTCCTCACATTTGTACCTGCACGATATTTTCTGTGAGCACGTCTAAATTCTGTGCCGTGACTTCCTGTTGAACCATGGATATTCATTCCACCTGTGTCTATGCCATGTTCTCCTTCTGTTACTTGAATTGAGTGATGATCTATGCTGCTTGGTCTTGAAGAGGCTCCATCTGCACCCGTCTCTCTTGTTTGTGCACCTGCGTCGTCTTTAGGTCAGCATGTAATATCTTCATCTCCTACATTCCTTTCAAACGCTCAGTGATGCCCATCATCTTCTGCCTCTGCTTGATGTCATGTATTTCAACATTTAGCCTCTCTTCCTCATGGTCCCACCACTGGACCTGCTCATATTCTTCCAATGATGTCCAAATCTGCGTTGTTCTGTAAAATAGTTATGCTGATGTGTTAACATGTTTCTCCAAATCTTCTAGTTGGAGTGTAACTTCTGCTTTCCTTTGTTCCCTAACCTCTGGTGGATTCGTTGGAGTCAACTTTTCCTTCAGTTCCTTAATCTGTTTCCTGTATTGGTCAATAGTTTGGGCAATCTGATTGAGTTTTTCCTTCATAGTTGGACTCTCAGCCTGCACACTATCCGAAAGGTGGCCATAGATTGTTGTCACCCCTTGTTCAATTTTATCTGCACACTCTTTTTCTTCTTTGGTATCTAACTTTACTTGTTCAACCATGAGCTACAACTCTTCCTTGTCACATATAGTTTCATGCAGTTCTGTTGCATCTGTCCTCGCACGTGACTACACCTCTTGTGTGACGCTGACTTGGAGTCTATATAGCTCCTTTGTTGGTATTTTAGCTAATACCATGTCAACCTGCGCCAACTCTTTTAATGGAGTATGTGTTGTGGTTTCATCCATCTACAACATGTCCTTTGTTATACTAAATGTTGGACTTGCCTGCACAGTTGTGTGAACCGTGTGTTTGGTTTGTGGAGTAGTCCTTGTCGCCATTGTTTTTTCTCGCTCAGGAACGAATGTTGTTCCCCTTTCAGACCTCTAAGTGGTCTTGATTTTCTCAAACACTTCTCTTATTCTACCCATGTCATCTTGTATCTGCCCCCTTTGGTTCCTGGCTTCCTCGAACTATTCTTCTGCATGATCTTGCACCTTTTCTGCAACAAGGTCAACATCATCCTCTGTTATTGTATATTCAGGTGGATTTTTGTGCACCTTTTCCTTCTTGTGCATTCCTCCTGACTGTGAAATTGGCCACTTAGGTGTCCCTAGTTACTGAGGGGTAAATGTTGAGGGGGTTCCTTGTGTTCTCGTAGCCCCCGCTCCTTGTTATTTTTGTTGCGAGGCAGTGTCCTTATTTCCTGCCTGCACATCTTTCTTTTGCTACACCGACTTCTGTGTTGGTTTCGGCTTTTTGGGCGCAGCGTTGTCTCTGACAGGTGTCTTGGCCTTCTCTGCATCCACCTCCATGCCCTTAGGTATTTCCTGATGTAAGGCTGGGATCTTCTAGTCATCGGGCCAATCTCTCATTTCCATTTCTACGTCTTCCTCCGTGACATAGTATCTCAATTGGAGCCACTCCTTCTCTGGATCCCTGTGTTCCTGGATCCACATGTTTTGCCTGGATGCCTTGAAGTTGGTGATGTCCTTAAACTGCATGACTAACTCAATATGTATTCACCAAGTGTTGTCTATACTCTCTTGTATCTCCACAAAATACATTGCAAAGGTACCCATGTTTATGCTTCTGTGTTTGGGGTCCAATTTAATCCTCAATAACGTGTATCGTGCTGCGCGACACTGACCTAACTAGTCATAGTAGAATGAATATGGGGGCTCCCTTAAACCCATCAACGCGATCAACATGAGTAGCCACGAGTAGTGGAACTCTGTGTCGAGGTCTTGCATGTATTTTCAGTCATCAATGAATAAGTTTAGTAGGTACGGGGCCCAGCTGAGCGACATGCCATTTGTACACTACGATGTAGATGCAACGACCCCGACAGGGAATTCTTCCTTGTGACACGTTTGCATCATTTGCAAGCCATGAGTTTAGTGGCCATCCTTGTCGCGACATCGATAATCCTCTTGATGATTATACCACGTGACTCCCTCTCTGTACCATATGTTTTTTTCATTTCCTCAGCTAGAGTCATCTCTTTTGTTTTGTCTTTGAAGTACTGTGCAGGGTTCTCACCCTTTGATGGCAGTCCTATGATCAATGCTATCAACTACTTGATGCAGTTGTTCACCTCTTTCCCTCTTCCAAAGTGGGGAATATCCAACAGGTTTAAGATCCTGGTGTTTTCTAGGCCAACTACCCATGGCTTAGGATGTAGAATGGGATATCCAAAGGGACCTATCCCTACTCTTTATAAGTAAACTTGTTGCGCAAATTCAAGGAATTTGCCTTCTTCGACCACATCATGGTCCGAGTATTTAAGATTATCCACGCAACCTAGCTATGTGGGCATGGTTTTCACTCCTTCTGTAATGCGTGGGAGTATGATTGTGGTGTCAGTTTGCTTATGAAGATATCGTTCCCTAGGCTATTTGACCTTCCATTTGGGTTGTTTGTTTGATATCCCCACCTCCATCTGTCTACTTTCTACATCAGGGTCTGGCTGACCAGTGACATCCTCTACCAAATCCTCCTATTCCTGCATGGTTTTAGCTCTGGTGTTTTTGGGTACCACCACCTCTGTCTGTGCAATAACATGGCCATTTACTTGTGGGACTCCATTGGCCGTTGCATTATCTGGTGGGTTTCCTGTGTTGTGCGCAGGATGTACCTGTGCACTATTGGCTGGGTCAACTTCCATGGATGACGCAATTGGCTCCTGTCTTTCCTCCACCACTGGTGTAGGCTCTATTGGTGCTTCGACCGGTGATGGAATTGTGTCAACATCAATGAATTCCTCGGTTGTCTGGTTTCCTGTTCGAGCTCTACTGCTTCCAGTGGTGCCCCGCTACTCTGTGTTTTCCTCCCCGCTTGGCTCGAAGCACCCATATTTGGTGGTGCCATTGTGGGTGGTGGTTGGTTTTGGCTGACCGACTCTTCATTGGTTCGCCTGTGTTAATTCACTTCGGCTCTATGTGCTCTATCTCTCTGTAATTTCACAAATTCACAATGGGTCTTATGTCGCATGTGTTTCCCCTTTATATAGGCAATTCACGAAACTTCTCAAAGAAGCTTCCCCATCGTTGATTAATGTAATGGTGCTTTATTCATACTTTTTCATTGAATTTCATAATTACTGCCAGTTGACGCCTTTATCTTAGTCGCCATTTTTCAAGTTTCCACCTTTTCTGACCATTGGTCCTTTTTCCCATGCACTGAGTTTTCCAAGTGCGTCGTATATCGTTTAGCTGATGCACGTGGACATTCTATTTTCTTCCCGCTGGGTCCATTTTTTCTGCGTGTTGTCTTCTGATGTCTGGCGTGGTAACCCCAATGTTGTTGTGCACAATCTTCTTATGTCTAGCGCAGTCTTTTTTTTTTCTACATATCTCTTTGCTTCACAATAACTTCCTAAGTGCTAGGAGGTCGACTGTCCCTATACAGTTTCAGTCGAATCCCATTGATCATTCCTCTGAGTTATGTACCTCCTAAATCTTTCAAATGTACAACTCCCCCATCTGTGATAGTATTCACTTCATATGGTCCCAACCAATGCATTCTGAATTTTCCTGGGTGCTGAAGAATATTACTCTTATACACAAAGACTAGGTCTCCCTCTTTGAAGCTCCTCCTTTTAATACGTATGTCATTCCAAGATTTGTCCCTTTGTTTATGTACTTCTTTATGAAATCCTTCTAGAATCCCATCTTCCTCCATTTCCATTAGCTGACTTAGCCTTTCTTGTAGTGTGACTCATTCCGTCATGTTGGTGATTGCTGCTATGTGCAGACTAGGTACCAAAAATTCTAATGGCACTACTGCTTCTTGTCCATACACCAACCTAAATGGTGTCTTCCCTGTCATGTTTTTGCATGTAGTCCTGTATGCCCATAATACTGATGGTATCTTCAAGTCCCAATCGTCCCTGTTGACATTGTAGATCTTTGTCAATGCATTCTCTAGGATCTTGTTAAAGGCTTCCACTGTTCCATTTGCTTGAGGGTGATATGGTGTACTCTTTTGATGATAGACTTCAAACTCCTTAGTCATATCCTTGATAATATTATTGATGAAGTGAGTGCCTTGGTCACTCATCAAAATCCTTGGGAATCCAAATCTAGTGATCATTTTCTCAAACAGAAAGTGTGTTGCTGTCTCTGCACTGCAATATTTTACTGGTGTTGCTTCTTCCCATTTCATTAATTACTATGTCGCAGTAATGATATACCTTGCTTCTGACCTCTTTGCTGGTGGATTAATTGGTCCCACAAAATATATTTCTCATTTGTCGAATACTTGCAAGGTTACTTGTGGTATTAGGGGCATCTCATCCCTTCTACTAGGTTTACCAATCCTTTGACATACATCACATCTCTAGCAGTAGTCCTTTCATCTCTGTGGATGGTCAGCCACCATAGTCTTGCGTGCAATACCTTCTGCGTGGAATATTTTCCTACATAATGTCTTCTAGATATTCTCTCATGGGCCTCTGCTAAAATCCTAGGAATTTCATGTTCTAGTACACATCTTCTCAAGATGTTGTATGTGCCCATCTTGTATAAGTGTCCTGCAATCAATTGATAGTCTGCAACTCTAACTACCAGATTTTTCTTCTGCGCAATGTTGAATTCTTTTGGCGTGGTCCTTGTACTCAAGTATTGAATGATGTCACCAAAATATTCATGAGCTACTTGGAATGAAAATAATTGTGCATCAGGGAAGTTGTCTAAATTCGTAGGTTCTTCTCTATTGGTGATCCTTGATAGGTGATCAGGTCCTGCATTCAACTTCCCTGGTTTGACTATCACTTCAAAGTCAAATTCCTGAAACAACAGTAACGTGCATCTACAAATTCTCCCCCCCAACACTGGCTTATTGACTAAGTATTTGATGGAAGAATGAACTGTGAACATTTTAAAGTGTTTCCCAAGTAGATAGTGTCTGAAATTATACAACGCATATACCATTGCTAAGCCTTTTCTTTCTGTAGTATTTTAGTTCTGCTATGACTCTGACAGTTTTCTACTTGCAAATTCTATAGGATGGTCTAACTCTCCCGCTCCTGACTATGCTAGAATAGCTCCAAGTGCTATCACTGATGCATCTACATGCACATGAAATGTCTTTTCCCAATATGGGAATACTAGTATTGGTGTTGTTACCATTTTCTCTTTTAGAGTGTCCAATCCTTGCTGACAATCCTCAGTTCACTAAAATTTACTATCTTTCCTCAACATTTTCTCCATCGGCGTGATGATCTGTGCATACCCTTTTATGAATTTCCTGTAGTAGCCTGTGTGTCCCAATGTTTATCTCAACTAACGTACTGATTTTGGTAGTGGTAAATTGACAATCACTGCAATATTGGTAGGATCTACTAGCAAGCCTTGTTTGCACGTTATATGGCCCAATAGTATCCCAAAAGGTTGTCCCAAAGATGCACTTCTTGATATTTAATGATATCTGACACTGCCTACATCTTTCCAAAATCAAACTTAATACCTCTACATGATATTTCAGTAGACTGTAGACTATCCAATCATCCAGATATACCTCTAAAAACTGATGGATGAGCTCTTTGAATGCAACTATGAATACTCTTGAGAATATTGTTGGTGCACTCTTTAGTCCAAAAGGCATGACTGTGTACTGGTAGGATCCCCATTCTGTGGAAAAAGTGGTTTTGTACCTATCTTTTGGAGCTATCTTAATTTGATGGTAGCCTGAGAATCCATCTATGAATGAGTATGCTTACTGGCCTCCTACATTCTCTAATACCTCATCTTTGAAAGGGGTAGGAAAAGGCTTGTGTAGGCAAGCATCATTGAATTTCCCGAGATATACATAGATCCTTATCCCTCCCTGCTTCTTCTTTTGAACTACCATAGGGCTTACCCATTCAGATTCCTCTGCTGGTTCTATATTCCAGCTTCCAACATTCTGTCAATTTCTGCTTTTAATTTCCTTTTATATATTGGGTTCAATCTATACGATCATTGTCTGAATGATATAGCCTCAAGTTTGAGAGTTATCTTCATCTCTCCTACATCTCCTGTTATGCCTTAAATCTCTGTAAAGTTTGTTGGGAACATGTCACTGTATTCGTGCAACAACTTTGTTATTCTTTCTACTATCTGTGCATCCCAGTAATCCCCAATACTGGCCATTTTGGGATTATCTTTTGTCCCAATATTTCCTTTCTTCACCTTGATTGGTGCAACAAATACTTCTGAATTGAGAGATGGAAATTCCACCTCCCTTTCCCCTTCAACTTCTGCAATTTGAATATTACATAGGTCATCTTCATCTGGTGCTTCTTCCTACATGTGGTAGCATGACAATAGTTCTTTCACTGTCTGTCTGTTCTTCTGTTGATACTCTATTATAAGTTCAACCTATGGTTCTTGAATGAATATCACCCCTCTGATCTGTTCAAGTGCTAAATCCATGTTGGGGTTCTCATGTTCAAATGAGAAAGTGACTATAAAATTCTGTTGTAATGCTATCCATTCTGTAGTGCCTCTATGTAGTTCCTAGTCTACATACCCGTTTGCTAGAATTCCTTCCAATGTGTGAATAAAGTGATGAGACCATTCTTCTGGTGGTGTCATTCTCCATAGTGTTCTACACTTCTCCAAGTGTTCTGTTGGTGTCCCCTGTCCATCATATCTCTGCAGTTGATTGCTTCCCTGTTCTGGGCCAAACCTTACGTGTAGTAATTGCTTACATTGGTACCAGTCCTTAACTATTTCTTTGTGCATACCCCACCATCTTACAGGTGTTGCCTTGAGTGCTATATCTAGAGCTAAAAGCCTCTGATTTTCTAACACTTCATCTTCGTATCCTGTTAGGAATTCTTCTAAGTCATTCAACCCATGAAATTTGGGAGGTTCTCTTATCTTTGTACCTACCCATATTACTATGCGGTCTATTCTTGCGCACCTTCTTGTGGAGACTTCATGTAATCTCTACTGCCAATTCTCCAACCCTATATCTAAGTCTAACGTGCATGACATGATACTTCTTGAACTAAGTACCCCATCTGTAGTTGGATTCACATAATCCTCTTATCGTGTGGTGGTTCTGTATAAGTGGTTAATTTCGTCGAGGTATAAGCAAGTGGGTTCTACAAACCTTTATCCTTCCGATGGATCTAGTGGCACAATGACTATGTACTCTTCTGATTCGAATGTCATCTTCCTTGTCTTGATATTGATTATGGACTGATTGTCAAATGCCCAATTCAAACCAATTAACATTGGATAATGTGTTGTGCCATCCACTATTTCTATTACATCGAAATCAACTTTAGTGCACACTCCATCCAGATCTACTGCCACGCTCTTTAGCCTTCCAATTGGCAGAACCCTATGTTGATTTACTAGTTTCAGCTGAATAGGTGAATATCCTAGTGTGGGCTCTCCCATAGATTGCCATGTCTTCTTGGTTAGTACATTAACTTCAGAGCCAAAATCCAGTATAATATCCCCCATGTTGAAATATCCAATATTGGCATTCAGTCTGAACTCTCTGCTTGTTCTCCTCATATGCAGATGATTAATTGTTTTCTATTCTAGCTTTCCCTCTACATCTATGCTACATATTTCTAACATATTTTCTAACACTTTAACAGATGATGGATAATTTAGTAGTTTAACACAGGGTTGCCAAAAATCCTTTATGGAACTTACTTGTCGAAGAGGTTACACTTAATTAGTGTGATCTAGTGATGAAGGAATCTTGTATGTTGGTACGTTTTGAGTATGCTGCGCAGTTGATGTAGATGCAATGTCTGGATTCAAGAATTATTGTCTGGCTTTCTTGAATATCCCCCTTTTTTTCTACGCATCAAATTGCTACTGTGGTTCAAAATTTTTCTTCACCCATTGGTGTTGTGCTGGATCTTGTCTTACTGTGTCATCTCCTGTCCTATCTCCTCTGCGCATAACTATGTTCATATTTCTTCCATCATCCCTTGATTCTACAGAAATCCATTAAAAATTATGATTGTTCTGATTTCTCTTTTCCTGGATCTTCCTCAATAGCTTCAAACAATCTTCTGTGTCATGGTCGGATAGGTGACAATACATACATGTCGCAGGTGGAAGTGGACATTCTCTTGCATAATGCCCTGGTTGTTAACAGTTATGGCATACCACTGGTCCTCTGCATCTTCCAAATCCTCCTCTACCTTGTCCTCCACCTCTGTATCCAACTCGATCTCCTCGTGGTGCATTGTATTGAGGCGCCTAATTGTACAACGCGAGATTATAGTGCGGCTGCGCAATATTGTACTGCGGTTGCACAATGTTATATTATTGTGGCGCAGTGTTATACGGGTCTGGTACTTGGTTAAACTATGGTGCAACTTGCCCTGTCATCATCTCTTCCTACACCCTATAGGTGTTTGATGTTCTTTCCATCATGATACCCATTGTCTTGCAATGTTTATCATCATGGCCTACTGACTTGCAAAAGTTGAAATATGAACTCTTAGGCATAGTATGGTACTTATACATCATTGGAAAATGATATGGATCATGCCCTTGTGTCTTACAGATATCACACCATAGTCCTCCTAATGGAAAAGGGTATGACAATCCTATTTCCATGTATTGCACGAATGTTAGGCATTCATTCTTGTGGTGTCCTTCTGTCCTACATGTGGTACAACAAACAACTTATATTTTGTCCTTACTCCTGTTCTGGTTTAATTGAAATTTTAGATTCTTCAGGGCTTCCTTGAGCTCCTCTATTGCTGGATCTATCTTCTGATACTGGTTCTCTTCTAGTTGCAAGACTTCCTGCAGAGCCTCTACCCAGGTCTAAAACTTCTGCTGTCTCAAAGGGTATTTCAAGTGTGGTAGTATTGAATTTACAAACATATGCCTATGTTGCATATCTTTCATGACATACTTCATCTTTCCCTTCAATCATTTGAATCTCTGGTCTATCTCCCAGAGAGATTCTCTTGGTTTCTATCTGATTTTTGTCATCTCATTCATATATTGATCCTCTGAGCTAGGCTTCTAAAATTCATTTATCAACAACTTCTTGATATCCACAATCATTCTGGTTGTTCCTGGTGGACTGTTTGCAGCTAAGCTCATGTACCGATCCAATGCGCGGTCTCTTAGCATGATGGCTAACTGTGCAAGTTTGGTATCCTCATATGTGATCTGTTTTTCTTCCTAGATATTTGCATAGATGAACACATGCTTCTTAGGGTCCTCTGACACCTCACCCTTGAATTCTAGTAACCTGATGGTGGGATCATGTCCTGCCATCGTGAACATTGAACTACTACCTTTGCATGGTGTAGATCTGTTGATACTGAGAGGGGGGTGAATCAATATCAAGTACAATTTAAAACATTTTTCAACTTATACTTAAACCATTCAACTATATCCAATGAGAAATGAACAATAGTATAAGAGTTA